>VZQC01004376.1:7249912-7323748 GCA_009823505.1 Rhizomys pruinosus
GTCTGGACTCCTAACTGATCAACATGCCTGTGCATACAAGCTTCTCCAACTGGACTATGGGAACCTTGGGTTGTTCAAAATTTGGACATAGATACTTGCAAAATGCACCAATTACCTAATTGTATGACATACTGAGTAACATCAATGTTATCGGCAAACAACTGTGTCATTACATTGTAGAATCCCTTAAAAATAATAATAATAATAATAATAATAATAATAATAATAATAAAAACAGGCAGGAGTCTTAGAGTCTGCCAGCTAACAAGAGATAGCAGAACCAGCTTTGAAACATGCAAACGTCCCCTGTATACCCCAAGAAGTGTATTCTCCTCTCTTTATTCTTCCCCCATAGGGACTTAACAGCAGGACCAGAGAATATAGTCACCAACCCAGTAACAGACTGCTTACATTGATCTCAATTCTTCTGTTGCCCTTGGAGAAAGCTCCGCCCTCTTTCCAACTCACTACCCAGAGTCTTGCCCAAAGGTCTCTGAAATTTTGGCAGGGTTTCACCAAGGAAAGGCTTTGGGCTCCTAAATCACAGCCAGCAGCATTTATTGCATATCTACCAGTGTCGGAGATTAAACAACAAATCCCTATGTTGGGGATTTAATGTATGAAATAAATTTGAATCCGAGCTCACAGATCATAGCTGTGTAGGTGTTGCAGAGAAACTTTCCTCTCTGGGCTGGAAGCGCTCACTGCCCTGCAACTGCTTGTCCAGTGTCACAAAGCCCCGCCCAGCCTTCTCTTCTGCTTCCAGGTTTCCCCAGTACCTAAGGCAATGCAAGTACCGAGTTCTCCAATCTTAGTTAAAACTAGAGAATTTTAATGGGCTTGCTTACAAGATAATGACAAGCAAACACACACTCACTTAAGCCGTGCATGCAGCTGTGTTCCAGATCCAACATGGCAGCCTGGCGTTCCTGAGCAACATTTTTTCCCTCTGCCCTGCACGTTGGTCAAAAGCAGGCAAGAGGAAACCCCGCTTCCTGGGGTGGGCCTCTTCTAAGGTTCCTTCTAAACCATTAAGACCACCAAGAGCTGTGTAGTTTTTTAATAGTACCAGGGCCATTAATGTCAGACCCTGGACCTGGGCAGCCCTAACATCCTCAGTGCACCAATTAAAGAAAGACGCGATAGTGAAAAGCAGAAAGAGGGGATTTATTCAGTCTGTCTGCATTAGGAAGAGGAAGACACAGGGAGCTCCAAGGTTCCCCAAGTCCATCTTTAAGGTCCCAACCAGGCTTAGGTTTCAGTAGAAGGCAAGGAGTATGAACAAAAGCAGCTCTGGTTAGGTGCGCACCCCCCCCCCCCACACACACACATGCCCCTCATCACTGTCCTGGCTCCAGTCTCTCCTGTGTTCTGTCAAGTGGTCAAAACCTAATGAAATCTCGTTGTCGGAGACAAGCTCTGGCTGGGACTAAATGTCAGCCTTTTTCTTCTTCCAGCATGAGATCTGGGGAAATTTAATCTCTTGGGGTCTATTGTCTCGCTATTCTGATAAGCAAAGGGGTGGCCCTTAGGAAGATCTTCATTTCAGCCGCAACAGTTGCTTGCAGACGTTTTCTTCAGATATCTTTATCCTTGCTTTCTCAATGTTTTGTCTTTTTGCTGCATTTGCAGTAAAAGAAAATTCATCCTTCCTTGTCATGGGAAAGGTAAACACCTCTGTAAACCTGGCAGCTTGCCAAGTTTGTGTGGACAATAAGGGAGCAGGCTAGTTAGCTATTAACCAGCAGATACCGTGACCTCAGCACTCCCTCTGCAGGTGCTTTGCCCAGCTTTTCTGCCCAGGCTGGTAAAGCAGATGAAGACCTCGGGAGTCGCAGAGAACATTTATTCTCCTTCCACTCTTCAGCGGGATCCAGGCAACAGCTGGCCAATAAACACTGGCAGCTTGAGGTGGAAGTCACAGGCCGGCTGGTTGCTGTGGCCCCAGGGCGGGTAAGGCTGGAGCAGAGAAGTCTCAAGAAGTGTATGGTTTTACATTTATTTTGGCACCATTGAAGGCAAGGTCCCAATCCCATTGCTTATCAGTTACCTCTCAAGGCACCAGCTGAGACAGTTGCTTGCATCACATACATCACATATATAATTAAGGGGAGGGGGGGAGAGAATGCAAACATGGTTGTGAAAATATTAAAATGTGTTTGAGAAGCCTGAGGGTAGTATGAGGGTAAAATGGAAATGAAAGTCCGCTGACCTGAAGTCAGGGAAAGGAGTGAGTCCAGCAGTGTGATTCAGTGCTTTCTCACTATATCACCCAAGGTTGATGCTGGTCTGTAAAATCACCATTTTAAATTATTTTTAAAAAACAAGCTATATACTGAATACAGTGATAGAAGTTGATAAGAAAGCAAGTCGGCAGGCCCTGCAAGTGCTTGGGCATCTCAAGTCAGCAGGCCCTGCAGTAGTGTGCAGTAGATCGCACAATGGGTGGAGGAAGGCAGTAGATTACCTGGACGCTCTCTTCCAAACCCAGCCCTGGCTTCTAATACCATCCATTCTGTGCCCAACAAGCCATCTTAGTCTGTTCTGCAACTCTTAAAGTGTGTATCTAACTTTTCTTGCCTTAGCCAGGAGAGGAGAAAAGTGTGAATTTTTTTAGGTCTAATTTATTTATTTATTGCATAATTTTTATTGAATATTTGTATATTTCATACATAACATCTCAATCAGTCTTAATCACTTTTTTACCCCTTTCTCCACTGGCAGCCTCCCACACACACCCCTCACTGGAATTCAGACACTCCGTCAGTTGTGTCAAGGCCTATTGTGCCAAATTAACCTCTCTGTCATAATTTCCTCAGTGCAAGTTCATCCACTGATCTCCAGTCAGCTTATCCAGAGTCCCTTGCTTTAAGAAGACCAGTTCTTCCTCACCCAACAGTAATCAGCAGCCAATATTTCTTCAGCTAAGTTTGGGTTCTGCAGCCCATTTCCAGAGTTTCACGCCGGGTTTTTTTCTGGTTGAGCTTGCAGGGGTCTTGCGCATGCTGACACCATTCATATGAGCGGGTCCCAGGAACTTGTAGGATTCTATTTCCATATGGTCATGCATCACTTTCCTGGTTCTTACAATCTTTCTTCCTTTTCTTCCACAATGGTCCCTGAGCCCCGTATGAGTGAAGCTTAATCTACATAGTTTGGCCATTTATGACCTTTTGAGTTCCTGGCCCCTTTTGCAAGAAGGAACTTTTTTAATGAGAGTTAAGAGACACATTAGTGTCTTCTTGGCTCCTTGTTCCATGTTGTGTGAGCCTTAGCTGTAGAGGTTGCATTGTAGATGTGCCACTTAGGCTTGGACAATTCAATTGTGTGTGACCAGTTGTGGTACTCAGTAATACTTCATCTGGTGCAAAAGAAGCTTCTTTGATGAGTGGTGTCTGGGATATTCATCTGTTAAATATAAGGATACATATTTTGCACTTAGTAAGAAGTTCCATTAGCTTAGGGATGTGACGGCCTTGGGAATTTCTCTAAGATCTATGAGCACTTCAGGCATGTGTATTTGGTTATGTTTACAGTACCACACATGAGTTTCCTCCCATTGAGCAGGCTTTAAGGCCAATTAATTACCTATTGATTGGCCCCAAAATAAAAATGCTTTTACTGTACCAGTGTCATATGCTGTGCCAGACATTGATGTGGATATTTGGTCTTAAAGCTGTGAGAGCTGGCCTTCAGGGGAGGTGGCTTCCAGGTCAGTTCCAGCTCAATTGCTCCAAATCTGGTCTCCAAAGTATGTCTTGTCTTCAGCAATATGGTCTTACCTTCAAGTTCTGGGAGGATATCAAGGGCTGAGGCAATAGCCTGTATAATTTTGGGAGTCTCTTGGACTACCCTGGCCAACAACTCAAAGGAGGGCTTCTCCTATTTGGCATGTTTCTTGTTCTGTAGCCTTCAGCTATGCACATCAACTCATGTAGAGCTATTGAATTTGTAATTTGTCATTAGATTATTAGACTAATATGGTTTCCTCAGGTTCTTTTATGATAAGTAGGCATTATTTATCTCTCCTCGCTCTCACTCCCTGTCTAACTCTCTCTCCATGAATTCCCCATTTAAAGTTTCTCCACTTTCCCCATCTCTCCCTTGATAGCACCAGTCTCCTAGGGTCCCACTTCTGTTGAACTCCTTCCTTCCCTTTATCCCCAAATTTCCTTCTATAATTCTTTTTAAAATTTAATTTATTTTTTATGTGTATGAATGTACTGTCTGCATGTAGGCCTTTGCACCTGTGTAGTGCAATGCTGCGGAGGTCAGAAGAGGGTGTTGGATTCCCCTGGAACTGGAGTTAAAGATGGTTCTCAGCCACCATGTGGGCGCTGGGGATCAAACCCGGGTCCTCTGTAAGAGCAATTGGCACTCTTAACCGCTAGGCCATCTCTGCAGCCCCTTTAATTCTTTTTTTTTTTTTATTGGTTCTGGGGTTCAAACCCAGGGTCTGATGAATGCTAGGTAAAGTTCTCTATCACCCAGCTATATCGCCCACCCCAAACACCTGTCTTTCCTTGGGAGAAACAGGAGCATACAGGTGCTAAGAGGCACGAGTAATTGTGTCCTGAATATACGAGTAAATTATCACATTGAAAAGGGTTGTGGCACTAGAAAGTGACAAAGAAACATTTAATTAATTAGGTGGAATTAAATTACTGCTTTCTGTACCAGAGTAGTTTATCTAATTGCATCTGTTCCTGAATCAACATCTCAATTCTGGGGAAAAAAAAATCATAAAAAAGAAATGTGTTTTTATTCTTTTTTTTTTTTTTAAAGAAATGTGGTCTTTAAATTTTTATTTTTAATTTATTTTTATTTATTATATTATGTGTATGAGTGTACTGTCTGCATGTAAGTAGGTGCACCTGTGTCATGCAATGCCTTGGAGGTCAGAAGAGGGTGTCGGATTTCCCTGGAACCGGAGTTAAAGTCGGTTCTCAGCAGCCTTGCGGGTGCTGGGAATCGAACCCGGGTCCTTTGCAAGAGCAGTTGGTGCTCTTAACCACGGAGCCATCTCTCCAGCCCCAAGAAATGTGGGGTTTTTTTTGTTTGTTTGTTTGGTTGTTTTTTTTTTGTTTTTTTTTTTGTTTTTGGTTGTTTTTTTTTTTGTCTTTTCGAGACAGGGTCTCCCTGTAGCCCCAGCTGTCCTGGAACTCACTCTGTAGACCAGGCTGGCCTTGAACTCACAAAGATCTGCCTGAGTCTGCCTCCTGAGTGCTGGGATTAAAGGCGTGCACCACCACGCTGCGCTAAGAAATGTGTTTTTGAAAACGTTTAAAAACATACAACAGGAGCTGGAGAGATGGCCTAGCAGTTAAGAGCGCCTACTGCTCTTGCAGAGGATCTGGGTTTGATTCCCAGCACCGACATGGCAGTTGAGAAGCGTCTTTAACTCCAGTTCCAGGGGAATCCGACACCCTCTTCTGACCTCCAAGGCATTGCACAAACCTGCATTCAGACAGTACATTCATTCACATAATAATAAAATAAATAAAATTAAAAAAAAAAAAACAACATACAGGAGATCTCCCGAGACCAGGTCAGGCAAACTCAGGTAGGTGGACAGCAGTTGAGTGCTTCAGCAAGGCAGATTGTTGATTGATTTCATCTAGTTAATCCAATAATCCAGTTGTCTTTGGCTTGGTTGGCTTTTGTGGCTGTGGGGGCGGAGTTATCCTCTCAGCTGGTATTAAAGGTAGGGTTGTGTGAGTCTGGATCTGAGATCTCCCGAGACCAAATTAGGCAAGCGGTGCCAGGCCGCCCAGAGTTGGTCCGTGTGCCCCCCCCCCGCCCCCAGCCAACTGAGATTATGAAGGCATCTAAAGGAGGCAAGCAAAGCAAGCCTTCAACACAGTGAAGAAGCATTTAGGACCTACATTGGAATACAGGAAAGGAGAAGCTCATATGCCAGGAACACGAAGAAGAGACAACACAGGAAAGAGGCAGGATAATCCCACATCAAGCTCTACCAACCCCATGGAAGATTCCTACAGTGGGATCCCCATGGGTATGGCCCAGGACATAGATATCAGAAACACAATTGGGAACATATTTAAAGAACTACAACACTATAAAGAGCAAATCAAAGAACTAAGAAAAGAGAATGAATAACTCAAGAAGGACCTAGAGAGAGAGAATGACAAAATCCGGAAGGAACTGGAAACACTGAAAAGATCCCATGCTGAAAAAGAAAAGGAAACCAACCAGCAAAGCAAAGAGCTACAGGAAGAGATTGAGAAGCTCCAAAAAGGAAGTAGAAATACTAAAGAAATCAGAAGAGGAAATGAAAAAGGAAATCAAACATTCATCCAATCAAGAGGAAAGGAGTGGAAAAAGCCTCAGAAGCAGAATGGAGGAAGCAGAACAAAGAATATCAGATCTGGAAGATAACACAGAACAACTAAAAACCTCAAGTAAAGATTATGAAGCATTTAAAAATACACAAAAGTGGTACAACCAGGAACTGTGGGACACTATGAAAAGATCGAATCTCTGCATCATAGGAGTAGAGGAAGGAGAAGAATCCCAAGAGAATGGTATTGATCAGATCTTCAACAGAATAATAGATGAAAACTTCCCCAAACTAAAAAAAGACAAACCAATACAAATACAAGAAGCACATAGACCTCCAAACAACAAGATCAGAAAGAAATTCCTCCATGCCACATATAGTTCAATGCTAGACACTCAAACAAAGACAAAATCCTTAAAGCAACAAGAGAAAAACAACAATTGACCTATAAGGGGAATATCAGAATTTACAACTGACTTCTCACTGCAAACATGAAATCAAGAAGAACCTGGAGCAAACATTCCCAGTGTTAAAGGACAATAGAGCCAACCCAGGTTACTATACACAGCAAAAATCTCGATTATAATTTAAAGGAGAGAGAAGAACCTTCCATGACATAAACAAGTTGAAAGAATAGCATGTCCCGCGGAAGACCAACCCGCAGAAATACTGGGAAGCAATTCAAAGAACATAGAAAGGAGCAACAATCCCCAGGCACCTAGAAAGAGAATCAATAAAAGCGGCATAACTGGCAGAGTAGAAATCTAAACCCAAACCGGCAAATGGATAACAAGGCAAAGGAAGCAACAAAACCGATTCAGTCATAACCGTAAATATTAAGGGACTAAATTCCCCATCAAAGACATAACTGGGAGTTGGATTAGGAAACGAGAAGCCCATCTATATGCTGTCTAACAAGAAACATATCTTACCTATAAGGACAGACACCACTTAAAGTGAAGGATGGAAAAAATATCCAAGCAAATGATACCAAAAAGAAAGCAGGTGGTTTCTTTTAAGATCAGACAAAATAGACTTCAAAGTAAAATAAATCAGAAGAGACAAAGAAACCATTACATTTTTATCAAAGGACAATTCACCAAGAAGATTTAAAAATTATGAATATATATGCCCCAAACTCTGGTGCCCAAACTGTTATAAGACAATTCTCCAGGACAACAAGTCACACACTAAACCCAGTAACTCATAAGTAGGGGACTTCAGTACCCCCGAGTCCTTTGGATAGGTCAACAGGACAAAGAATAAACAGACAGAGATCTGAACGGAACTGAACGATATATACACCAAATGGACCTCTAAGACATCTCTACCGATAGGTCACCCTAATACCAGAGAAATACATTTCTACTCGGCACCCCACGGAACATTCTCAAAAATCGACCACATACTAAGACACAGAAGAACCTCCACAATACAAAAAGATTGAAATAAGTTCATGCACTATCAGATCACAGTGCAATAAGCTCAACACAAACACTAGGATAAGCCCGACGGCCTACAAGAACACATGGAGACTAAACAATACACTTGGAAGAATAAATGGGCAAGGAAAGAGATAAAGAAATAAAAGCATCCTGGAACTAATGAAAATGACAACACAACACAGCAAAACCTAGGGGATAATTTAAAAGCAGACCTAGAGGGAAGTTTTTAGCCCTGGGTGCCTACTTAGAAAAACAGAAAGAGCACAAGTGAATGATCTAACACTACAGCTAAAAGCTGTAGTTTTGATTGAGAGGCAACAACAGAACCCTAAACACAACAGGGGACCCCAGAAGAAATAACAAAATCAAGTCAGGAAATAAATGAAATAGAAACAAAGAAAACAATACAAAATCAATGAAATCCAAAGTTGGTTTTTGAAAGAATAAACAAGATAGACAGACTCTTCTACCCAGTTAACAAAAGAAAGAAGGAACAACTCCAAATCAAACAATCTGTATGAAAGGGAAATATCACAACAGACAAGGAAAAGATCCAGAAAATCATTACGGGAATATGTCAAAAATCTATACGCTACCAATGTTTTGAAAACTTAAGAGAATGGATGAATATCTGAAATTCCTGGGTATCCCAAAGCTCAACCAAGAAGAGATCAGCAGTTTAAACAGACACAACACATATATGAAGAAATTGAGGATGTAGTAAGAAACCTCCCAACTAAAAAAAGCCCAGGCCCAGACGATTTCACGGCCGAAATCTATAAAACATTTCAAAAAGACCTACAACCATTATACTGAAACTGTTTAGAAGGATACAGAGGGAATTCTCCCAAATTTCCTTCTATGAACCAGCATCACTCTATTACCAAAACCAGGCAAAGATACAACCAAAAGGAGAATTGATAGACCCATCTCCTTAATGAACACAGATGCACAAAATTCCAAACAGGATACTGGCAAATCGCATACAGACCCACATCAAGAAGATCATCCATCATGACCAAGTTGGATTCATACCAGAGATGCAGGGATGGTTTCAACACACAAAAATCAATAAACATCATCAAACACATAAACGGAATCAAGACAAAAACCACAACCATCATCGCAATTGATGCTGAAAAAGCCTTTGACAAAATCCAGCATCCCTTCATGCTTAAAGTCCTAGAAGGAATTGGATTGGAGGGATCATTCCTCAATGTAATCAAAGCCATATACAGGAAACCCACAGCCAATATCATCCTAAATGGGGAAATGACAGAAACATTCCCTTTAAAGGTAGGAACTCGGCAAGGATGCCCCCTGTCACCACTCCTCTTCAATATAGTGCTTGAAACACTTGCTAGAGCAATAAGGCAAGAAAAGGATATTAAAGGAGTACTAATTGGAAAAGAGGAAGTCAAACTGTCCCTATTCGCTGATGATATGATTGTCTACTTAAGGGATGCTAAAAACTCCACCAGAAAACTCCTAGAAACGATTAACAGCTTCAGCAAAGTGGCAGGATACAAAATTAACCTTAAAAAATCAATGGACTTTCTTTACAACAAGAACAAGCAACTGGAGAAAGAATTCAAAGAGACCTTCCCACTCACAATAGCCTCAAAAACAATAAAATACCTAGGAACAAACCTAAGCAAAGACACCAAGGATCTCTACAACAAAAATTTTAAACCTTTAAAGAAAGAAATTGAAGACATCAGAAGATGGAATAACCTCCCATGCTCATGGATTGGAAAAATTAACATTGTAAAAATGTCCATTTTACCGAAACTCTTGTATAGATTTAACACAATTCCAATCAAAATCCTCAAGAGTTTCTTCACAGGCTTGGAAACAAAAGTCCTTAAATTCAATTGGAAAAAATCAAAAGACCCTGAATAGCCAAAACAATCCTGAGTGAAAAGAGTTACACAGGGGGATCTCTATACCAGACTTCAAACTATACTACAAGGCTATTGTCATAAAAACAGCGGTACTGGCACAAAAACAGACCTGTCGACCAATAGAACAAAACCGAAGATCCAAATCTGAGCACATACAATTTCAGCCATTGTATATTTGACAAGGGGGCCCAGAAGTCACAATGGAGAAAAGACAGCATCTTCAGCAAGTTGTGTTGGCCCAACTGGATCATCACTTGTAGAAGAATGAAATTAAACCCCTACCTCTTGCCCTGTACAAAAGCCAACTCCAGATGGATCGAAGACCTCAATGTGAAACCCCAAACTCTGAAGGCAATAGAAAAAAAAGTTGGCAGCAGACTACAAGACATAGGCATAGGAAAAGACTTCCTAAATCAGCTAGCAGCTGTGCAAGAATTAAGGTCGACAATTGAAAAATGGGACCTCATTAAACTCAAAGCTTCTGTACATCAAAAGAAACAATCAAAGAAGTGAAGAGAAATCCCACAGGGTGGGAGGAAACCTTCACCGCATATACATCTGACAAAGCATTGATATCCAGTATATATAAACTACTCAAAAAACAAAGAAAAAAGAAAATAAATGACCCACTCAACAGATGGAGCAAAGAACTGAACAGAGACTTCACAAGTGAGGAATTAGAGATGACTGAGAAACACTTTAAGAAGTGTTCAACATCACTAATCATTAAGGAAGTGCAAATCAAAACCACTTTAAGATATCATCTTACTCCAATAAGACTGGCTAGGATCAAGAAAACAAATGATACCAAATGCTGGAGAGGTTGTGGGGAAAGGGGAACACCCATCCACTGATGGTGGGAATGTAAACTCGTACAACCTCTATGGAAGCAGTGTGGAGAACCCTTGGAAGACTTGGAATGAATTTGCCACTCAACCAGCCATACCACTCCTGGGCATGTATCCTCAAGACTCACCCCACCGCAGAGCTACATGCACAGCCCTGTTTATTTCAGCTCTCTTCACAATAGCAAGAAGCTGGGACCAACCCAAATGCCCCTCAACTGATGAGTGGATAGAGAAAATGTGGTACATCTACACAATGGAGTTCTATGCAGCAGTAAAGAAAGACGACATTATGAGCTTTGCAGGAAAATGGCTGGAGCTAGAGGACATCATGCTGAGTGAAGTAATACAGTCCCAGAAAAAGAAATGACGAATGGTATCCCTCATCTGTGGATGTTATTGCCAATTACCTAGTTGTAAGTATTTCTTGTGCTTGGCTCCCTGAGCTTTTGTCCAAAGCAGTTGGGAGTGATGCATATTGGAAACAACAACAACAACAACAACAACAACAACAACAACAGAAAGGACTCCATTGAAGAACTGACTGAAACAGTGAACTTCTGCTCAAAACAGTCAACTTCCTCATGGAGAATATTGAGAAAGACTGAGAAAGAGATGAAAAGCATGTTTGGCAGAATGCATGAGCTCTGGTGGGGTGGGGGAATGGGGGGGACACGGGTCCAGATTTGTTAAAAAAAATAAAATAAATTTATGCGAAAAAAATTGCAATGAAGACAAAGTATCGTGATTTGCTAGTGATATGATTATATACATAAAAGACATTAAAGATTTCATTAAAAAAAACATACAACAAAGCAAGGGATTGCTAGTGGGACCATGACAATGACCTTTCCATTGTATGAGCATTGCATGATCATCTACCTTTAGGTATGACATAGACCAAAGGCATACCTCCCATTCATCATGCATTGGAATTGTCATGTTAGCATAGCTTGTTGATGCAGATTCAGTTCTGGTAGTATGTCCTACACCATAGGCAGGATTGTCGGTGGTGAGGTCATAGGCTTAGTGTCATGCTTTGGTGCTTATCACTGAAGGGATCCGTATTAATATTCCGGTTATTTGCTTGGTGTTGTGCTAGTAGCTGCTTTGTGTTTCAGTGCTTTGGGGTTTGTGTGTAATCGGGAATTTTCATAAAGTACATATTTTGCATTGTCTTTAAGAAGTGTTTAGCTGTTACTGACATACATTGAAGTATCAACATGCTGTTGATATTTTTATCAGTTTGCAAGATCATGTAATTAGCAAACGTTTCAGAGGTAGAGTTATCCTTTGAATTGAGTAGTCACAGCTTACAATTACAGGAGAATGTTACTTATACTGTTTGTACATTCCATCCTGGAGCACCAAGTGTACAAGTAGATTTGGAAAATAAAAAGTTGCATGCTAAAAAAAAATCCCACAAATTTATTTTTGAGACAGAATTTTTCAGTGTGTGATTTACACTGGCCTTCAATGCACAATCCTCCTCCCTCGGTCTCCTGATATCTCCTGACAATCATGGTTTGGAAAGTACACTAAAAGCCCCAGATTCTTGAGCCCCAGAACAGAGAACTGGACAAAGACATGTAGATGGTAGAGGAGAAAATCTGTCAGGAAAGAATATACTTACAAGGGAAGAAGTGGGCCATGATCAAGAGACATTAGTTAGCCTCACCACACAAAGGACTGGGGCTTTTAGGTCACAAATCTTAGGCTTTGAGACTCATTTGTATACTGTGGGCTTTTCTGAGCATGCTCTCTGTTACATGTAGTTAGTTCTACAGACAACTTCATTCATAGGGTGTCTCATGAGCATTTCAAACTTCCACCCAGGGGTGTGTTTTATTATCACAATGAGTCAAAGGTCACCTTCAGACATCCTGAAGTCCCTCTGTACCTGTGCCAGTGATACCAGCTGGTTTTGGGTGGCTTTGGGTGGGGGAGGGAGAAATGTTTCACTCTTTCTCTTTGCCAACTTGGATTTTTTTATTTATATGCTAATTTTGTGAGGTTTTTTCTGTCCAAGGCCTTCCAGATCTTACTCTCTACCCTGCTTCCCCCACTTCATGGGGTCACAGGCTTGTACCGTTGTGGATGGCTTACCTTCTTTTTAAAATCTTAGGATCTCAAGCATTTTAACCTACAATGATAGAATGATCATGTGCAGCAGGGGGTGCAGAGGGATCTCCCTATGTATCCCAGGCTGACTGAACTCATAATCTTGCCTCAGCCTCTCAAATTCTGGAATTATAGGTATGTACTACAATACCTGATTTATGTTGGATTTTTTTTTTTTTCTTTTCGAGACAGGGTCTCCCTGTAACCCCAGCTGTCCTGGAACTCACTCTGTAGACCAGGCTGGCCTTGAACTCACAAAGATCCACCTGCCTCTGCCTCCCAAGTGCTAGGATTAAAGGTGTGTGCCACCACACCCGGCTATGTTGGAATATTTTTAAATTTTTTTTTTATTAATTTTATTTATTTCTGTATGTGTATGAATGTACTGTCTGCATGCAAGTTTGTGCACCCGTGTCGTGCAACGCCGCGGAGGTCAGAAGAGGGTATCGGATTCCCCTGGAACTGGAGTTCTCCTGGAATTGGAGTTTCAGACGGTTCTTAGCCGCCATGTGGGTGCTGGGGATCGAACCGGCGTCCTCTGTAAGAGCGGTCGGCGCTCTTAACCGCTAGGCTATCTCTCCAGCCCCGGAATATTTTTAAACAAGATGACATATCAAATACTTTGAAGAAAAACTATTGCTATCCTATGGAAACAAAGACAGGGAGGTCAGAGTCTGAGGAGAAAGCCAGGAATGCCTTTTGCAGGATCTCATCTATACCCAAGTTCCATAGATGATAAGTGCTGAAGACTGAGATGCTGGGATGGGGGTAGAAAAATCCCACAGAGGGTATCGATTTAGCAGGACTGACAACTGTTGTGCTAAGACCTACTCTGGGCATGAAGGGAGACAGCTGGATTGAGCACTGAGCTGTGCCCTTGAACTGGCATTCAGGATAGGCTTGGTGAGACAGAAGTCTCCAATACTGGGCAAAAAATAAGAGTCCCAGGTTGAAAGGAAGGGAGCTCTCCTGTGTGCCAATGGCTATATTAGCAGGCTTGCTCAGGCTGGTTCTGCCCCTTTAATTGGTTCTCCCCGCTGTTGCTCACCCTCTCCTATTCCAATGAAATTGTGTGAAACCACAGCCCAGAGAATGGCACCAGTTGCCATCAAGTCTTCTTTCATTTCAGCGTAGTCGGCCCCAAGTTAACAGTCAAGGCTTCTCTCTCTTCTCCTCCCATACTTCCTTTTTATCCTGTTTTCTCCCCTTCTGTCCTCTCTAGAGTTCTACGTAGAGTCTGCCTCTTTCCCACTATTTCAGACCAGTGAAACTCATTCCAAGATAATGATTAATAAACTAATAAGCTGATGTGTAAGAGCAGAATGCCCACCCTTCCCACTTCTCTCTCCCCCACCCACTACACCAGTCCTTCATGGCCTCTACTCCCACCCAGCCTTTCATCATTTCCATCATTGCCACTAATCTCATGCTTAGAGAAACCATGAGCTGCACAAATAAAAGGAGCATGCCTCTTTTATATCTGGATTCCCCATTCCCTTGTAAACTTCAAATCCGGTTACAGAAATTGCTTTGTAAGTGGCCTGGCAGAAATGAAGATGTTCTAAAGAAACACTTGTGTCTCTCAATCTTTCAGACTTTAGAAACAATAGGCCCTAAGAAACAGGAATTTCCCCAGGCCTCTCATGCTAGGAGAAGGAAAAGACACCAACTAGATAGGGAAACTTGTCTCCTATAAAAGAGATTTGATGGGCGTGGGTGGCACATGCCTTTAATCCTAGCACTTCGGAAGCAGAGGCAGGTGGATCTCTGTGAGTTCAAGTCCAGCCTGGTCTACAGAGTGAGTTCCAGGACAACTGGGGCTACAGGGAAACCCTGTCTCAAAAAAGACAAATAATAATAATAATAATAATAATAATAATAATAATAATAATAGAGGCTGGAGAGATATCTCAGTGGTTAAGAGCACCGACCGCTCTTGCAGAGGACCCGAGTTCGGTCCCCAGCACCCACATGGTGGCTGAGAGCCATCTTTAACTCCAGTTCCAGGGGAATCTGAGACTCTCTTCTGACCTCCTCGGCATTGCACGACACGGGTGCACAAACCTGCATGTAGACAGTACATTCATACACATACAGAAATAAATAAAATTTAAAAAAAATTTTAAAAAGGGAATCTCTCATTATATTAAGTCATATGTCTGTGCAAGCTGTCAGTGTGTTAACTGTTCTCCCATGCATCTGAGATTCATGTCATGTGTGTTCTTCTGTGTTGGTTTCTGTTAAAAGTGACCACTTCAAAGTTCTTTCATTCTGTATTGTGCACATAAATTAAGTTTACTTTTGGCATGCCTCTTAAACTTTTTCAAAGGCCTAATTTGAACCCAGGTTTCTAGGTTCCTACAGAGAAAAATTCTAAACTGGTTTATCTAAAGGTTTTTATTTGTTATCTGTTAAGATTGGATTTGATCTCCAAATTAAACTGTTTTAAAGTTGCAGGTATTCTAACTTCAGTTTCCTTTCAACTTGTTTTCCAGACCTCTGAAGACCTGATTTTTAACCCTTATGGTTAAAACAAATGTCTGCTTTCTTTTCTTGTCCTTAGCCAGGCTTTTGACAGCTGTGCTGCCATAAATAATAGCACACAGCTTGCCCTGGATACCTGTGAACTACAATTTCTTCTCTCCAATGAAACAGTCTAAAATATTTTTTGGTATTGTTCATTGCTTAATTGTCTTGGTTTTGTACTGCCTTGGTAGGACTGAATGTTTCCTGACACCTTATTCTTTAGCTTCTTCCTTGGTGAAACTGTCTTTAATGATTGTACTGTGACTTTAGTTATGGCTAGCCTTCAGTACAAACTGGATATATAATTCTGTTTTTCATCACTTGTTAAAATATTTCAATAAGTTTAAGATTTAAAACCTTATGTATGAGTATGGGTATAAAGTACTGTTCACTTTTCAGAATTCTATAATGTGGTTACAGCACATACAAGAAATTGTGTTCCACGGCTGGAGACTCTCAGTACTATGCAACATGTGGACAGTCTATACAAATTGATTTTATGACTATCAATCAGTTTGATATTCAAGGGTAAAATAAAAGTTATTCAAAAGTTTTAAAAAAATTGTCTTAGACTTGAGTATTAAATAGGTCATTTGGATTTCAGAGGTTCAAACTGCCCTTTGAAGGTTTGTTTGTTTGTATTGCCCCCCCCTTAAGATGGTTTAAAATTTAAGGTAAGGTCAGAAAAAATTAATGCACAATTTCTTAGTGAATAAAGGTGTAACTGCTAGATAAAATATCCAAATTCACATGCTGATATTTTAAAAAAACAGCTCACATGAAAAACCATGTTATGTTAATGGGTAACGGTTGAGTTTTGAGAACACTGTAAATTTTCATGTGAACCAAAATTGTTTACTTTGTAACTTATTCAGTTTGGCAAGTGCTTTTGATCTGATGGGATCAATAACATGCAATAAAATTTGGGGGAAACTTTAGGTCCTTTAAAAGAATTAATAATCATTAGCTACATCTATGATAAAAGTGTTTATTCCAGCTTACTTACAAAATGCTACAGTTGGCAAAAATTATAAACATAGTGTTAACACCCTATGGATGTAATGGATTAATAGAATGAACATTTGTTAAAAATCACTTGGTAAGGATTATAAACTCTATTTTTCACTTAAAGTGAAACATACTTTTTGTTGTCTTTAAATGTGTCACAGATCTAGTCTTTAGTTTCTTGTATGTTTATTGTGACGTGCTGTTGGTACATTAGCTTCTATAACTCTGCTATATATCTGTTATACTTGGCCCATGTTACTTTTAATATTCTTAAGGAAAATTAGGTTTCACTTCTGGGGCCCACATGAGAACAATCTGAATGAAACCAATTCTGGTGAGCTTGCTTTAAGCATTTCCTGCCTTCTGTAGGTATGTGATAATGTCCTCCCCTCCTTTTTCATCACAAAGCTGTAATTCAAAATCTGGGGATAAGTAACATGGCCATCATTTAAGATAGTCCTAGAAGGTATTGTTTTTAGCCTCTTTATTATCTTGAGTTTGTTTCCTAGACTACATTGAAGAACAGATTGTGTGCTTTACTGGATAGGTTTAATGCCAACTTGACACACCTGAGCTAAGAAACCTCAATGATTGCCGTCGTTGGATCAGCCTGAGCCCATTGTGCGCAATGCCATCCTTGGCCAGATATTTCTATAGTGTATACAATAGGTTAAACATAAACCAGCCACACAAGCCAGTAAGCAGCATCCCTTCCTGGCCTTTGCTGCAGTTACTACCTTCAGGCTCCTGTCATGAGCTTTCACTGTTAGTCAGGATATTTTCCAACAACAATTAAGAATTTATAAAGACTATTTAAGTCAATGTTCAAGCTTTATTTATGTGTTATATAGGAAAGCATTCAACTGACCCTCTTGGAGTTTTAACAACCATACTTAAAGCTCCAATCTGATTTGGCAAGAGGGATTTAAAGGGACAATCTTTTGGCCCTTACCCTCTAAGGTCAACTTAAGGCCTAGGGTCCTGCATCGGCACCTTTGTACATGTCCTATGGCAGTGAGTCACCAGTCATCCTGAGCCAGGGAGGTCTTGGAGATTCACTTTAGAGGACTTCTTCTGGCCAGTGTCCAGTCAAAGGAGAAAAGTCAGTATAGAGGAGAAGCTCCTCATGCTTCAAAGGGATGATCTGGTCAAGCAAGATCTGACTTTGTCCTCATGTAGATGGAACTGGTAAAAAGAGCCAGGCACAAGGCCTAAATGACCCTTAAGGACCAGAATCTCAACTGACCTTAACACCAAAACTAATTTATTTTTATTTTATTTATTTATTTTTATTTATTTTGTGTATGTGTATGAATGTACTGTCTGCATGTAGGTTTGTGCGCTCCTGTTGCGCAATGTCTCGGAGGTCAGAAGAGGGTGTCGGATTCCCCTGAAACTGGAGTTCTCCTGGAATTGGAGTTACAGACGGTTCTCAGCCGCCATGTGGGTGCTGGGGATCGAACCCAGGTCCTCTGCAAGAACAGTCGGTGCTCTTAACTGCTAGGCTATCTCTCCAGCCCCCAAAATTAATTTAATTTATCTGAGCTAACTGTGTGGTTTTAAACACCCCAATAGGAAACTATGATAAAAAAAAATACCATAGAGACAGGTGAAAAATCTGTGCCATGCTAGAAAATAACTCAGAAACAGGTCATGGTTAAGCTGGCTCTGAGTATTCTGGAGGCCTGAGTATTGAAAATACTTTTTCCAAATTCCTCTGAATAGAGTACAGGTCCTCTCTTCCTCTTGTTGGTACTGTGAAGTCTGTGCACTGGTACACTCACATAAGACTTAACCAGCTTGTCTTTTCAGTTGCAGAAAAATTGTACACTAAGTCCTGGCCACCATTGATCTGGACCAAAATACCTGGCAACTAGAACAGCCAAGATGGGAGACCGGATTCTAACCCTCCAGCCTGACACCTGTTCCCTCAAGATTTCATCCCTCCTCAGCTCTGAAGCAGATACAGAAGAGAGAGAACAGCATCCCATTCCCTTGTAATCAAAAGACTGGAATGTTAGGTCTGAGTTTCCCAGAATTCCAAGGGACATACAGGTGTCCACTTCCTCCAGAGGTTGTCAATCTTTTTTTTTTTAATTTTATTTCTGTATGTGTTTGAATGTACTGTCTGCATGCAAGTTTGTGCACCCGTGTCATGCAATGCCGCAGAGGTCAGAAGATGGTGTTGGATTCCCCTGGAACTGAAGTTCTCCTGGAATTGGAATTTCAGATGGTTCTCAGCTGCCATGTGGGTGCTGGGGATCGAACCTGGGTCCTCTGTAAGAGCGGTCGGCACTCTTAACTGCTAGACCATCTCTCCAGCCCCAGAGGCTGTCAATCTTATGACCATTTCCCCTTACCTGAGGTTCCACCCAGGACCTATAAAGAAATGTACCTTAGTAGCCATCTTGTTTGCTGACTGCCCCACCAGGTGCCCATAGATGCCATGCCTCAGTTAACTTTGTACTCCACTCTGTTGGGACCATTACTCATTCTCTTGCTGATTCTGACTTTTGGACCCTGTATCCTAAACCACCTGATTATATTTGTCAAGGATTGTATCAACATGGTCCAGATTATGCACTTAAGGCAAAACCACTCCCCCTTAAGGACAGACTCAATGCAGGAATTAAATTTAACTGAGATATAATCCGCTGCTCCAGGATTGGAGCAGTTTCAAGAAAAAGGGAGGAATGAAGGGACAGAAGAGGCCAGTGGGATCTTCCATCTTGATAAACAACCCCTCCCTAGCTTGGCTAATAGCAGCCCCTCCCTATGTTAGTGAATAATAGGTTAACAAATAACAGGTTAGCAAAATAACAGGAAATCACAGTTGGTTGCAATTCCAGTAAAGCACCACCCTGAGGGCCTGGCCCCTAGGGTTCCTGCATACCAGCACACTAAGTATTTCTCCATTTCCAGAAATAACCAGTCTGTGTAAAGGTCACTTTGCGTGAACAATGAAGAAATGACTCATTGTTGTTGCTGTAACCTGCTCTGCTCAAAATGTATAAAAACTGAGTACTGGGATTGTTCAGGGTTCTGCCTTTCCCTGCTGTACAGGGGAACCCCGGCACACCGGCAAATTAAACCTCTTGCTTTTGCATTGAGATTTGTCTCTGTGTCTCTTACTCAGGGGTCTCCCAAGGGTAAGGCTCATTTTGGGTCTTACTGTCTCAAAAAGACCAAAAAAAAAAAAAAAAAAAAGAACCAATTGAGCTACACCCCTACCCCAAACCCCTGTGTTTGATTGCTTCTTCCCATATACCCGAGTCTTGATGTCAGGCAAGAAAATCAGGAAGGAGGAAGCCCCTTCAGCGAAGCTGTGCTGTGAGCTCTGTGAACAACTCCAGACAGCAAATGGATGACAGAACCTAGACTACCCATTGGAGCCACATCTGTGGGTCCTTGTGGAGAGCGGGTGTGGCGACAGTCCCAAGATGGCGCCTGGGACTTTGGCCAAGTCTTATGACTAACACCTGATTCCCTCCTACCTCAAAGTAAAGCCACGTCCATCATTCGAGCTGCACAGGTGCACCCTGGATGCAAGATCAGGCCAGATGACATGAACCAATAGACTGAGGCCACGCAACCTGGGCTGAGAAGGTGGAGCAGGAGAGGGATAAATAGAGGAGACTTTCTGTTCTTAGGGAGGAAGAAGAGGAGGAAGTAAAAATGCTGTAATATGCCTGAATAAACCGCTTTGAGAAGAATGAGCTAGAGGTGCCTTATTTCTGCTGGTCAGAATCAAAGGCATCAAGTGGTGGCCCGTATGGGGATGCTTTCTTCTTCCTTTCTCGTTCAGAACTCATTGCGGTCAGGGTGACTAGTCGGTAAGCTCCCAGGTAAGTGGGACAATTAAGGCTCTCGGAGTGAGACAATAAAGCTCCCCGGAAAAGGGGACAATTAAGGCTCTTGGAGTGAGACGATAAAGCTCCCCGGAAAAGGGGACAATTAAGGTTCTCGGAGTGAGAAGATAAAGCTCCCGGTTCCGGGACAGGCCCTAGCTAGCACTATGGGAAACACAACATCTGCTCTGATGGTGCACCGCGCCCTTAAGGCTTTATTGAGGGCAAAAGGAATTGAGCCGAGGAGAGAAACTCTAGACAGATTTTTGGCAGCGGTGGATCAGGTCACTCCATGGCTCCCAGTGATGGGATGCCTTACAATACCTAGTTGGGAAAAGTTAGGGAGGGACCTAAAGTTTGCTGAGGAACAGGGAGACTTACACAAGGGAGTACTGCCAGTGTGGAAGTTGGTAAGAAATTGCATAGGGGATGAGGAATGGTATGGAAAAGAGATAAAAGAAGGGGGTGATGCCTTAGACCAGCTTAAGGAAGATCACTCTCAACACTCTGAAATTCAAGAAGAATCTAGTGAAGGGGACATGTCAGACAGGGATGTGGAAAGCCTTGCCGCCAGCTTGGAGAAAGTGAAAGTAAAGATAGAACCATCGGCCCCAGAACCGCCCCTGCCACCTCCTTATGCTTGCAACGGAGCAGGAGGGAATAGTTTACATCCTGAAACTTGGAGAGAACTAGAGGCTCAGTGCTTCCCTGTATTTCAAAATCAACAAGGGAACCGCTATCATGAGCCACTAGATTGGAAGATTGTTCAAAGGCTGGCGGAGGTGGTACGTGCCTATGGAGCCAATGCTGCCTTTGTTGTGATTCAGCTGGAGTCTCTGCATCGGTATTGTATGACTCCGAGTGACTGGCAAAATCTGGCCCGAGCATGTCTGACCACAGGCCAATATTTAGATTGGAAAGTATTTTAATGCTCGCAATGGTCAGGCCGCTTGGGACCAAGATATGCTGATGGGACAAGGAAGGTTTGCGGCAGCGCAGACAAACTATCCAGTTCAGGTCTATGATCAGATTAATGCATTAGGCATCCGAGCATGGAAGTCTCTCCCAAATAGAGGCGAGGTGGGGGGAAATCTAACCAAAATCCTTCAGGGACCCACGGAACCTTTTTCAGATTTTGTAGGTAGGATTATGGAAGCTGGGGGCTGCATCTTTGGGGACGCTGATACCGCAATGCCATTACTAAAACAGCTTATATTTGAGCAATGTCTAAAGAATGTAGACACGCCATTACTCCTTATAAGAACAAGGGGCTGGAGGTCTGGGATGAAGGTGTGCAGAGAATTAGGAGGCCCACTGACCAGTGCGGGATTGGTTGCTGCAGTTATGCAAATGTCCAAAGGAAAAATTAGCCCAAAGACAGGTAATTGCTTTGCTTGTGGAAGTGCGTAAGTATTTTACATTTTCCCCTTATATTAGTACAACTCATAATAAATCATTCTCAGGATATAATGTGTGGTTGCTGTGTGGGGTGAATGGTAGTTGTACAAATATTTCTGCTTTCAGTATGCTAAAGGACGGGGGTTGGGGTAATGCGAGCTTTAGTTGGAATACATCTTTCGAGTCCACAAAACCTTAAATTGTACAAATAACACCTTTTACAGCATGTGCTGGGGTGTGAATGGAAATTTTCTGGGTTGTGTGTGACTTCCATACCGTTTGTAAATGCCAGCCATGCCACTCAATTGTCCCGTAACCTGTCTCAGTATCTTACAGGAAACTGGTCTAGGGATCTTGATGGCATGTTGCGGGACCTCAGACAATCCATCGCTCACATCAACTCCACCTGCGTGGATGTGTCCTTGGCTGGTGGGCTGACAAACTGGATTACTACCGCTGCTTCATGACTGAAAGAATGGGCGGGAATTGTCGGACTTGCCCTATGCCTGGTCCTCACTAGTTCCCTGGCCTTTTGGTGCATGTGCCGTTTGCGATTTCGTCAACATAAAACGCAAGCCCTGTTAATACAGGTGTTCGCAGCAGTGGAGACAGGACAGTCTCCTCAAGTGTGGCTTAGCATGCTAGAGAAGTAGCCAAAGATGGGTAAGGCTCTCTGGGCATGCCACCAACCTAAGACAGGGAACAAACCAGTGCTGTTTGTCTCCCGATGATGGGTAAGGGGCATTGCTGCACAGGGCTACCTAAGACAGGCATTCTCTCTGCTAAAATAATAAAGAAGGGGGAGATGTGGAGAGCGGGTGTGGTGACAGTCCCAAGATGGCGCCTGGGACTTTAGCCAAGTCTTATGACTAACACCTGATTCCCTCCTACCTCAAAGTAAAGCCACGTCCACCATTCAAGCTGCACAGGTGCACCCTGGATGCAAGATCAGGCCAGATGACATGAACCAATAGACTGAGGCCACGCAACCTGGGCTGAGAAGGTGGAGCGGGAGAGGGATAAATAGAGGAGACTTTCTGTTCTTAGGGAGGAAGAAGAGGAGGAAGTAAAAATGCTGTAATGTGCCTGAATAAACCGCTTTGAGAAGAACGAGCTAGAGGTGCCTTATTTCTGCTGGTCAGAATCAAAGGCATCAGGTCCTGAGATGTCACATCCACGTCTTGTCAGTTTGTCATCTGAGGAGTCATTGGAGCTATGAATCTTGGGTAGCTGCACACTGGGCAAGACAAGAGCTAGACAGAATGGATCCTCCAGGGTGGCTTTAGGCTGCAGGAAAACAAAGCACTCTCAGCTTCCTGTGTGAGGGAGCAGCTTGTATTCTCCCTGGTCATCCATCTTTTTAAAATGAGGGGCTGCTGTTTTTAACACCTTAGGAAGTTAAGTGCCTGCCTGGCTTTATTTCACTTTCAGGAAGAATCCAAATCAGTCAACCATCTATTTAACTTTGGAGCATCACTTAGACATCAGGTGCAATACTGCTACTTGGGTCAGAAGAAAGGTAAACTGGCATTTATCAAGGATATTACATGGGCCAAAAAGTGTGCAGTGTGTGTGTGTGTGTGTGTGTGTGTGTGTGTTGCTCTATTTATTTTAGTGACCCCATGAGTAGATGTCATGACCCTTAAATTTTGTATGGTTCAAGCCATGCAAGAGAGGTACCCTCCTGTGATGGTTAATCCTGTTAATCCTGGGTGTCAACTTGACTGGATTTGGCATGAACAAAGATGAGAAAGATCTTCAGATTGGATTATCTCAAGCCAGATGACCCACCCCCAAATGTGGGTGTTACCTTCTGATGGCAGCAGGTATAAAAGGCCATGGCAGAAGGGACCTGGTCCCTTTTTCACAGCTTGCCTTCTCTCTCAATGGTGAGTTCATCTTGCTGCTGTGATCAGCTCTTTGGATCCCATGTAGAATAAAGAAGGGCAGATCTGGAATCCACGGGGCCTTCAGCACCAGATTGGGACTACTGAAACATCCAGCCTCATGGACTCAGAACTGCCTGGACTCTCAGCCTCTCCCATGTGGCATAGGTATTGTTGGACTATTTCAGACTCTATCCCATGAGCAAATCAATAAATCTGTATCTATCTATCTATCTATCTATCTATCTATCTATCTATCTATCTATCTATCATCTATCTATAGCTATAAATATAGATATATAGATATTTGTTCTATTGATCCTGTTTCTTTAGAGAACCTTGACTAATACACCTCCCAAACTGAATTTTCCAATGTGTATATGTTTATGTGCCTAGAAGGCATTCAAAGGGTATGTATTCTGTTGATTCTAAGTAGATGTCATCAAGTTTTCACAGATGATATCACTTTGCAAAGCTAGACACTCTTGCTTATTATATGTATTTATATATAATATAAAATATATAATGTATGAAAACATAAACTTATATAGGCCCAAGCCATGAAAATCCTAAATAAGATGGGTGTGATGGAACCTGAGCCAGTACTTCCATGACATGGCAGCATTAATGTATTAATGTTAGTGTGGGGGGGGGCACTTACCACTGCACACATGTGGAAGCCAGAGGACAACTTTGTAGAATTGGTTCTCTTCTCGCACTTTTTTTTTAAATTTTATTTATTTTTGTATGTGTATGAATGTACTGTCTGCATGCAGGTCTGTGCACCCGTGTTGTGCAATGCCACGGAGGTCAGAAGAGGGTCTCGGATTCCCCTGGAACTGGAGTTCTCCTGGAATTGGAGTGACAGATGGTTCCTAGCCACCACGTGGGTGCTGGGGATTGAACTCAGGTCTTCTGCAAGAGCAGTCGGTGCTCTTAACTGCTAGGCCATCTCTCCAGCCTGGGTCCCCATCTCCCACTTCTATGTGGGTTCCAGGTATTGAACTTGGGTCTTCAGGCTTACATTGTCAGGCAGTTAGTGCCTTTACCCAATAAGCCAGCTCATCATCCAAGGAGATGTTGTCTATGGCATCTTTTGTTCCCCAGGAATGTGCACATTGGAATACTTTCCTCAGCTATAACCCCGGCTTCTTACAAACTCTCTCCTTTCCTTTCCCTAGGCCCAGGGCTCAATTTGTCTCTCTTTTTAGTACTAATTCATGGGATTCTTCTTTGGTTTTCTCCTTATCCCTCTCCCTCACTCCTTGAGGCTACAGGGTGGGTCACAACATCTTTAGCTGGATTCCACGGTGCCAGGGAATCTTGCTCTTTCCTGATGTCTGTCTAGAATTTGCATCCTGAATTACTAATTTGTGTGGAGATGTAGATGTATTACTTACTTTCCTCATGGCTGCAACAAATATCTTACCAAGCCATTTAAGGAAGCAAAGGCTTATCTTGGTTTACAGTTCAAAGGGAAGTCCATTGTGGAAAGCAGGAGCATGAGGTTGCGAGTCACACTGAGTGGTTGGACCAGGGCCCCAGCCTGTTGACCTGTGCCTCCCATAGTTCAGATGGTCTTCTCACACCAGTTGATTTAGATAATCCTTCACAGACACGCTCAAATCTCGTGAGTCTGTTAGGGTTTGAGAGTCCACACCAGACACACCAAAGGATGGAAAACCAAGACTTTATTTTGGGGGAAAAAAGTAAACCAGCATTCTGGGGTAGGAGGGAAAAGGCTCTGACCCCGATAACTTGGCTTGCAGGCCTTTTATACAGGATCTAGGGGAATTTTAGCGGGGTTTGGGTAACCTCTAGCCTGATTGGATAATAACAGGCTTACAGCTCATGGTTAGGTCAGCCCAATGGCACCCCACATACCAACAGTTATCTTTAGACACAATCCTGCAACTGGAATGAGGAAATGTTGGGTCAGTCCATCTGCCCTCACATACCAACAGTTATCTTTAACAAGTTTAAGTTAGCTGTTCCTGAGGCCTTGAGCAACTGTCTTTGAGCAATCGACGTTTTCCCTGAATTGGGCAGGTTCCAGTAATTGCTTAAAATTGTGGCTATACTCAAAATGGAGTCAGTGTGGGCTTCTCTTACATTCCCCCCTCGAGTTGTATACTGGGAGGCTAATCTTAGAATCCATCATCTTCTTCCTCAGGGGGGCCATATATGGGGCCATACCTGGTCCTGAGTACCATGATTTTAATGGATTTTACCCACTGGTTAATAAATCTGACAAGTGAGTTAAGGATGCATGGTCCACAAGTCAGAGCAACCAGAAGAATAAGTTTACTGGTGGATCTATGAAGTCTTCAGCTCTCAGCTGATAAAGAAACTGGCTCCTTTCGGGGGTCTTGACCCTAAACTGCCTAGCCAATTTTTAGCTCCTACTCTTATCACATTACCCTCTGAGGAGGTTACCTCAATTGCCAAGAGGGAATTGGGGCATTGAGCACTCTGACTTCTTCCATGCTGAAAAGGGGCATAGGAGGTGGCAACTGGGGTACTCCTGCTCAGTGGATCTATCTGAAAGACCCCAAAAAGTATAGTTACAGAGAGAACAAAATCCTTAGCCAGTGCCTGTGAAGGTGAGAGTAGCTAGGTACATTTTTAGACAGGGAACCAGGAAAGGAACAGGGTGAGTTAAATGTCCAACTTAAAAGTCCTTTAGAATTTCTCAAGGAGGGGTTCTGAAGCATCCATTGAGCTTCTTCTTTTGTTCATTTGGCTATGGTGTCTGGACTCAGGATCTGCTTTCCAGGAAGTTTCAATAGTCATGGTGTGAGTTTCCCTTAGGTGGTTGCTTAAAGAGAAAGAGGAAACTTTATTATTTGATAACAACAGATCTCATATGACTTTAAATGACTTAAAATCTAGTGTTTGGAGGCACAGTCTTTCAGACTTTAAAGGAAGTATAATGATTACTTATCTTTTGGTTATACTCTTCCTCTTGGGTGTCTAAGTCCATACAGTTAGCCCAGATTAACCAATTTTTGTTTTCTCAAGGTCAGTTGAGGATCTTGTCCTCAGGGGCCACTCAGATCTTTGGGGGGAGAGGTCTCTGGCTCCTCTCGGCTTTTCTTTTTTTTTTAATTTTATTTATTTTTGTATGTGTATGAATGTCCTGTCTGCATGTAGGTTTGTGCACCCGTGTCATGCAATGCCACAGAGGTCAGAAGAGGGAGTCGGATTCCCCTGGAACTGGAGTTCTCCTGGAATTGGAGTTACAGACGGTTCTCAGCCACCATTTGGGTGCTGGGGATCAAACTCAGGTCCTCTGCAAGAGCAGTCAGTGCTCTTAACCACTAGGCCATCTCTCCAGCCCCTCCTCTCAGCTTTTCAATCACCAATTCCATCCACATGAGGACAAAGTCAGGTCTTGCTAGACCAGGCTTCCCTTTTTGAAGACTTTCCTCTTTACAGACTGGACACTGGCTACAGTCCCGTTAGTAGGTCTCCAAGACCTCCCTGCCTAGGAGGACTGGTGACTCACAATTGCAGGACATTTCAAGAGACGTCCCCAGACATAGTTCCCCGGACTGGTTGACCTCAGAGGGCAAGGAACAAAATCATTCCTTAGGTCCCTCAGACGAATTGGTATGGGCATTTAAGTATGGTCGGTATCCACCCAGAAAGGCTAAGTTACACCAGGCTAACACCTTTAATTACTGTATAATTTTCTAGATAAGTCTTGGACAAAAGCTCAAGCAGCCATGTATAATACTGACTGGAGAAGGGACTTAACACCATACATTAAGCAGGCATAACCCACAAGATCGAATTAAACAATTTCAGGCTTATTTTAAATGTAAAACTGTTCACTACAGTTACTACAAACGGGGACAGTCCTTTTCTTTTTCAGACCCTTTATCCTGATTTATAGTTTTCCCAGAAAGACAGGAGTTGTAACACATACCAGAAGACAGGAAATAAACTGATAAGGATTACCAAGCCCATCCAGACTGTCTTCTTCTGGACTGCATGCAGCTGGTTCAGGAAGAAAGAATCTAGCTTTTTGAGCCAAATTATCTGGTTAGGTTAAAGGAAATATCAAATAGCAAATCTTGCAAGAAATATAAAGTACATTTTTCAGTAGCAATAGGTAACCCACAATTTACCTGTGCCCATTTAATCTAAACCTGTAACAGGGAGTCAGGTTCAAGCTAGGAGAGGACTGAAAATTAATAACTCTGTATATTCACAATCCTATTCAGGCCACTAGTAACCCAGCTTGAGTATTTATACCAATTTAACTTAATACAGGTATTTTATCATTTTTACTAAACCTTGAGGTGCCATGTGATATGCATATAAAGGTTGGACAAAACTGAACACTCTTAAACAAACCTTGACTAGATACACATTTTGATTTTTAAACTAGTTGACTGAACCTTACAAATTTAAGCTTATTTATATATTGTCCTTTTTACCTGGCACAACAAACCTCCTCAGACTTTTATGACTTACATACTTTTTCATCATCTTCACATAAATCCTTACTAAAAATACCTTTTTAACATTTTCTCCTTTTTATATCCTTTTATTACCTTGAATAACCCTTCCTCAACACAAACACACAGTCTGTCAGCCAGATCAGCAAGGAGGGCACAGACCTAGAGAGGTCCCTTTTCCTCCCAAGAGGTGGAAGGGAGGGAAACAGGCTCAAAAATTCTTGCAGAAACATAACAGAGCCCCAAAAGCTGCTCCAGACTACTCTCCCTTGCTCCTTGGAGGCAAAAGCCTATAATGCACCCCTGGAAGCCATGCAGCACCCCACTGATCCAGGTGCCAGACCCCAAAATTGGTCTCTAGCAAAGATGGAAATGTTGCTACATGGGCACTCCAGAGTGCTCAGAAATTTCCCAAGCTCTAAAAACCTCCTCCCAAGGCAGACCAGGATTCCTGACTAACTGCTGATGCAAATTTTACTAGCTTGTAAGAGGCAGATTATCTCTGGTCCTTTGAGATAGCAACTGGGTAGATTTTTGTAAATACATGTTTTAACCAAGGTGCTGCTCATAAAGTGGCCTGCTTCTCACAGCTACTGACAGGCACCCTACTGGGTCATTAGAGACAAGGGAAGTCACCTTCCCAGATGAGTCTGCCAGAGTCCTGACCCAGAGTCTAGTGTGAGGCTCTAAGTGGGCGTGAACATTAAAGTGACCCACCTCTGAGCAGTGGTCACCAGAGCAGTCAGGGTTCAAATGTGACTTGAGTCTGAAGCAAGTGCAGGTGGTGAGAGGTGAGAAATGGCCCTCCTATGACCAACCTCCAGCCCTGTCTGATGCATCACAAAAATCTCTAACCTGCCTTTTAATTCATCAGAGACTCAGAATAGGCTTCTCCCTTCTTCTATTAGTAAAAACAGCACAATTCCAGTCCCTTGTTCAGCCTTTCCGTACCTTTTCTGCCTGGAAAACATTGACACCTCCTCCCAGTGCAAGGACAGTAAGCCCCAGCCACCTCAAACATGCACATTCATCTTGCCCACATCCCTCTTACTGGCTTCAATATGCTTGATGCATCCTTTTACTCAAAAACAACTCTCCCTCACACCTAAGGCCCAGCCCACTGACCAGATGGGATTGGGAGTAAGGCAGGGACCTTAAGCACCAGGTGGTCTCACTCTCTAGTCAGAGTTGTGTGTATGGTACACACCCCTGTGGCCAGGAGCTGAGTCCCTGGAGGACCTGCCCAATGCCAAGAACTATTTCAATGGAGACAGCTGCCCGGTATTTATTTTCTCTAACCCCATGTTATTTACTTCAGGTGGAAAATTACCAATAGTCACATACACATGTGTAATTTCCATGCATGTGGGAATTACCAACACTCACACACATGCTTTCTTTTTTTTTTTTTTTTTTGGTCTTTTGGTATTTTTGAGACAGGGTCTCTCTTTAGTTTCAGCTGGCCTGGAACTTGCTCTGTAGATCAGGCTGACCTTGAGCTCACAAAGAACTGCATGCCTCTGCTTCCCAAGGACTGGGATTAAAGGTGTGTTCCACCACACCCGGTTCCAAGGGGTAACAAGACTGCCCCACCCAAAACAAAATCCAGTCCAAGAATCCATTTCCAGTCCTGAATCTGGTCCACAAAGGTTTCAAAAAATTAGATAATTCCAAAGCAAGCAAGTTACCTTTTTGAAAGTAAACACAAACCAAAATGGGATCTTTAAACAGTCAGCTCTGAGGCTGATTCCTATAGACAACTACCACATGTTGTGAAGCATTTGAGAGACTAAGAGACAATAAATTTAGAGTTGTCTACAGTATCCAAATTTTAGGCCTTTAAATGCATTTTTAAATATCAATTTTTAAACTTTGCACGTGCATATCTAGTCTGGCATGACAAAAGAAATCATTCTGTGCACATAAAGGATTGAAACTTGAAGTGGCCACCTTATTTGACAGAACCAACATGAGACAAACACAATAACTGAATTACAAACACACATACACACACACACAAACTTAGATGCATAACAAGCTACATTAATCTTTGGCACACAGTTACTGTAAACACAAGACACAGATACCTCCTTTAAATCAGGGTAGATTTAGAATTTCCCATCCTGAGATCCCAGAGAATGAGAATGAAAGCAATCTCAGAGAACCAAGGTGAAAGCAGCAGACAGAATAAGGGCCCAACAACAAAGACTATACAGACACGAAGAGAAACAACGCTGCACACACAGAGCTGACCCGCTATCAGCCCCGGAGCCAGAAATCCGGACCCCTCGCCAGAACTCCAAATCGCTGAGGTGAACCCACTATTCACACTCTAAAGCTGGAGGTGAACCCCCTGTTCGCACTCTACCAGTGGAGAGCTGGGGCATCCCCCATCTCTGTGCTCAAGGAGCATTACTGCATCCAGTTTCTCCTATCTGAGTGCCCCAAACCAGAAACTCGAGTTTAACCAAAATAACCAAAACCAAAGTAAAGAAAAAAAAATTGAAAAAAGAATTGAGCTCACTCTTACCCAAAAGACACGGCTGGCCGAAAGTCTCCAGCCCCTCTGGTGGTCTTTGGGGGATCTCGGTGGGGCCTCCAAGATGTTAGGGTTCGAGAATCCACACCAGACACACCGAAGGATAGAAAACCAAGACTTTATTTGGGGGGAAAAATGTAAACCAGCATGCTAGGGTGGGAGGGAAAAGGTGCCGACCCTGATAACTTGGCTGGCAGGCCTTTTATGCAGGATCTAGGGGAATTTTAGCGGGGTTTGGGTAACTTCTAGCCTTATTGGATAATAACAGGCTTATAGCTCATGGTTAGATCAGCCCAAGGGCACCCCACATACCAACAGTTATCTTTAGACACAATCCTGCAACTGGAATGAGGAAATGTTGGGTCAGTCCATCTGCCCTCACATACCAACAGTTATCTTCAACAAGTTTCAGTTAGCTGTTCTTGAGGCCTTGAGCAACTGTCTTTGAGCAATCGACGTTCTCCCTGAATTGGCAGGTTCCAGTAATTGCTTAAAATTGTGGTTATATTAAAAATGGAGTCACTGTGGGCATGTCTTCACAATATTAACCATCACATGATGCAATCTCCTTTAAACAACAGACACAATTTGAGAGGGACTAGCTACTCAACTATGCCAAAGCTCTATGAGATTCCATTGCCTTGAGAAATAGAGAGAAAGTTTGAAGATATTCTAAGAAGTGGTGGAAGAAAGGCTGGATGCAGTGCTGGACAGTGGGAAAGGACAGGCTGTTTAGGGTAAAAGAATGGGGTCATCATAAGAAGGAAGTCATTGAGAGAAAGCACATTCAAACTAAGCTGCCTTCTTCATGGATATGCTCTGGACTGACATCTGGTGGATACTGAAGGGTATCACACTGAGCTTTTAGTGGAAGAGTTGTTGGTAGAGAGCATTCTGAAAAGTGTCTGGACATCTGGATAAGAGAGAGGGAACTCGAGTGTGATGATTAGCACTGACTGTCAACAGGTTCTAAGAGACAACGCTCTGGTCATGTCTGTAAAGTAGTTTCTAGCCTCGGCTAACTGAGGTGGGAAGATACACTCTATATTTAAGTGGCATCGTTGGGAGGGAAAAGATTCCAGACTGAACAAAGAGAAGCAAGCTGAGTGTCAGCGTTCATTTCTCTCTGCTTCCTGACTGGGATGTGATGTGACCAGCTGCCTCCTGATCCTCATGGTCTGCACCTTCCAACTGACACCCCAAACAGCCCCTTCCTCATTTCAGTTGCTTCTTGTCAAATAATTTGGTCACAGCAATAAGAAAAGTACATGGTACATTCAACCATGAGCATGTTCCTTTCCACAGACGCTTGTATTTGCTGATCCAGGTGAAGGAACAGATGCACGGCCATCTTGACCTAATAGGGCAATAATCCTGCCTGTGACCAATATCTAGGGCATCTCTTCTGGCTTGTTTGCTATTTTCTCTGCCCTCAGGACTGAACCCTTGCCTAGGATGAGTTTGTCCCCAGGTATCTGAAACTGCAACGGAGCTTTAAAATCATGAGAATCAAAATAAACTATGTTCAGAATCTGTTTCTTCTAGAGAAGAGGTCAAAGCTTTTGAGAGTCCTTTAGGATCTAGTGAAGACCATCTCTCCCTGAGGCTTATGGAGGGGATCAGCCATTCAGTAATCTGCCTCTGGCTGTGATAAGGACCCTGCAGGTGCATTTTGGGAAGCCCCTTCTTTGATCTTCCCCCCATTAGTATGTGCACCTCTGCCCCTCACCTATTTTGTGTGTGTGTGTGTGTGTGTGTGTGTGTGTGAATGTGCACATTTGGGCATGTGTGTGGAGCCCAATGGTTGATGTTGGCTGTCCCTGCCTTCCCAGCACTAGGATAAGATTACTACCATGTCTGACATTTTTTATGTGGGTTCTGGGGAATCAAACCAGTATTAAAGGGTTGTGTTCTAATGTTGGGAATCCAAAGACAAGTTTAGGCACTTAACAAGCTCTGGACAGAAGCTTCTGTAAGGGCTTAGTCAAAGTTGTGAGACAGATAAAAATGTCCTGGTTTTCAAATGGCTATTCACATCAATGATAACAAACCATCATCTCACCTGTTAGGCAGGACTGTGCCATTTTGTAAACCCTTTTAGTTGAACAGTGGCAACTCCAGAAACTACAATTCATTAAAATTAAAGTAACCTCCGTTGGGCTAGCTGGCACACACCTTTAATCCAAGCACTTGAGAGGCAGACACGGGCGGGTATCTAGGAGACCAAGGCCAGACTATATAACTATATATATAACTATATAGTTAGTTACAGGAGAAGAACTGAGACCCTGTCTCACCCCCTCCCCTAAATTGTAATTTGTTTCTCTAGATTCTTCTCTTGCTTGCCCTGTTGACCTCCCAGTAAAGGCTACTGTGAGAGTGTTTATCATTCACTGGTTACTGTTAGGGTGTGAATTCCACAAAGAGTCTGTTTGAAATTCAGGGCCATTCACAGCCAGTGCCGACAAACCTGCCCTCCCAGCCTGGCTTTGCTTAGAGAAGGGCAGGCCATCACAGAATACTCAGGAATCTTCTGCCCTTTGAAAAGCTGGAGACTTCTGCTTAACGCCCTTCCCCAACTCCCTACCGGAGTTCCTACCTACTCCCTTAAATGCCCTGGCTGGATCCACTAGACAAGGAAGCTTGTCTGTAGTCATGTGCAGTGTAAGAATTGTTAAAACCATGGCGGTGCACTCCTTTAATCCTAGCACTTGGGAGGCAGAGGTAGGCGGATCTTTGTGAGTTCCAAGCCAGCCTGGTCTACAGAGTGAGTTCCAGGACAGCCAGGGCCACAGGGAGACCCTGTCTCAAAAAGACCAAAAAAGAGATGGCCTAGCGGTTAAGAGCGCCGACCGCTCTTGCAGAGGACCCGGGTTCGATCCCCAGCACCCACATGGCGGCCAAGAGCCGTCTGAAACTCCAATTCCAGGAGAACTCCAGTTCCAGGGGGGGTCCGACACCCTCTTCTGACCTCCGCGGCGTTTGCACGTCACGGGTGCACAGACTTGCATGCAGACAGTACATTCATACACATACGGAAATAGATAAAGTTTAAAAAAAAGAAAAGACCAAAAAAACAAAAACAAAAAACAAACAAAAAAAACAAAACCATGACTTTAGTGAGCTAGAATAAAAGTTCACTGATGAGAACAATAAGGATTCTCAGCAGTGTAGTTTTAGATAAGAAAGCAGATTAATCTTAGTGTTTTGGCTCTGGGACCTATGGAAGTTTCAAGTTTTTTACAGGAGCAAATGATTTATCCAAATGAGGCAAAAATCACATTTCGAACATCAGCCCTTAGAATTTAGGAAACAGACCCTCATACACTTAGGACTAGACTAAGGCAGTAGGTCAGCTTGGCTAACCTTTGGGTCTTTTTGTTCTTCCCTTTATTGGCCATTAGTGTGAGTTCAGGGGGAATTAACAGATCCTTACAGGAGTATTATCTCCTCTATATGCCACCAAGGAAAATCAAGGTGCAGAACCCAAAACACTGCATTGCTGGTCCTGCCTCCATTCCGGGTTCTGTTTCTGTCACTCCTTTTTCCCCTCACCAAGTCCTAGGGAGTTTAACTCCCAAAGTCCGGCTTCCCTTTCTGAGTAGGCTGCAAACTACATTTCCCACAATGCCACGCGCGGACCGCCCGCTCACGGGGTGTCCCCGAGATGCCGTTATGGTTAAACTTAATTGAACTCACGTTTCCGTGAAGACCGAGCTATTATTTGCTTTTCTAATGGAATAATCCCCTTTCTTTCCCATGTGTGACCCTCACTGTCCGGAAGACAGACTCTGAGGATAGTAGTTTGTTCAGGCGACTGTTTCAGACGCCTTCCTCCGCATGTCTGGGCTCCGGCCAGATCCTCGGGGACCTGGCAGTGTCATTGCGGGATGACCGCAGCTCTAGTCACTGCAGCAGCCACCACGACCATGGTCTCCGGCCGCAGCGGTCTTGTGGCCGCTCGCCTTCTGTCGCGCAGCTTTCTCCGTGAGTTGGGCCGGAACTCTGTCTTTCAGGCCCGGGTGGTTTCCACTTCCCGGTTCCGCAGAGCCCCAGGTCCTGGCCCGGGCGGCGGAGCAGCCCTCCCAGGCCGCGGGCGAGCAAGCCATGGGGGCCTTGTTCTAAGTTTAAGAGCTTTGCATAATAGGTTTGTAGACACCTAGATGGGGAAATTGGCGGCGGGAAGCCAGATTAGGGTCAGGGAGCCCTGCAGACTTGGGTACATGCGCCGGTGGTGACGCGTGGCCGGTATTTGGAGCCCAGGGTGGAGAGGCGGTGCTTTATACAGAAGGTTGCTCTGCTTGGAATTGACCATTCTGTGATGGAGGGTCAACGGAAAGGCAGCTTAGCTGTCTAGAAGGCTGTGGGCTTGCAGGAACTTTCACCAACGTATGGGAAGTGTTTCTACTAGGCCGTCTGAATACATCTGTTCTGAAAACTTGACACCTTGGGTTGCTGGTCTTGCAGTAAATGCTGACTCTTGAAAATTACAGCGTTCAAAGTCCCGTTGTTAGGTAGTTTCTAATAGGACAAAACTTTGGAATCCGTCACATCAAGGTATGAAGTCTGGCTAGTTCTTAATCTGTATAATAGGTCTGATCCTTTTTTAAAAATTGATATCTTAGGAATGCTTCAGATCACATGAAAATACCACCGAATTGTAATAATACCAGATAGCATTGCCTGTAAAGGGTAACATTATCTTGCCTATCACTAACAGTAGTAATGATTGTTAATTAAAATTGTGATGAGAGATTGGCTGTCGGGCACATTTGGACTTAAGAGATGTTTTAGGAAGTGATAAAATTATGTGTAGAATGCTCTGGGTTCATTGGGTGGAATAAGAAGGTCAGTTATTAGCTCATCTATAATTGCCGTTTAAGTAAAGTTAGTCTTTATGGAGCCTCCTTCCCCCACTTTGCTTCTGATTCTGTTTGTAGCAAATATTAGATGAGACTTAATTCTTTTCTTGAGATGATTGTGTCCTAAAAGTAGCTACATTAGAGGACAAAGGTGTGGTTTGATAACCTTGGCAAATAGGAGTTGAGTTTATTTGGGAAAGTTTTCTGGAGATTCTTATTGAATAACTTAAAAGATTGTTGAGTGTTCTAGAGAGAAGAGAAGAAAAGGACTAGTTTTGTTCAGTAATCACTGGTCAGTAGAGTACAACACCAGTGTATTGGTGCTGTAATCTAGCTTAATCTAGTTTAATTGGAGTCGAGTCCAGTGGGTGAGCTGTGGAAGTCCAGGTGTGCAGCTTAGCTAGTTTTCCTGGGACACCCATGTACCATTGTCTCTGCTGAGGTCTTGCTGGCTCCAGGTTCTGAAGGAGCCTTTAGTGGGTCTGCTGTCTTAATGAGAGAAATAGCTGGTTTGGTTCTGTGAATTCATTCTTGGCAGTAATCTCCATCCTAACCTAAAGGAGATTTGCTTTCTGTTGCTGGAGTAATCTTGAAATATTAAGCTCTTGTAATTAACATGACTTAGACCTCTGAGAGGTCTAAGATCTAAAACCGAGGTACCTCTGAGAGGTCTAAGATCTAAAACCGAGGTACCTTCTGTCTTAGAACTAGAGCTGCAGCTGTTTAATGCATTAATGTATAAAATCCTTTAAGTTGGCAGACGTGGAAATCCTGTCTCACCAGCCACATTATTAACCCATTTTCACTTCCAATAGGAAATCAGCAATGACATAATGCCATGTAAAGTTTTTTTTTTTTAAATATTTAGTCTCAGGATTAAAAGGTGCTCAAAAATTGAATCCCCTCCATTCTCTTAAATTTCAGGTGATGGTACATTATGTGCAGTATTGATTTGAATAACAAACAAAACAAAACAAGTCATAGATGCTTTATAGGGCTCTTTTAGAGGGGCAACTTGGGAATTCTATCCCACAATTTTATGGCTTACAAAAGAAAGGGAAGAATCCAGTTGAAACGAGGAAAGAAAATAAAATGAAAAAAAAAATTCTTCCATGAGATTGAAATGGTGAGTTTTTTTTTTGTTTTTTTGTTTTTTTGTTTTTTTTTTTTTTTGAGACAAGGTCTCTCTGTAGCCCCAGATGTCCTGGAACTCACTATGTAGACCAGGCTGGTCTTGAACTCACAGAGATCTGCCTGTGAAATGGTGAGATTTTTAAATGAAACAAAGTGCTCTAAAGTCAGGAGTTAAGTCAAATCTTTCAGAATGGTAGGTAATAAAAGCAAGTAATTTTTTGAACCATAGAATTATCCTGTTTTAATGTTAGAATTAATCTTTTGTTTGCTGGTTGGTTTCTTTTTCTTTTTCAGCATGGGATCTTTTCAGTGTTTCTACTTCCTTCCGGAGTTTGTCATTCTCTCTCTCTCGGTCCTCATTCTCTTTTCTTAGTTCTTTAATTTGTTCTTTATGATTTTGTAGTTCTTTAAGTATGTTCCCAATTGTGTTTCTGATGTCTGTGTCCTGGGGCATCCCCGGGGGGATCCCACTGCAGGAGTCATCCATAGGGTTGGTAAAGCTTGGCGTGGGATTATCCTGCACCTTTCCAGTGTAGTCTCTTCTTCGTGATCCTGGCATATGGGCTTCTCCTTGCCTGTATTCCAATGTGAGTCCTGAATGCCTCTTCACTGTGTTGAAGGCTTGCTTTGCTTGCCTCCTTCAGATCCTTCTTCGTAATCTCGGTTGGCGGGGGGGGGGGGGCTTCAGCCCGCGCCCCGGCACCTGCCGCTGGGCTCAGGAGATCTCAAATCTCAAGAGTCACACAAGCGTGCCTTTAATACCGGCTGGGAGGATAACTCCGCCCCCACAGCCACTAGATCTAATCAAGCCAAAGACCACACCTTTAATCCCAGCTGGGGGGATAACTCCAACCTCACAGCCACAAAGGCCAATCAAACCAAAGACAGCAGGACCAAACGATCAGCAATCAGCTCGCCAAGGCACCCAGTTCCTACCTGTCTTCCCCTCTTCCTGCCGCTGGGCTCAAGAGATCTCAATGTTAGAATTAATCTTAGAGGCCAGCTAGTCCCATACATTTGTTTGGTGAATGAGGAAACAAACTAAATTTAAAACGAACGATGAAGCAGCCAGGCATGGTGGCGCACGCCTTTAATCCTAGCACTTGGGAGGCAGAGGCAGGTGGATCTTTGTGAGTTCAAGGCCAGCCTGGTCTACAGAGCGCATTCCAGGACAGCTGGGGCCACAGGGAGACCCTGTCTCGAAAAGACCAAAAAATAAAATAAAATAAAATGAATGATGAAAAGGAGACAGTAGTAATCTTTCTGTTTCTAATATCTGTTGCCATTTCCATCTAAGAATCAAATCTTTATTTTTTATAAATTTTAAAAAGTTTATTTAAAAATATTTTATCTATTTTTTTTTTTTATGGGTATGAGTGCACTGCCTGCAGTTAGGTAGGTGCACCTGTGTCCTGCAGTGGTCTCAGAGGTCAGAAGGGAGCATCAGATCCTCTGGTACTAGAGTTAAGGACAAGTGGTAGCTACCATGTGGGTGCTTGGAATCGAATGCAGGTTCTCTGCAAGAGTAGCTAGTCCTTTTAACTGCTGAGCCATCTCTCTAGCCCCTTTTAAGTTTATTTTATATGTATGAATGTTTTGCCTGTGTGTAAGTAAGTACATGTGTGCATACAGTGCCCAGTGTCCACGAAGGCCGGAAGAGGACGTTGGATCCCCTGGAACTGAAGTTAAGGACAGTTGTTAGCTGCCACGCGGCTGTTGGGAACCAAACCTCGGTCCTCTGGAAGGGCAGCCAGTACTTTTAACCACCGAGCCATTTCTCTAGCCCCAGAATGGAATTTTGACTTCAGAAATAGGTGGGAACCTGATCTAGATGTCCCAATGTAGCCATGAGATTTGATTTGATTTTCTGACTTTGAACTTACTTTATAGAAACACTGAGGGTATTCCAGAAGCTTTCTTCTAAGCATAGGAGACCAATTCAGTTTATCACAGGGTTGGCATTTTGTTGGCTATTTTTTTAACTTTATAACATTTCTAATGTTAGAATGCTTTCTAACTGATGTTGTCTTACAAAAATTGGCATTTTTGTCCTTCCTGTTCACACTTAGCTTAAAAAACAGTAGTGCTTTAAGTTTGATGAAGCATGACTAGTTCAATATTAATTGAATATGTGACTATTTAGTGAATATACAATTTTGTATTTAAATAGGACAATAGGATTTCCAGTAAGTAGCTGCTGAGGTACTCTGAAGTATTATAAGATGCTCCACATGAGGACCACGATATACTTTATGTTTCATATACGTAACACATGCCTAGTGTGTTTGGCTTGGACATGTTTGAGTGCCCCCCCAAGAGTTCGTGTCTAGGGAGCTTGGTGTTTAGTGTAGAAGTACGGTAGGGTGATAACACTTTTAACAGGTGGGGCTAATGGAAGGTGGCTAGATTCCTGAGATCACCATTCCCAGAAGAGATAAATGACCTTCCAGAGTTAGTTCTCATGAGCATGAGTTGTTATTAAGCAAGGATGGCCTATGCAGTTGGCTCTTTTTGTGCAGTGTTATTTCTTTTCCTGCTCTTCTGCCATGTTACAGTACAGCTGGAGGGATCTTTACCAGAGACTGAACAGATGATGCTGCCCAGTGCACTCTGAGCTTCCAAAACTGGGCTAAACAAACTCCTTTTCTTTGTAAGTCGTTCCTTTATAAGTCAGTTACTTGTTAAATCAACAGAAAAGAAATGGGCCAAATCAGTAAGTAGTCATTTATTAAGTTCAGGAATAGATATGCATGAATAAAAGAATAGCAGAGACATAGTTTTTTCTTCTTTTTTAAATGCATTTTTATTGAATTTTTGTGCATTTCATGTAATACACCTTGATCATATCTAGACTTCCTCCCCTATCTGCACTCCCCCACAGCCCACCCCCCTGGATTTCATGCCTTTTGTCATACATGTTAAGTCTTTTGAGCAGGTTTGTGTACCCAGATGTCCCTCAGTGTGACTTCATCCCCTGGAGTCCAGTCAGCCTATCTAGAGTCTCCCCTACCCAGCAGTAATCAGCTGCCAGTAGTTCCTTGGCAAAGGTAGGGCCTGCAGAGACATGGTTTTAAGGGTGAGTTGAGAAGTATTTTCATGAATAGAGTCTCAGGTTATTAATTAGGGGCATGCTAGTCATACAAGGCCATGGCTTGAGTCTCACCTGTCAGGCACTTTTTGGCGGTAGATTGCAGCACTAATCTCTCCAGCCATCTTGTGGAATGGTATGGTTGCCATCAGTGGGAGAGAGCACTCAGCATGTGTCTGACTGACACAGACCTATCACCCCTGTAAAAGTTACATTTTTTTCTCAGTACCCAGTCTCTTTCCTTTAACATCTTTATTTCAGTTTGTCCTTTTGTAGTTTTGTGGGCTTGTTACAGAGCAGGTTTCTGTGGGTAGGACACGAGTCTTAGGCACCGATGAATCTCTAGTACTTGGAATGTAGCCTGCCATAGTGAATGTCTTAGCAGTTTGGTCTGCTATATATCAGTAATCATGATAGCAAAATAACAGCAATGATATAGCAATACTATACCATAGGCACTATTTTATACTTTCTGTATATACTTATTTAATATTCTCTATCAGCTGATGAGGTCCATATTATCTCCACTTTTTAAAGTGGGACATTGCCTTTACAAATGTTTCCTGTATTAGAAGCTTACCAGTTTATTTGTGACTGCTAGACTTTATATATGTTGACGTGGGTTAGTTAATTGCACATATATTGTGCATAAGGGCAGGCCAGCGAGATAGCTTATTGGTAGAGCACTTGTGCAAGCCTGATGACTGGAGTTTGATTCCTGGAACCTATATAAAGAAGAAAGGAGAGAACGAGCTCTACAGAGCTGTACTTAGCTTCTATGTGTGCGCTGTAGCACCCACACACCCACGTCCACAGCACTGGCCCAGTACACCTGCTGATAAATATATTTTTTAAAAAAGAACAAGCATGAGGACATATATCTATTTCTGGTTGGATTTATTTGATTTTAAAATGTGAACCAACCATATGTTCTCTCTTTTTAGGAGAAGACTTACCTTTGTGGTTCTGTGGGATTTGGGGAATATACTAGGTACTTTGATACCCACTTACAGGCGTCATCTCATCAGCATCACAGCCTTCTCGTGGACAGCTGTTATTCCATTTATAGATGAGAAGACTAAGACTAAGGGAGATGAAAAACTATGCCCTGGGTTACTTGAGGAGGTGATGCTTGAGGTACCCAGGATGTGGTATAGGGTATTCCTGCTTGGCAACTTCAGGCCTACTGGCCTACTGTTTAATTTAGCATCCTCTTTTTTGCCTTATCAGTAAAGTTTGATCTTCATAGTAAGTTGCTTTACTATTGTAATCAGTGTGGTTCTTGTTTATGGCCTTTATTAATATGTCTGTGAGGTCAGGACTAAGATGGTCTTTGTGTGACATCCCTGGTCTCTGCTGCACAGCACAGCACAGCACAGCACAGCAGGGGCAGTCTCTCAGGCCTTGAATCCCTGTTGTGGTATCCCTGGCTCAGGCCAGATGCTTAGTTGTGACATCTGTGCCAAGACTTGATTAAGAGAGTTCTCATGAGCCCTTGTTCAGAGTACAGGAACACAACTGTTTGTTATCCAGCAGTTCTGTGCACATGCGAAATACTTCTCTCCCAGAGGCCCAGGGTGAAGTTGGGCCTTTCTTTTCTCTAGAGGATTAAGCCTCTGGATAGCTCTGCTAGAACATGCTTCTTCAGATGTGCTACCTGAGGTCTGAAGACTAGGTGGTGGGGTCTGGAGAGTATGTGAGAACAGAGCTTTGCTTTCTGCTGGCTTCCATAGGCCACTCTGAGGTAGGTAGAAAGTCTGGCTACTTTGAAGAAGCTGAGACTGGGCTATCAAGAAGGCAGGCTGTGGTGGTTCTAGTAGAGGTTTAGAAGGTGGCTCATAATTGTGAGTCACGTGCCGTTTTTCACACTGATTTTTTGAAATAGATCATTGTAACTACTAAGATTTCACAATCTCCTTTGAGGTCGGCTGCTGAAAATAACTTAGGCAATTTTTTTTTCATGATGTCTCTTCTCATCAACTTCGGCATTTCTTTTATTTTTCCTTTTTAATATATTAGCTCTTGAATTGTACCTCAGAAGAGGTCACATTAAGTGATCTTGGATTATGTTTTAGATTCATTCCAAGGCTTAGCATTTGCTCTGCTGTTCTTATTGAGGAATAGGCCACAGAGTCTTACATTCCTGACAAAGCGTGTCTCTTAGCTCATCTGTTATTGACAAGTATTGGCTTCAAAGGCTGGCCTTGCATGGCTTTCTGCAGACATCAGTAGGGGTGATACCTAGAGTTCAGTTCCTGAGTTTAATTTGAGACCTTTGAATTTGATTCTCAATGTTCCTTTATTGGGAATGAGAAATTTATAAATTTCAGCTTTTCTTTTTCATCAGAAAGAGCTACAAGATTGTGATTCTCAGTAAAAAGTAAAAAGATCCTGCAGAGTAGAATAAGGTCTTTCTTTTTCTACTTTATGTCTGTGTCTCATTTTAAGAAGTAACAATTAAATCACCATGGTCACAGCATAGCTCCTTTTTTTTTTTTTTTTAATTTGATCACCAAGTTGAATTCATGGTTCAGAAGTGTGGAGAAGTTACGGGTTGTATTTTCTTTACTTTTCAGTGCAACAGAATGGAATTCGGCATAACTCCTATACATCTTCCCAGAAAAACCTCTATATTGATAAAACTACGAAGGTTATTTGCCAGGGCTTCACTGGCAAGCAGGTATGTATCTCTAGATTTTTATTTGAAGTATAAACTAAAGAAGTAAAAAATGAACTATTTTCTGCTTTTACTATTACAAAAGTAATAATGTATGATCAGTGCAGAAAAAAGATACTGTTCAGAAGGGGGGTTGTATACCAGGAAGAACTTAGGTGGTAGAATTCCATCTTAGAAGATGGAATGGTCTTTCAACTTACCTTGAAAATACACTGTTGGAGACTCACTTGTATTTCAGCAAGTACAAGACTCAGGATCTTCCTCTCTCTTTTTTTTTTTTTTTTTTGGTCTGTCTTTTTGAGACAGGGTCTCCCTTTAATCCCAGCTGGCCTGGAGCTCGCTATGTAGACCAGGCTGGCCTTGAATTCACAGAGATCCACTTGCCTCTGAGAATCTTCCTTTTAACACTGGGACAGGTCACTGTTTCTTTGTAGAAGGTAAATAATTCTTTACACTAGGTAAATAGATTATTTGTGTCTTGGTCTTTTATAAGGAGGTGTTTATTGTTAATCCTGGAATCCACATTTCACTATGGAGAAATGCGTAGGCACAGAGGTTCATGGGAACTCCAGGCAGAGGCACCTCTCTGGGGCAGGTGGTCTTTGAAGAAACTAGCAGCTAAAAAAAAATGACTCTTCCAAGTATTTTAATTGGTTTTCACTTACTTATATTCATACATTCTTCCTCTCCCCTACTTCTGTCATAGAATTTGCGTAAGTTGAAATGTATCTACGATTTGATTCTACAATAAAACCAACATAAGAATCTCCTTTCCCTCTTTCCAACCATTCTGCACCAAGAATCCTTCTATTAAGTTGGCCTATATCCTTCCAGATGAAAAATACAGGTACCCCAGTTTTCTTTCTGAGGAATGAAAATGGTACATTCTCAGTTCAGAAAAGGCTGTAGGATGCTTGTTCTCAGTACAGGGAAGATCCTGGAGTGTAGAGCAGGGATTTTAATCGTTTGCTTTCCTCATGTATTTCTGTGGTCTGTGTGTCTCATTTTTAAATACACATATACAAGCATTTTAAATTTATATAGTATGTCTTTTACAAGCATTTGAACTGTAGAACTGTGTTCCAAAAAAACATAACATATAACCAGGCTGAATCTCACAGGCCAATTTGCCAAACCTTAATCTCTAGGGTGGGTGATGCCAAACTTTCCAGACATTTTATGAATATCACTTCCACAAATGTTTTCACAACTGCTATCTGAGCATTCTAAGGGAAGTAGACACTCGTCCAAGATTTGAAATGCATTCTACCATCATTTTCCAGTTTTGTTTGGTCTATTTTTCTTTCTCTTAGCATTATTAACATATAATTAAATTCTCGATTAACCCAAATTTGTCATGGAAGTTTATTATGCAAATTTCAAATTACTTTTTTTGTCTGCTGAACGTTATATGATAGTCTTATAATACTTTAACCTCTGAGCTTTTTTTAAGAACCATTGTCCATGGCATAAGCACTATTTGGAACTGGCTAAGCTTCTAAGTTTGGTTTTAAAGTCTTTTAGTTCCATCCAACCAGGCTGTTTCTCGTTAACTTCCCTTATTTCTGCATTTAAATAATGCCATACTCTTGGTGGTTAGATTTGTTGACTCTCAAGTCTAGAGCTTACTGTGGAAGCTTGCAGTTTGTCATGTTCTTTTCTGGGTTCATACGGTATTCCACATGTAAGTCAGGAATGTTTGTATTTTAAGGGTAGATTCTAGCAGTGCACATTCCCAGTAGGCACCTGATAACTTCTTTACTAGCTTTTTTAAAAAAATACTTTATTATTTTTATTTTATGTGTAAAAAATATTTATTATATTTTATGTGTATGAGTGTATTACCTGCAAGTGTACCCGTGTCATGCAGTGTCCACAGAGGACAGAAGAGGGTGTTGGATCTCTTGGAACTGGAAGAGTTACAGAGGGTTGTTAGTCACCATGTGGGTGCTGGGATACAAACATGGGTCCTCTGCAAGAGCAGACAAACTCTTAACCGCCGAGCCATCTCTTAAGCCCTTTCTTAGCCTTTACGAGCAGCTTATTCTGGACTGTGTACTGGCTGGTGATAATATGAAAACTAAGGGGGGGGGAGCCCTTTGTTTGTTTGTTTTTGAGGTAGGGTCCCTGTTACACCACCTGTCCTGACACTCACTATATAGACCAGGCTGGCCTCAATCTCACAGAGATCCTCTTGCTTTCCAGGTGCTCGTTTCAAAGGTGTGCACCACCATGCCTGCCTTGAAAAGAGCTAATTTTGAATGAAAATGTTACTTCTATCTAGTAACACATTAGAGCTAAAATATTGGTTCATTTGAATTTACCTACAAGAGTAATCTAGGCTAGTGCTTGCTAACTGTCAAGCCACCTTGGGTGTTTGTTTTTACTTTCTGATCTAATATGAATCTATACTTCTGTAAAATGCAGGGAATGTTACAACAATGCCATGCTGCTATGGTTGTAAACATTCCTTATTAGAAATTTTTTATTCTCTCCTTCCCTCTTTGGGATCATTTTGACTTTTTTTCATCTTGCTCTTTTGTCACTTCAGATTAGCATGTTTGCATGTGTGGTCACACACGGAATGGCAAAGAAGCCGAGCACTGGCCTACAGCTCTTTTCAGTGGTCGTTAGCTTTAGACAGTTGCTGAACATGCTTGGAGCCAAGTTTGCCACTTTGAAGAGAGGTTTAATTTCTAAAGTCCTTAAGGCCCCGGTTTTTATGCCTTAAATAATTAAGAATTTGAGTAGTTGGCTCAGCATTTTTAGGTCCCTGTAGACTGATCACATAGACCCATACATTTTTCAGACTGTTGATTGAAACCTTACTGTATGTAATGTGATGAATTAGTGCAGTAGTCCAGTGAGCACAGTAGATACGTATCACTGTCCTTGTGGAACGCACTTTTCAGAGGGGGTGGGATATAGATCAGCCAAATCCTTGAGTAAGTTATGTGGTGTATTAGAAAGATTGCTGTGGAAAACAAACCAGGGGAAGGAGAAATGTGTGGGTTGTACATGGAGTAGTTTGGTTGTGATGGGAAAGAAGAAGATTTTACATCAGATGGTCAGGAGAAGTTAACCTAGGAAGTGTGTTTCATGTGCAAGACACAGCCGGGAAGTCTGGCAGGCATGTGACTCCTGTGTGGAAGCTGGACTGAGCTAAGACACCCAGCAGGAAGTGCGGCCCACCCAGGAGGGGAGCTGTCCCAGTGGAGACAGGCTGTGCTCGGGGAGCTGTCCCAGTGGAGACAGGCTGTGCTCCATTATGAATGGTGGAAAGACTGGAGGAATCGAGTAGAGGAGTGACCCAATCATCATAGCTTTTACGGATGGCTCTGCTGTGGAGAGCAGACTTCAGCGGGCAAGGGCAGTAGCGTCCTAGTATTGAGGTGACTGCCAACGCGCAGGCAGCAAAGGAAATTTTTGATTGTTTTGAGGACAGAGCAATAAGGTTTATTAATCTGATGCAGGATATAAGACAGAAAAGAATCCAGGATGACTTATTTTCAGTGTGGACCTTTATGGGAGTGGAATTGTCATTTAGATTGAAAGGGGACTGACCAGGAGCCCAGTTTGGGGCATGTTAAGTCAGAGATGTCTACTAACTGTCCAAGTGGAGATGTCAGGTGGCAAATGATATGTATGGAGTTCCGAGTAGAGGCCTTGGCCAGGAGTATGAGGTGCGAATGAATGACAAGGTATGGATACCATTTATTGCCATCGTAAGGATGGCATCGCTGAGAGAATAGTTTTACATAGAAAGGGAAAGAAGCTGAAAGAGAAAAAGAAAAGGAAAAAGCTGGGGGAAACAGGCCCGCCTACAGGCTGTCTTCCCACCCTGGAGCTATTTTTAGCTTTTGCAACTGGATAGATTTGGAGGGAGGGCGTGGAATTGGCATATGCGGGGAAGAGGTTGGGGATACCATTGAATATCCTGCATAGTGCGGGATGATCTCTTCATAACGAGGAAACATCATGTCTAAAATGCCAGTAATGCTATGGTTGAGGAGGGAAAGCGAGTGGGTATGGAGATTCAGGAAGTTGGCTGAGCAGTTTGAAAGACTCAGGCTTGACTGATCCTTGCACAGTCTTGTGTTTTCTGGAGTTACTATTTGGCTGCATGTATTTTCATAGGTTAAAGTTAGATTAAGCCAAGTTGTAGTTTTTGCCATATATGTAATTTGATGTGAGGGAGCCAAGGTTGGGGCTAGTATAATGATCCATTCGGAATTGGGTATGGTTGAGTACAAGGATAAGGAAATGAGGAACAGTGAAAATGTGATGTCCTTTTAAGTCAGCAGCCAAGTTCATTTTGGCTTTGCAGGAGCCAACTGTGCTTCAGGGCTAACAGCAGTGCCGTCTGGTTATTCCAGATGCGAGTCCTGGGTCAGTGCCACGCTGGGGAACAGTTAACATGTTTGCTTTCCTTTTCCCAAGTTACTAAGATTGCCTTTACTTCTCTGTTGGCTTTCTAGTCTGCCTCTTTTCATGGGTTGTACTTTTTCTTGCAGGGCACCTTTCATAGCCAGCAGGCCTTAGAATATGGCACAAAACTTGTGGGAGGAACCACTCCAGGGAAAGGTGGCCAGATGCACCTGGGCTTACCAGTCTTTAATACTGTGAAGGAGGTAAGTAAAATAATGGTACCTGAGTTTGGCGAGAAAAGGAAGCAGGCCAGAGTCAGGCATTCTTGGGTAGAGGTCTTAATTGTGACCCTTCCGGGAGAGGCACTTGCTATTCGAATATCTAGCAACCTGGAGAAGTTGGATTGCAGTTAAATCCAGGATGCAGTTTTGTTTTGTTTTAATCATCTGTTAAGGGAAGAAATTCTGTGCCCTGACTTCTGTCAGGCTTATTACCTGCTCCTTACCTACCTTTCTTCCAGAATTTGTGGTGGTATCCCTGCTTCTGAGTGTGGGCTGTGAAACAGGACTGTGCTGAGTGCTTCATGTACCTTGAACCAGCCAGGCTTCAGCACAGTCCTATCTCCATTTGGAAGCCCTGGATGCTGTTGGTGCAGAGTTCAAGGATCCTGCCCATGGTTTCATAGCTGATAAGTGGTAGACTTAGGGTACTTTGGAATATTGTGACCTCGGGTGAACAAATGCATTGTAGAGTCAGATTGATGTACCATGTAGCCATTAATATATATGCATTTTGCTTGATTTATTCATTTCTAATAAATATGCCCTCAGTAAAAAATGTTAGGTAAGGCGCGGGAGAGATGGCTCAGAGGTTAAGAGCACTGGCTCTTCTTATATAGGATCCAGGTTTGATTCCCAGCACCCACATGACAGCTAACAACAGTCCATTAACTCCAGTTCCAGGGAAATCTGATGCCCTATACTCTGACTTCCGTGGGCATTTCACAACATGGATGCACTTACATACATGTATTTAATAAAATATTTAAAAAATGAGATGTCAGGCAAGAACACTACTTAGGGGCTGGAGAGATGGCTCAGTAGTTAAGAGCACTTGCTGCTCTTTCAGAGGACTTGAGTTCAGTTCCCAACACCCATATCAGGCAGCTCCCAACCTCCTATAACTCCAGCCCCAGGGGATCTAACACTGTCTGTAGTTTCCATGGGCACCAGCATGCACACACAGACACACACACATACACAAGCACTCCTTTTTTTACTGGTTTTTTTTTTTTTTTTGGTCTTTTTGAGACAGGATCTCCCTGTAGCCCCAGCTGTCCTAGAACTCCCTCTGTAGACCAGGCTGGCCTTGAACTCACAAAGATCCGCCTGCCTCTGCCTCTGCCTCTGCCTCTGCCTCTCCTCCTGAGTGCTAGGATTTTTTTTTTTTAATTTTTTTTTATTAATTTTATTTATTTCTGTATGTGTATGAATGTACTGTCTGCATGCAAGTCTGTGCACCCGTGTCGTGCAACTCCGCGGAGTTCAGAAGAGGGTCTTGGATTCCCCTGGAACTGGAGTTCTCCTGGAATTGGAGCTTCAGACGGTTCTCAGACGCCATGTGGGTGCTGGGGATCGAACCCGGGTCCTCTGCAAGGGCGGTCGGCGCTATTAACCGCTAGGCCATCTCTCCAGCCCCTTTTTAAAATTTTTTTTTTATTAATTTGAGTGCTAGGATTAAAGGCGGGCGCCACCATGCCCGGCTCTGTTTCTTGATATTTACCAAATATAATTTTCATGTAGATGTTTGTAAGCTTAAGGCCCTGATCCTTGGTCTTATAAGAAGGTGCAGAGGCTTTGCTGCTGAATAGATGGCACTTTATCTTGTTCATGAGTCTGGGGACCGTGAAGCTGTGCACGGCCTTAGGAGGGAAGGAGCATGGATGCAAACCAGGCAGTATTTTGAGATTTACTGCCTTTTTAGGGAGTGACCTGTCACAGAACCTTTGATTTGCATTGGCATTCAATTAGACAGAGAAGAGGCTGGGCTTGAGTCTGCTCTTTTCTGACAGTGTTCTGACCTGGCAAATGGGAAGAATAAAGAGATCCTATTTTTGACCCCTGCCTAGACATTAATGAAATTATGCTATTGGACTTATTGTATAATGTTTATGTGTCAGTCTTTCAGAGTGTTTTGTGATTAACATTTCAGGCCAAAGAAAAGACAGGAGCATCAGCTTCTGTCATTTATGTCCCTCCTCCTTTTGCTGCTGCTGCCATTGAGGAAGCTGTTGATGCACAAATTCCCTTGGTGGTGTGCATTACTGAAGGTATCCCACAACAGGACATGGTACGGGTCAGGCACAAACTGGTCCACCAGTCAAATTCCAGGCTAATTGGGCCGAACTGCCCTGGAGTCATCAACGTGAGTACACAGAATACAGAGAAGCTCAGATTTAGCCTCTGCGTGTGTGTGCACACGTGCGTGTATGTATGTGCGTGTGTGTGTGTGTGTGTGTGTGTGTGCATGCACGCGTGCATGCCCTGGAGTCATCAATGTGAGTAGACAGAATACAGAGAAGCTCAGATTTAGCCTCTGTGTGTGTGCACACATGCGTGTATGTATGTGCGTGTGTGTGTGTGTGTGTGCGCGCGCACGCGTGCATGCCCTAGAGTCATCAATGTGAGTACACAGAATATAGAGGTCAGATTTAGTCTCTGCGTGTGTGTGCGCGCATGTGTGCATGCGTGTGTGTGTGTGTGTGTGTAAGGTATAGGTGTTAGATTCCATTTTAGAACTTTTCTAAAGCTGTAATTTACTTTCCTTTAGCCTGGAGAATGCAAAATTGGCATCATGCCTGGCCATATCCACAAGAAAGGAAAGATTGGTGAGTCTGCTTGTTCTTTTCTAATAAGATTCTCCATCCTAATTAAAAATTCATGGAGAATTTATGACTGTGTAAATGAAATTATTTTAATTAACTTTAGTAGGATTTACCAGGGAAGTTTCATAGTGAATGGGTTTATTTGAGGAGCAGTTACAGTTGTGCAGAATCACTGCAGATGTGGAGAAAGGTAGTGACCAATCTCTGCTCAGCACTCTCTCTGTTTAAGTGTGTCAGTAGTAAATACCATGGTCTTGCTGAATAGGTGCTGAATGGGCTCTGTGGTTTTTCTGTAGTTAGTTTATTCATTTCCTCATAATGAATATTTCAGTAATGTTGGGTAGTTTTTAGGTTTGAAGAACAAGGCGAAAATGCAGACCTTTTAATGTGCACACTTAGGAGCAGAAGTTGCCACATAGCTCTAGGAGGAGACTCCTATCTCATCTCTGGGGGAGGTCTAGGAAAGGCCTTAAAGAAAGCAGCATGCAAGCTTTTGCCATGGACTTTGACGGATGGTTAGTTTTTTTTTTTTTTTGTCTTTTTTTTCCCAGACAGTGTCTCCCTATAGCCCCAACTGTCCTGGAACTCACTCTGTAGACCAGGCTGGCCTTGAACTCACAAAGATCCTCCTGCTTCTGCCTCCCAAGTGCTAGGATTAAAGGCGTGTGCCACCACGCCCGGCTGATCATTTGGTTTTTGTCTTTCAGTCCATTTATATGTTTGATGATATTTATTGATTTTTTGTATGGTGAACCATCCCTGCATTTATGGCATGACTCCAACTTGGTCATGATGGATGATCTTCTTTTGTGGGTCAGTGTGCGATTTGCAAGTATCCTGTTTAGAATTTTTGCATCTGTGTTCATTAATGAGATGGGTCTATAGTTCTCCTTTTTAGTTATATCTTTGCCTGATTTTGATATTAGAGTGATGCTGGCTTCTTTTTGGGAGACTTCCCTCTGTATCCTTCCAAACAATTTGAGTAATAATGGTTGTAGGTCTTTTTGAAATGTTTTATAGAATTCTGTTGTGAAACCATCTGGGCCTGGGCTATTTTTTATTTGGGAGGTTTCTTATTACATCTTCAATTTCTTCATATATTAGTGGTCTGTTTAAGCTGTCAATCTCTTCTTGATTGAGCTTTGGTGATTCCCAGGATTTCAGATATTCATCCATTTCTTCTGAGTTTTCAAACTTAGTAGAATATAGGTTTTGAAGTATTCCCATATGATTGTCTGGATCTTTGCATTGTCTGTTGTGATATTTCCCCTTTCATAATGGATTCTATTAATTTGGAGTTGTTCCTTCTTTCTTTTGGTTAACTGGACNGATTCCCCTGGAACTGGAGTTCTCCTGGAATTGGAGTTTCAGACGGTTCTTGGCCGCCATGTGGGTGCTGGGGATCGAACCCGGGTACTCTGTAAGAGCGGTTGGAGCTCTTAACTGCTAGGCCATCTCTCCAGCCCTAAAGGTGTATTCTTAATACCTGGCTCTTTTGAGTTTTAACAAATGCCCCAAAGCAGAAGTTTAAGGACAGCAAACCATCGGCCTGCTGGAGGTACTCACTGTCCAGAGTTATTGCACTGGTATTGGGTTTTATTTAACCTTCAATTTAATAATTGTAACAACTAAAGTTATCATTTATGCTCGTATCCTGTTCAGATGAGGCATGTACTCATCATGTATCTTTTGTTCTAAGTACTGTGTAGATGGTTGCATGAGGAGGTTCCTTTTGGAAAGACCAGACAAGTTGTGCTATAAGCAGATGCCTTCTGCCTGCCTCTTCTCCTTTACACATCCGCAGGTGTGAACTTAGGTGCTCTCCACACAGGCTCATTGCAGGAAGGAAATTATGTGGGAGACTGGATGGATCCAGAGAGAACTTGCCAATTTATTGTTTGAAACTATTTCTTGCAGAAATAGTTGGGGTGGTGAGGAGGGTGCAGGTAGATGACATTGCTAAATGTGACTGATGTTGATTTTTATGCTTAGTGGCTGGCATCCCTGCTATGTTCTACTACTCTAAGGTTCATATTGGTATTATCCCCTTAGCCCCTGTGTAAAGATTTGCAGAAAAGGTATTTTAAGGTTTTTTTTTTTGTCTTTGCATCGCTCTTGTAACATAACTAACAATACACTTTTTTCTTTGTCTGACTTAAAAAATCTCCTTGCTTTTACTCTGAGCTTTTTCTTCTTATTTCACCATTTGAAGATATTATTCATCTGAGTGGCAGACGATGAAAAGACTTTTACATAGATCCATTTTAATTACTCAGAGCATTTGTAGTTGAGTTTATCATAAACACAATCTTTTTTTTTTAATTCTTTTTTAAGGTATTGTATCCAGATCTGGCACCCTGACCTATGAAGCAGTTCACCAAACAACCCAAGTTGGACTGGGGCAGTCTTTGTGTATTGGTGAGTTTGACACACTTATTTATTGGAGTGCAGTATTGTTGTGGAATGAGTACAGTGATAAGTACTTATTTGTTTATTTATAGGGGGCTTCAATGCCATTTTATTAAAAAGATGATATTTCATATTTGCTTATGTGTGAGGCTTTTTGTGTTTTCTCAAGATTTGATTTCTAGGTTGAGAAACACACATTGGAGGACAGGTGACTACGACACAGTCCTGCTAAACAGCACTAATTTCACTTGCTGTGAAGAATTGGCTTCTCATATTTGACCTTTTGTTATCATCATAGCTGAGTTCTATGCTTCATGGTATTGAATTCTTTGCCATACACTGTGTTTCTCTTCAGGCAAAGCCCTGAGATATCTCTGAGCTGACAGCTTTCTGTGTTGTAGCCTTATTGGGCAGAAAGTCAAGGTTGAGGGATGGTACCTTCCCTAGGACTTCTCTCTGTCCCACACCATGTCACCTAATACTTTCCTAGTGAAAATTTCAACAGGTTTTTACATTTTGCCCTGTTTTCTTTTTGCTCAAATTAGGCAAGTCCCTCCCCCCCCCCCAATAGATACGATCTCTCTATATAACCCTGACTGGTCTAGAATTCCACCAGGCGCTGAGAACCGTCTGAAGCTCCAAATCCAGGAGAACTCCAGTTCCAGGGGAATCCGAGACCCTCTTCTGAACTCCGTGGCGTTGCACGACACGGGTGCACAGACTTGCATGCAGACAGTACATTCATACACATACAGAAATAAATAAAAATTAATAAAAAAAAAATTAAAAAAAAAAGAATTCCACCAGGCTGACCTTGACTGACAGATCCATTTGCCTCTCTGCCTCCCAAGTGCTTGGATTAAAGGCACGTGCAGTACCATGCTTGCCTACCATCCCTTTCAAAACCTTTCAAAACTATCTTTTTACTGGGCTGGAGCACTGGTTAAGAGCACTCATTGGCTGCTCTTGCAAAGGAGCCAGGTTCAGTTCCCAGCAACCACATGGAAGCTAAACAACTATCCATTAACTCCAATTCCAGGAGAATTCAACACCCTCTTCTGACCTTCGGGGGCATTGCATGACCTGGGTACGCTTATGTGGAGGAAATATGCTCATACACATAAAATTTTTAAAAATATTAAAAAATACCTTTGTACAATAAAAATGGTTAAATGTAGCCCTGGAGTATCCTAAGTGAAGAAATTCAAACTGAAAGGGTCAGTTGAGCATTTGTACTTGCAACACAACCTAGGGTACGAGGTGTTCAATGTGATGGGACGTAAGAGCAGGTGTTGAGCCATGTTTGCCAAGTCCGCCTTCTAGAGGTGCAGTTTCTCACCTGTAAGTGGGGGTAATGATACTCATGTCACGGAGAGTGGGGTGCGCCAGCCACTGACAGGCTTCATTTCTCAAAAATATACTGAAAAGTGAAAAATCAGCCTTGCCCTCAATAAGTTTCTAATTTAAAACTGAAATAATTGGCAGTTAGACAATTAGAACATTTGCTTTAAAATGCCACCCAAGTTTCGGTTCTTAAATGCCATGTGGCTGGAGTAGAGTCCTCTGCCCTTCGTGACTCTGGGTCTTCCGGACGAGTCGGGAACTCTCTGTCCCGGTACTCACGCACATCTTCAAACTTGCAAGTGGTTTCTTTGTAGTACGCTTTGTCCAAAAATTTCTTTGTGGAAATATATTTGCAAAATGTTTAATCTTTTCCTGTGATGTGAACTTTAGCTTCTAGTAAGTAATTTAAGCTTCTAAATGCAAATACACATTTCTCTCTTTTTATTTTTGAGCAAAAATTCAAGTGTATTAAGTACAAACTCAAGAGAATTAGAATCAAGAATAAACATTGAAAGACTCAAGCCCCAAACATGTATTTTAAATTGCACATTTGTAAAGAGTTAGTGTGGAATAATTATGTGGGAGGGAAAAGTTTAATATAAAGAGGATTTTTGTGAAGACGGGCAACCAACCACTATTTATATGCATGTATTACAAATGGAAATAAGTAACGTCTTGTGATTTTTTTTTTTTTTTTTGAAGTTAAAGAGTGTTGATCCATTTTCAAAGTTTAAGGAGAAGGGGTAGACAGGCTACAAATGAGTTAGAATGCTTTCTGACCTGAGTCTCTATAGTCTTGACTGACGCTGCCGATCTTGGACCTTCTAAGGCATTGGAGGTGACCCTTTTAATGGAACAGATTTTATTGACTGCCTTGAAGTCTTCCTGAAAGATCCAGCCACAGAAGGTATCATATTGATTGGTGAAATTGGTGGTAATGCTGAAGAAAATGCTGCAGAATTTCTCAAGTCCCATAATTCAGTAAGTTTGATTTTGGAAATACACAGCTCCTAGCAGTGGGGACTTGGTTTAGACGTTATAATGTATGGGTATGTAGCGCTTTGGTATGTTAATTCTCAAGTATATCCACATTCATTATCTTTTGGGGTAGACTACCACAATGAGGTTGCCAAGGAGACACCCCAGTCATTAGACCCAAGGGTTTTGCTGGGGTTAATTAAGTCATCCTTCCAGATTTATGCCCATTAATAGAAGTCATTCCTGCAGGGTTGTTTGTACCCGTGGCATTTTTTTTTTTCCCCTAGGTTTCAGGGAAAATGAATATCCTTTGTCCTTCTTAAGGCTGACTCTAAAGATCCTTTTTTAAATGTTCTCTCTGATCTTGCCTCCTGCTAGCTTGTCTGTCTTTATAGAATAGCCTTCTCGGGGCTGGAGAGATGGCTCAGCAGTTAAGAGCACCGACTGCTCTTGCAGAGGACCCGGGTTCGATTCCCAGCACCCACATGGTGGCTAAGAACTGTCTTTAACTCCAGTTCCAGGGGAATCCGACACCCTCTTCTGACCTCCGCGGCATTGCACGACATGGTTGCACAAACCTGCATGCAGACAGTATACTCATACACATAAAAACTAATAAAAAAAAAGAATAGCCTCTCTTCACAGACAAGTCGAAGGACTTGTGTCTAGGGCTCATGGAAGCCTCCCTCTGCAGTAGACGTAAATACGGAAAGGAGTGTGGTGCTGAGTCATAGTTCCAGTTGGCTGAAGGGAGTTGAACTCCCTTACTGAGACGTTATCAGGTAGTGAGGGCTGAGGGAGCAGATGCAGTCTCTCCTAGCGCAGGCTGCTGTCCACCAACCCCCACTCTGGCTGTGCTGTGGTCAGTGTTGTGTCCTACTGCTGTTGGGAAAGTCATCGAAAGTTCTTCCATCACCGATGAGGCCAGGCAAGAGAGTGAAGGCCTTCTGTTGGTACATGTGAAAAAAATCGGAGTGAATACCACGCCAAAATTAATGAAAAGAGTGGTGTTATAGAATCAGTAATGTCCCTTGTAGTGTGATATGCACAAAAATATATTCATTTATTTGGACTTGAAGGAATTTCGACATGCTGTTTTGAGCATTCTTAATCTTCTGAGTTGATCTCAAGCTTGTCTGACACCTCACTCTGGATCTCTTTCCTTACCCTTGCTTCCCTAATCCTCAGCAGTCTGGTTTCTGCCCACCTATTAGAAACTAGTGACCCTGAGAATGTTTCTTAGCCATGCTACCTCTGTTTCCTCATTGGTAGAGTAGGGATACAGTAGTCCATGCCTCCCGGGATGGCTGTAAGGGTTACAAAGTATAGCAAAGTGGAGCTTGGCGTATAGCAGACCGTCCTGCTGGGCTGTTTGCTGCTGCTGTTGAGCTTCCCTTCAGTCTCCTCTCCTAAAATGGATTTTGCAGAAGCTCCCAGGGGTCCCAAGTAGTATTCGTAGCTTCCATGAAATCCTCTTGGTACTTTTCGTTTTCCTTCTCGTTACTCTGCCCTGGCTCTGTTTGTGAACGATTATCTTGTATGATCCATATCTTGCTTCGTGCAGTTTCCACAACAGAAACCTTAGCGCTGTCTTTTCTTTCTTCTCTTTCCACACATTTACTAGGCGCTAGTTTCCGAGACCTTAGTGATAGGTGTGGATTCAGAGTCTGCAGCTTCCCCCTGTGCTCCGCCCTTCCTGCACCTGCATCTTGCTTCACGTGGATGGTCTGGGTAGTGCCTTCCATGGTCCCCACTCTTCCCCCCAACTGTCCTTTAACTTCCCAGGCCATTTTGCTTATCTGCCCTCGGGCACTGGTACCTTTTGTCTCTGATTAAAACCAAATAGTATTTGCCATTACATCTGAGTGTTCCTGTTAGAGTGAAATATCTCTCAGACTCACATGTGGAAGGCCTGGTCCTCCGCTGGTGGCTGTTTTGGGACATTCTGGAAACTTTAGGAAGTGGGCCATGTTACTGGCAGTGTGTCCTTGCGAACTTTATCTTGCCATGGACCCTTCCTCTTTGTCTCTCTTTGCTTCCTGGTCACCAGGACATAGCAGCTTTGCTCTTTGACACACTCTTTCTGCCATGATGTTTTGCCATACCACATATCATAGGAGCGAAGCATTGCTGGCTATGCGCTGACTGAAACCTTTGAAACCAGGAACCAAAATAAATGTTTCCCTCCAGTGTGTGTCACACTAATGAAGACTTTGCCTAATGGCTGGATTTGTATATTCCAGTTCTCACACTGCCTGCTTACTGTCCTTTCTACATTCATCTCCCACTGGACTTGTCAATTTTCTATTTCATTGCTCTTGCTTTGTTCTGTAGGATATATTTGATATTGGACTCACAGTCTAGATGGTATTCTAGTGGGTGCCCAGCCCAGGTCTTCCGGCAGAGTGAGGATCAGTGAATATTGAATAAAGGAAAGAAGAGAGTACATTGTTAGGAGATTGGAGTAAAATATCAGATTTTTTAAATTTAGAACCCTTTTTTTAAAGGTTTATTTTATTTTTAATTATGTGTGACTGTGTGTAGATATGTACACATATTAGCGCAGGTCCCTGTGGAGGGCAGAAGAGGGTGTCAGATCCGCTGGAGCTAGAGTTATAGGTGGTTGTGAGCTTCCTAATATTGGTGCTAGGAACTGAACCTGGGTTCTCTGTAAGAGCAGCATATGCTCTTAATCACTGAGTCATCTCTCCAAGCCCCTCAGAAAACTTTTAAAGTTTGAAATTTAAGTAAAAACTGACTTATCTTTAAAACAAAGAATTTAGATTGGTAGTACATTACACTATTAAGGTGAATATTAAAATGTATTTAGACCCGATTCTGAATTCTTTGAATAGCTTATGAGTTTAGTGACAAAACTGAACATGCACATTTTGTTTTATTTGGTGTTTGTTTTCCTATTTCTGTTTAGTTTTTACAAAGCTCATGTTTTTTGAGACCTTAATATGCAGATGGTTCAAGGTTAAGCAATTTAGGCAAAGGCAAAGTGTTACATAAAATAGTTAACACAGTACTTGAAATGTAGTGGACCACAGTAGTTTCTGCTGAAGGACTAAGCAGGCAGACTCCGAAGGAAGATGAATTAGCATGGGAAACAGAACTGAGCCATCGCAGTGGTCTTTACGTTTTTAAGCTTTTCATATTTCTCATTCTCTATTCTGTTTTCTAATTTTACTTCCCTGTAGTGTAATTCTATTTTTCTCCACTTGAAAAATCTCCAGTGACTCTTTGCTAATAGGACAGAGTGTGAATTTGTTTAGTATTCTAAGCTTATCGTGAGCTTTTTCTTCCTAGTATGACAATATTGCCATTTAGGGGAAGGTTATCTGGGGGTCAGATCAAGGAAAAGCTAATAGTACTTAAATATGAGATCCTTGTAATCCGTACAGATTCTGGGAGGTACTGAGTAAGGGACTGGAGTCTGTCCACAGGTACTGTGGTGGGTGCTGAGCATAGGGAAGTGTATCTGTCAGTTTTCTGTTGCTGTGATAGAATCACCAGGACCAAGGGAACTTATAAAAGGAAGTTTATTTGAACTTAAGGTTGATGGTTCCAGGGGATTCCATCATGGTGGGGGGCCTGGTGGCAGGCGCAGAAAGCAGAGCCTCCAATCTTCAAGGGTTCGCAGGAAGCAGAGACACTGGAGATTAGCAAGGCTTTTTGAACTCTCAAAGCCACGCCCCCAGTGAGGAGCTTTCTCCAGCCTGGCCACACCTTCTATGACCTCCCAAAACAGCAGCAGCAACTGGGGAGAAAATGTCCAAATACTTGGAACCTATGGGGCACATTCTCATTCAAAGCACCACAGGAAATGAGAGGCCACGTGCCATCTGCATGCCAGAGAGCCGATAGCTTAGTAGGGACACATGGGCGCAGATCATGGGCAGTTGCCAAGTGTGTCTAGACACATGTGAAAGGCCAGGCCAAGTAGGGTCACCGAAGAGATGGTCAGGTGAGAGCATTTGTGGAGTGTGTGGAAGAATCAGAAAGTGCTTATATGGGAAGAGGAGAGATGAGTCCTAAAAGTGAAGTAAGAAAATCTCCAGGTATCCAAGGAGGGGGAAAAGCAGTTTGAGAAGAGGTACAGAGGCTGAAAACTCAGGGTTCCTGTAAGGTAAAGGAGTGGGGGCCAGGGCATGCAGCAGCACGTGGGAGCTGGGCAGTGGGAGGTCACCAAGTGAGTGTGGCTAAAAACAAGAGTTGGTTTCGCTTAAGAATGTTCTTGATGAAGCAAAAAAGTTACTAGTTTGACTCAATTGTTACCTCGAGCGATGTTTGTGATGCATTGGGAAATGGCACACTGGGAAATAGCACAGGCACGCTATGCTGGGAGCAGAACAGGGAACGCTGATGTTACTTGAAAGAAGACTGGCAGACAGACTGCTTCATCAGACTTAGGTACTTGGCAGAACTTTTCTTAAAATGAATTGAGTGAACCTGCCATATCTGCTAATACTTGTTGATAATGATAAAATTTGAGATTTTAAGTAAATATTTTTAAAAACTACTTTTTGCCATCGTGAGCTTAAAAGCTTCCTTTATGTAACAGACTTTTCTTTTTAATTTAAAAAATATTTTATTGTTTTTATTTTATGTGTATGAGTGTATTGTCTGTATGTATCTAAGTGTACTTGTGTCGTGTCCTCAGAGTCAGAAGTTGTTAGGCACTATGTGGGTGCTGGGAATTGAACCCAGGTCTTCTATAAGAGCAACAGCAGGCAGTGCTCTTAACCACTGAGCTGCCCCATAACAGACTTTTCTAAGGTGGTAAGATTGATGTTAGCCTGTGATTTGTTGATGCTGAGTAATAAAATGTTGTCAGCATTTGAAAAATCTGTGTAACTCAGTGAACTGATATTTTTCAATTCAGCAGTACATGTAACAGAATCATTGTGGCTAGAGGAGACAGTGAGAGTTCACGACAGTAGGGGATTTCAAAGTAACAGGACAAAAATTCATTGTATAGTTTCAGATTCCAACACTGCATTTAACCTTTGAGAAAGTGGCACTTGAAGAAGTTTGTGTAGTATGAAAGCCGAAGGCAGTTGCAATATTTCTGCCTTTTCCAGCTGCCTGTCTGAGGCTGGATTTTCTTAATATTTAGTACAGTGATTTTTGTGTACATGACTTTATTAGGATATATTATTGAATAAGCAGTCTTGATCTTCTCTCTTAGATGGTGGAAAGGCTATTGACTGTTTAGTTCACCCATTTCGCCTCGTAGCAGTGATGTGTCTGCTCCAAGGACATGTAACTTTAGTCAGTAGGTAATTGAGTACTAGTCCTTTGTGATACCCCTCCCCATCGTAATTCTTTTAGCACATTTATTAAAGATAACTAATAATGCCTCAAGATATAAAGTTAGGTGACAGTAAAACATAAGTTATTGAAAGTCACAAGACATACATTTTCAGGTGGGTTTTTTGTTGTTGTTGTTTATCAAATGAGTCACATGAGCATTTGTAAACAGCCTCTGCTAGTGATGATGATGCTGATATTCAACAGAAGTTTGCACAGGATGATTTCCCTTAGTTGGTATGGAAAGTGATTCTCAAGGAGCGAGTCATGCTTTCAGTCACAGTTGGGTGTTTGGATTGCGTTGCTTCAGTTAGGTGATGGGCTTTCCCCTCCCAGGCTTTTTACTGTTTATCAGCACATGGATTTGAGGGACAGATTTTTTGTTGTTGTTGTTGTTTTGTTTGTCTTATTTGTTTGTTTTTGAGACAGGGTCTTCCTGCAGCCCCAGGGACCTAGAACTTGCTATGTAGACCAGGCTGGCCTTTAACTCACAAAGATCAGCCTGCCTCTGGCTCCTGAATGCTGGGATTAAAGGTGCACACCACCATGCCCAGCTAGGTCCAGTTTTAATTGGCTTCTTATTAAAGTGTTTAAAATGTCTCTCCAGGGTCCAGACGCCAAGCCTGTAGTGTCCTTCATTGCCGGCTTAACTGCTCCTCCCGGCAGAAGAATGGGCCACGCCGGGGCAATTATTGCTGGAGGGAAAGGTGGCGCTAAAGAGAAGATCAAAGCCCTTGAGAGTGCAGGAGTTGTCATCAGCATGTCTCCTGCACAGCTGGGAGCCACCATGTACAAGGTGAGTGCAAAGGGCTCCTTCCTCTGATTTCCTTCTTCCCACAACTTAATGATCTTACAGCACTTCCTTAGTGTCCTAATGCCCCAAGTGAAATCCTCCTGATTTAAAAAAACATTCCTGGGCTCGAGAGTTGGCTCAGTGGTTAAGAGTGCCGACTGCTTTTGCAGAGGACCCAGGTTCGATTCCCTGCACCTACCTGGCGGCTAAGAACCATCTTTAAGCTAGGCATGGTGGAGCACGCCTTTAGTCCTAGCACTTGGGAGGTCGAGGCAGGTGGATCTCTGTGAGTTCCAGGCCAACTGGGGCTAGAGGGAGACCCTGTCTCAAAACAAAACAAAACAAAACAAAAACCCAAAAGAACAATATTCCTTATTCCTTACACTTTGGGATCTGCTTCTCTGTAAGAGGCAGAAGCATTTTGGAGGCTATGGATCTCCTGATTTGCACTCTGGGATGTAGATGGGTCATAGCCCTGTGTTTCACTTTGAGTGTTTTTCAGGGAGATTCTTGGGATAAAGCTACTCCAACTCTATAGGTTTCTGTTTCTAGAGAGAGGGACTGTGGACTCAGCAGCAAGAAGCAAAGTCTGTTTAGGGACTTCTGGAGAGAGGGATGCCAAAGGAGGAGGGTGCAGACGTTAGCCTTGCATGTGTGCTCTGCCGTGCTGGGATGCTTCTGGGTTAGAGGAGCAGCACTTTGGCCCTAGCTTTGCTATCTCCTTTTTCTCTTCTTTTCTTTTTAAATTTTTATTTATTTATTTTATTTATTTGTTTTTATCTTTTTTTAATTTTTTTCATATAATGCTGTCTCCTTTTTAATAGGACATCCTGATGCGAACCGTGCAGAGTGATCTGCTGTCTTCCGCAGTCTCTTTAGTGATTCCCGTTCTATCTTTGAATAATCATTTTAAGGCTCTGTCCTTATTCACTGTTCCCCTTGTTATTTTATGATCGCTGTGGCTTGACAGGTCCCTCTTCCAAACAAAGCAAAGGAAAGCAAAGTGCCTCAGGCCAACAAAGCAGCTCACAATGGTATTATTCTATTAAGAAAGAAAACCTGTTTTATAATCATGCTGAAAATAGGCACAAACTTTCCCTGGAGAGAGTGGTCTTCAGAGGATTTGGAAATTCTGATTCGGTGTGTTTTTTTGTCACTCAAGTGGAGTCCTTGTTTGATTGAATCTTTGTAAATCCTTCTTTTGAATATAGCATGTCTTAGTTTAAAAGAAGTGAGGGTAGTTAGTGAGGAATACAAAGAATTTTCCTTAAAGCAGAGGAAAGGAGAAACGCACCTGCGTCCATTCCTGTTGAAGCATTCCCAGCTGGTCCCTGGGAGCGGCAGTGCACTGCTCCAGTTGTCCCAGGCTGGTTCCCAATACTGGTGCTTCAGCAAGAATTCGTATAAGGTATTTGTTTCAGGAGTTTCTAAAGTTCCTGACATTTCTAACAATCTGAGAAAGTAAGCCTTACCTTATTAGAGGGCCTGTTGTGTTCCTGTACACAGCATTATAGGTCTGTAGAAACAAGCTCGTAGCTAACAGGCACACCACAGTGAAGTCAGAAGTGTTTGAAGCCTTCTGTCAGCCTCTGAGCTTAAAAGACAAAGCTGAAGGTGTGTCTGTGGCTTAGATTCGAGCTGTCACTGCTGATTTGAAAGTAGTTATTTTGTGTGCAAGTGCCCTTGTCCTGGTATATTTTACTTCCACAGTTTGAATCCAAAGATGTTAGAGGTAATAGTCCCACAGTCATGTTGTCGTGAATGTAATTAATAGTCTCACAGTCATGTTGTCATGAATGTAACTTGGACACTTTTTCTTTTTGTGCCCTGTCTCCTGCTTCTGAAGGAATTTGAAAAGAGGAAGATGTTATGAAGGAACTGTGGAATGAATCCCACAGACTTAAGAGCCAGCAGCAGTCTACTTCTACAGTCCAGTGTCGTTCCACATGCCTGACACTGGTCTTTCAGTACAACGGAAGCCCAGGCAAGGTTTAGAATACCTAAACTGAGCTTTTCAACTATTGTAACAGAGACAGATAATAAATTTATCATTTGATTTGAAGATGGTTTTGGAGACTTGTTATTGCTGTGGCGTAGGGGAGAGGGGAAGTGGATGAGTGCCCGTGTGTGTTGCTGTCTTTGTGGAGAACATTATAACAAACTTCTTAACAGAATGAGGCCATAACAACTCCATATGATATTTGTCTAATTATCCCAGACATATACCTTCGGACTTTGACTCATAGTTACCTCACGTAGATATGTAAGTTCATCATGCAGTGTACTTGAGGGAGGAGATAAATGTGTAAAGTCCCTGGCAACTTAAAGGCCAACTTAATCACCTTCAGACCTCTCCCATTACTCTCACCACTAGGATTATAGACAGGACCTTATCTGTGTTCCAGAGTCTGCCTATCTGGGAGGTTTCTGTCTGGTTGACAATGCCATGCTTTGCAGTGGTTCTGCAGAGGGCCATCCCCTTCCAGAGCCTCCATCTTAGCTTGAGGTTTATAATGTGTTCACTGTAAGAAACAAAGCTGTTGGCTAGCCTGCCTTATGTTTAATAAGGAACTTGTTAACTGAAAATTCCAGTGGACATTTGCTGCTACATATGACACATCTAATTTCAGCTTACATCCTGGAGTAGGGAAGTTACTTAACTGCCCTGAAAATAAACAATAGCTTCAAAAAAGTGGACAGAAATTCCCGAGGACAGTGTCCCGAGGGCTGGAATGCACATACCCAGCCAGGGGTCTGCCTGTGGAAAGGCAGGGAGCAAGAGCTCATTTTGAGATACCCTGGAATGAGTTAGAGAAAGTTTGGGAGCCTCAGGAACCATGATCTGAGCTCACATGACCAACTAGATTGCTGCTGATGACACAGGAGCAGGTGCTGGGCTCTGCAGCCTGGGAAGATTGAGATTGGTCATGGCACCTGCCCAGGCCTCAGGAATGTGTGGAGTCCAGCATGTAGCCGAGTCATCACTTTGAGAATAGGAATGAAGACTCATCTCACAGTGCACCTATCTGTAGAGAGAGAATCTTTCCTTAGAGTTACACATCTGGCCTAGTTTCACAACACTGATGTTTTACTATTTGAACTTCTTGCCCATTCTCTGTCTTTCAGGGACCACTATGAACCCCGAACAGAATATAGTCCCCTTTTGAATTCTCTACAACTCATGCTTTTGTGTTTCTTAAGATTTATTTCATTTTAAGTTATGTGTTTTTGTGTGTGTTGGGTGGTACATGCTCGTGAATACAGGTGCTCTATGTGTGTGTTGGGTGGTACATGCTCGTGAATACAGGTGCTCTATGTGTGTGTTGGGTGGTACATGCTCGTGAATACAGATGCACTATGTGTGTGTTGGGTGGTACATGCTCGTGAATACAGGTGCTCTATGTGTGTGTTGGGTGGTACATGCTCGTGAATACAGGTGCTCTATGTGTGTGTTGGGTGGTACATGCTCGTGAATACAGGTGCTCTATGTGTGTGTTGGGTGGTACATGCTCGTGAATACAGGTGCTCTATGTGTGTGTTGGGTGGTACATGCTCGTGAATACAGGTGCTCTATGTGTGTGTTGGGTGGTACATGCTCGTGAATACAGGTGCTCTATGTGTGTGTTGGGTGGTACATGCTCGTGAATACAGGTGCTCTATGTGTGTGTTGGGTGGTACATGCTCGTGAATACAGGTGCTCTATGTGTGTGTTGGGTGGTACATGCTCGTGAATACAGGTGCTCTATGTGTGTGTTGGGTGGTACATGCTCGTGAATACAGGTGCTCTATGTGTGTGTTGGGTGGTACATGCTCGTGAATACAGGTGCTCTATGTGTGTGTTGGGTGGTACATGCTCGTGAATACAGGTGCTCTATGTGTGTGTTGGGTGGTACATGCTCGTGAATACAGGTGCTCTATGTGTGTGTTGGGTGGTACATGCTCGTGAATACAGGTGCTCTATGTGTGTGTTGGGTGGTACATGCTCGTGAATACAGGTGCTCTATGTGTGTGTTGGGTGGTACATGCTCGTGAATACAGGTGCTCTATGTGTGTGTTGGGTGGTACATGCTCGTGAATACAGGTGCTCTATGTGTGTGTTGGGTGGTACATGCTCGTGAATACAGGTGCTCTATGTGTGTGTTGGGTGGTACATGCTCGTGAATACAGGTGCTCTATGTGTGTGTTGGGTGGTACATGCTCGTGAATACAGGTGCTCTATGTGTGTGTTCGGTGGTACATACTCGTGAATACAGGTGCTCTATATGTGTGTTGGGTGGTACATGCTCATGAATACAGGTGCTCTATGTGTGTGTTGGGTGGTACATGCTCGTGAATACAGGTGATCACAGATAGAGCATCAGGCACCCTGGAATCAGAGTTCCAGGCGGTTGTGAGCCTGCCAACATGAGTGCTAGGAACCAAACACAAACCTTCTGCACATGTAGCAAATGCTCTTAGCTGCTCAGATATCCTTTAAATTTTTAAAAAATGTTTATTTTGATTTCAAATGTATGAGTGTTTTGCCTGTATGTATGTGTGTAAATGCACCCATGCATGCAATATCTGTGGTCAGAAGAGGACATCAGATCCCCTGCAACTAGAGTTTCAGACAAGGTCATCCTCAGCTACATAATCTGGACTACATGAAACTCTTTGAAAGATGAGGAGGGAGGGAGAAGAAGAAGGGGGGTGGGGCAAGAGAGGACTAAGTAAATGCAGTGGACTACAAGGTCAGCTGGAAATACTTTCCATTTCGGGTCTCCCCGTTTTTTGGTCTGATGACTGGCTCAGGTTAGAGTGCTTGGTTAGACTCTTCTCTGAGGAATTCATATTTTAATCCCGAGCTCTTAGAGAAGGACAGACCCAAACCACACATGAGAATTTCAGAATACCTGTGTCCCTATGCTCTACTCAGACAAGTGCATTAGAAAGGACAGCATGACTGCCGTTTGGAAGGCCGTTGGCTTGTTCCTGGTGGGTTTGTTCATCTGGGATCCTCTCCTTAGGAGGGTTGGCTGTATCCAACTGGAAGGCAGGCATAGATGATACCCTGCATAGAGCAGTCCCCTGGATGCACAGAAGCGAGGCAAAGGTAGAGAAAGGGTCCCCAGGTGGACAGTTAGAAAATTCCAAGTTCATCCCCTTTGACTTGGCCAGATGACCTTTGGGGAAAGTTGGGGAAAAACACATTATGCCAAACATCAATGAGGATGTTTGGCATAATCCCCAATGCCTCTAGGAAAGTGCTTGATAGAAGTCTGCATTATTGAATTTGATTAATTCGAAGGAAAATTTAAAAGTTAGGCTTTGGTATGTACTTGGACATGCTGAAAGATGAAAACGCATTTGCAGAGGAGGATGCCAGGGTGGCTTCCTGAGTGCCCATGAGACAACTGAACAGAAGTGTTGCCTTGCAGGGAGGGAGGCTACAGAGAGCACCTTGGGGTCAGGAGGTAGGGCCTGGGGCTTCGAGGGCCACGCCAGCAGGTGGGGCCGGTGCAGAGGTTTCAGAGAACCTCAGGCCCATCCTCTGCTGTTTTTCAGTCCTGGTGGTGACTTTGTGCAGTTCTAAGCTCCTGCGGCCTGGCTCTTCCTGGCCTGGCTTTTCAAAATAGTTCTTATGAACTTTTCCCTTTCCCTGGAAGGCAGAGCAGAGTGGGGCTTGACCCTGAGGTTCATGTGGGGAAGCGCTGGCTTAGGGCAGTCCCCCACACCATCTCCAGGTGGGTTTGTCCCTGTTCCTGAGGTTCATGTGGGGAAACGCTGGCTTACGGCAGTCCCACACCATCTCCAGATGGGTTTGTCCCTGCTCCCAGGACTCCAGAGGCTGTGCTGCCCTAGGGTCACTTTTCAGCTAAGGTTGAGGAACTGAAGCCTAAACCCACCACCGACTTGGCAGCAAAGCTGAAATTTGAACTGAGGTCACTTGGCAGGAACTCAAGACCTGTGCCTCACTTGACAGGGGGCACAAGGAGGACATAGGAACCAGGCACTGCCAAGCGGGACAGAGGTGAAGGAGAGGAGTTTCGAGTAGCCAGCCTTCTCAGGAGTGGCAGGGAGTCTGCATAGGACCCACCCTCCCGGAACTTCATGCATTCCAGGTGCGGAATCAGTTTGCCCTGCAAGCAGGGCCCTGTCCGAGCATGTTCAGGGGCCATGAGCTGGAGGAAAGCCGAAGTGCCGGGCAGGAATCAGGATTTTGGCTTTTGTGGCCCAGAGCTGGGCAGAGATGATGAGACGGACAGTTCAGTCCAGGGGGTCACTGGCAGCTCTAAGAAGGGCCACTGGGAAGCAGTTAGCCTTACATGAAGAATTCCACTGAGGGCTCAACTGGTTGGTAAAGTACTTGCTATGCAAGCATGAGGGTCTGTGGTATGTGCTTGTAATACCAGCATGGGGGTGGGGGGAAGGGGGGTGGGAGGGGGGGAGGGCAGAGCCGGGTGGATCTCTAGGGCTTGCTGGCCAGCCAGCCTAGCCTAATTAGTGAGTACCAGGTTACATGAGAGACAGGCCTCAAGATACAGATGAGCAGCGACCTGAGAAACGGCACCTGAGCTGATGTCTGGTTCCACATGCACACACGCAAGCACACACGCATGCACACACATGTGCACACATGCACACACACACAAATCCCATCAAAACTCTACAGGGTTGGCCATCTCTAATGTCATCTCTGTTCCATTTGGATGGAGATTTGAAATTGCTGGTGATCCAAAATTTAGTTCAATATATAGTAATCTAAGGGAAAACTGACCTGACTGCCTGAAGGTTGGCACTCACTCGTGGCTATCATTCAGATAAAGGAGTCCTAGCTTTGGTGACCCTCAGTTCACTAGTATTCCAGTACGGGAAGGAAGGCATCATCTTAGCAGCTGAATGAATGATGTTTCAATATTTGAGAACTTTAATTTTGTCACGGGGAGTTGAGGGTTTCTCTGCACTGCAGTCGGGTTGGTGCTGTGTAAATTCCAGGAAGCTGGAAAGGTTAAGCAGTGATTTGAGTGTGTCCGCACGAGAGGTTCCCAGGGGTGTGGTAAGGTCAAGGATGAAACCATGCAAGTGCCCTGTGAATCCTGAATCCCTACCAAGACTTGTGCTGTAGTTGACCGACTCCTGGGACGAGCCATGTATGCTCCTCCTTCCCTCTGACCACCCCACCTGGCTCCGGCCCACCTTCTTATAGCCTAGATACTCAACCCGAGAACTCCCTTTCTGTCTGCATTCTGCACTATTCTGCTCCAAAGCTTGTAAGGACAGTGCTTGGTGCTTCACCTCCTGTGCCCACACTGTCTGTTCCTCCTGGCGTTTGCTGGTCCTGACATTTTTCTTTCCCATAGCTGCCTTGTACTTCACAAGCAGGCTGTTCATTTCTGAAGGGCACAGCTTGCATTATGTCTGTGAGGCTCCTGGAGTCATGCCCTACACCTACACCAAGCTCAATAAATTTTAAAAGAAAGTGGTACTTTTTAGATTTTACTCTGCAGGACTCAAAGGAATTGTTTTATGCACAAAGTTCAGAAATAAAAAGCTAAACCCTGGCAAAACCATTTCCTTTTGCATTCTTCATTTTGATGATGTCCCTAAGGTATGGTTTTGTAGGTGCTTTATGCTCCTAATACAGTCCAAATTACCTTATATTTTCTGTTTTATCTAATAGGGAGGAGATGACATGTAAGGGTAGAGGGCCCCCAGTCACCTCGAGTCATATACCTAAACCTGTTGGAGTCGTCTCAAAAACAGATCACACCAGAGCACTTTAGTAACAGCTTAAAAAAAATTGTGTTAGGCAATTATACCCCATAAAGTTAATTCACAGTGGAAGGAATTGCTGGGAATTCTGGGTACATTCAGCTAGCTGGGTGAAACTATGATGTATCATTCTGATCCAGACACTTCTCAGAGGTAAATGAAGGCAGCTGAGATACTGTTGTTCGACCCTGAGCACGGAGGAAAGCGAGCAAACAGACTTCGAATGATCCAGATTTAAGCCTGCACATTTTTACTCCCATGCTGGAATGCTCAAAGTTAATCTGTTGAACCTTCACCTTGAACTCAAGTTAACCTACAAATTTTTTCCACAGAAGATAATGATACTTGTTTTGGATATGCCTCTATCTCATCTAAGTGTGTGTGTGTGTGTGTGTGTGTGTGTGTGTGTTTGTGTGTGTGTGTGTGTGTGTCTGGAGAGATGGCTCAATGGTTAAGAGCAGAAGGCTCTTAAAAAAAAAAAGAGCAGAAGACTCTTGCAGAAGACTCAGGTAACTCTAGTTCCAGGGGATCCTCTGCTCTCCACGGGCACTGCACAACATAGGTGTACTTACATTTATGCAGGCATAATACTCATACACATAAAAATAAAAGTATGTACTGCTTTTGCAGAGTACCAGAGTTCAGCTCCCAGCATCCATATTGAGATGCTCACAACCATTTGTAAGCCCAGCTCCAGCAAATCTGAGACCCTCTTTTGGCTTCCCACAAGAACCCTGACACATGTGCATACTCCCCACACAGGCACACACACACACACACATAATGAAAAATAAATCTTGGAACAAAAAACCAAAATGAATACCTTGTTGTGGTGGTTTGAATGAGAATGTCCCCCATAGGCTTCAAGTAGTCAGACATTTTTGGTGGCACTGTTTTCTTAGAAGGTGTGGCAATGCTGGAGGAAGCACATCAGTGGGGGTGGGCTTAGGGAGTTCAGCAAGCCTTGCCAGTCTCCAGTTGCTCTCTCTGTACTTCCTGTATTCACTGGAAGATGTGAACCTCAGCTTTCTGCTCCAGCTCCTGCCACCATGCCTCCCCACCACAGTGGACTCTAATTCCCTGGAATCTCCATCATAAACTCAAACTCTTCCTGTTATAAGTTCCCTTTGTCATGGTGATTTTATCACAGCAACAGAAAAGTGACTGATACACTTGTATTTGTTCTCTTCTCTCCAGAGTCATTCATGATCTGGGTTACTTCTCGGCAGCTGATTGCTCACAATTAGCTCCTGGGACCCTAGCCTTCATGACCACAGCCAATTCCTGTCCTCTGCTGTCTGGTGCAAAATACCCACAGCACACCGGGAGAAATCCACCTGCGAGTCCCCCCCCCCCGCCCCATGCTCCTGTCTTTCCTTCCCATGGGTCTCTTATCTCCATTTATAAGATTAAACTAGTTGTTAAGTACAGCTAGTTTACTACACAGAGGAAGACACTAAATGTATAGTCTCAGTGCCTGGTGCCTGGTGCCTGGCATATCTTTGGAGAATACATACATACATACATACATACATACATGATACATCAAGCAGGAAAATACTTAAGATCATGTTCATACAGGCTCCATAATTTCCTTCAAAAAGCTATCTTTCCATGAAATTCTTTGAGATGGTCCTATGTTTATAGGATCCTACTTTTCTGAGAAATTACCTGTAGTGACCAGATCATTAGCCTAGACATACTTGGTGTGTCTTACCCTCTAGATCATGCCTGTAGCTTACCAAGAACTCTAGATTTCAATGAAACTTTTTACATTTTAGAATTAGCCTAACAAGTAAATGCGTGTATCATTAAATGATTGCCTGAATTCTCACTACCATCATCATTTACCACAGGGTGTGGCCGGATAGGCTGTGTTTGAAGGGCGCTTACCAGGTGTCCTAGTTTGTCTTCCATTGCTGTGACAAAACACTCTGACCGACACCAACTTGGGGAGGAAAGGGTTTATTCAGCTTACATCTCCTGGGTCACAGTTGATCACTCAGGGAGCCCAAGGTAAGAACTCAGGGCAGGAACCTGGAGGCAGGAGCTGAAGCACAGGCCATGGAGGACTGCTGTCCACTGGCTTGCTCCTGGCTTGCTCTCTGGCTCATGCCCAGCCTGCCTTCTTATACTGCCACTGCTCAACAATCAAGACAATACTCCACAGATGTGGCCACAGGCCAATCCAATGGAGCCAATTCCCCAACCGAGGCTCCCTCAACCCAGGTGTGTCAAGTTGACACCAAAGCTACCCAGCGCACCAGGGTACTAGGCAGCTCTATGGAAAGCTTCGAAGCAGAAGGAAAGCAGGGCAGAAACAGAGGGAGCTATCGCAGCTATCCAGAAGCCGACTGACTGAAGCCTTGCGGTCTTCTCTTTGCCCTTCCTGGCTCTTCCAGCGGCTCCACAAGCTTTGTATTTCCCAGCTGTGTTCTGTTCCCTACAGCCTCACAGAGCTTGGGCCTGCTTTGAGGGAGAGGCTCATTCAAGCCCCTCTTTGATTTCCACAGGACCTGTGTGCATTGACATGTATTTCAAGCCTCAGGTCTAGACTCATGTTTTTCCCAGACTGCTTTAGCTCCCCCTCCCGCTCTCCATCTCATCCCACCTCACTCCCATAGCCCACGTACCTTCCTTTGCATTTTGGCAGCATACAAACCTTTCTGGCACCTAGAACACCTCACATGCCTTCTCTATGTCTACCACAGCCCAGATAGAAAACCATTGTGTGACTCAGTGGTCAGGCTTACCCTATCCACGTGACCTCTTGAGATAAGTACCTGAGTCCTTTGAGAACTGCTTTAACCCCTTCTTAGGCTGGTATCCCCAGCAAGACCTAATGAGTGCTCACTGATGCACCTCCTAAACTGCCTCCCCGAGGACCAAGCATGCAACACATAAACACGTGGGGGACAAAGCACAGGGATGCCATGGCAACTGGGGTGCTGTGTCTGCTTTCCCCTGAAGTAGCAGGAAAGAATCGGTGAGCCCATGCGCTCTCAGCTTCTGCCTACTTGTGTAGTTGCTGATGGGTTTTAGGAGGAGGAGGAAGAAGCAGAAAGTTCATATCCCTTTGTGGGCAGCTCTAAAGAGCACCTGAAATTCTGGACCTGAGATCCTTGACTCATGCATGGCAGGCTTTGACAGGGCACCGACGCCCAGACCCTCACAAGAGTAATCACTGCAGGATTTCTGCAGGGAAGTAGACATGGGCAGGGCATGTGCTGGAGAAGTATTTGAAGACTCTATTGGAACATGTTTTGAGTTTTCTATAACAAACCCAAGCATAAAAAAATGTACTTCCAAGGTAGGATCCATTTCTTACTCTTCACAAAAATAGAAAGAATAATTCTAAAATGTCCCTATGAACTGGAAACCTCCTGACAGAGAACCAGGATTTGGGGACCTGGAGCTTCCCATTTGATTTTTTGTAGTCTGTACTCTTGTTCTCGTCCGCACATCCGGCAGGACTTATGAGGCCCCCAGCTGCTGGGGCCGGTGTGGTTTGGGATGTGGTTATTTGGAGTTCAAGAGAGAAGCATGAATGGGGGATGCCTCCTCCTACCTGGAGGGAGTGCTTCAGTTCACAGGAAGTAGCCACAGAATGCTGTCACGGACACATGACACATAAAGCTGACAGCCGGTCCAGACACATTCCACTTCTCCAGTCTCTCCTGGACACCCGGCCACATTACCTCTCTACAATATCATCCATCTTCCATGTATCCAAAAACTTTCAGCTCCCCCAAACTTTCAACATCGTCTTGGTTTAGATTCAGTGTGGTGGTGACTGCTTCTCCCTCAAAGTTGGCTCTTCAATTCAAGACTTTTCTAGTAATTGACTAGAGATTTATCTGTTCATTCCAATGATCAGGACAAGGAATATCTGTTCAGCCATGCAGACCTGTGGTTTAGATCCCCTTGGGTCAGCCTCTAACTCTTGCTACCTCACCCTAACCCTGTATCATCAGATGGGTACTTGGCTGGATACTTATTGAACTGTCATCATAATGCAGAGGTTGGCATACCTTTCCTATAAAGTGCTAGACAGTGAGTAGTGTGGCCTTGCAAGTGTGTTTGTTGTTGTCACCACTCAGCTCTGCTGTTCTGAGGCAGGTGACATCTCTCTCTCTCCTCTCCCTCCCTCCCTCCCTCCCTCCCTCCCTCCCTCCCTCTCTCTGTGTGTGTGTGTGTGTGTGTGTGTGTGTGTGTAATAGTGGTCATCACAGTAAAGATGGAGCTCATAGCTAAGCAGATCTCATGTGAAGATCAAGCATTTATTGGAGACAGAAGAACCTGAAGCTGGGAATTAGCACATTTGAGATGATTTAGGTAAGTTGGAGGTCATAGACTCCCTCAGTCCCTCATCTTTCTGTCTCCATCACACCAGAAACCTGCATTGACTGAAATTTTTCTCTTTCTCTCTCTCTTGCTATCGCTGTATCTCTCTCTTGCCCTCACTCTCTCTCTCTCCTTCCCTCTCTTCCTCCCTCCATCCCTCTGCCCCTTCCTCCTTCTTTCTCTCCCTTCATTAGGAAAGAAACTATGCATGGCTTGAGGCAAGAACTTGTAAGACTTGTAAGACCTGTCCCGTAAGACCTCTGAGGAGGGCTATCTGATATCTCCGTAGGCATTCAGTTGCCTCTGTGAGTTATCTGTAGCTCTGGAAGGCTCGGGATATTACAATGTTTTCTTGCTTCACCTATCTCTGCAAAGTTCCAGGACCAGATAGCCCCTTCCCTTGAAGCATTGAACAAAATGTCACACCTCTAGTAACCTGTTGCACAAACAGGAGCTCTGCAGCCCCCCCCATTAGAGCCAAGGTGGCTCATTCCTCCCTTCCACCTGCCCCCCACTTCCTTGCCCAGAACACAGTAACTTTTGGTATATAAGAACATTGCTGGCATAAATAAAGAGAGACTCTATTCTCCCAGGCTTTCTCTGAGTCCCTGTCTATATGTCTGTCCTCATCTTTCCTTATCTTTCTATTCCATCGGGTAACTCTCCTGTGTTCCTCTACCCTCCTCCTTGCCAGAGCTAAGCTGAGAGATTGCCTGCTGGTAGGAGACAGCCTCGGAAAAGGCAAGAAGGGAAGAACAACATGTGGATGTTGGCCACACGTGACTAAAGGACTATTCAGATGATTATTAAACTCCTACATTCCTCCTTCATTCCCATTGTAGTTTGTCTTCCATTTCTGTGATGAAACACTCTCACTGACACCAACTTGGGGAGGAAAGGGTTTATTCAGCTTACATCTTCTGGGTCACAGTTCATCACTTAGGGAGCCCAAGGCAGGAACTCAGGGCAGGAACCTGGAAGCAGGAGCTCAAGCACAGGCCATGGAGGAATGCTGTTCACTGGCTTGCTCCTCTGGCTCATGCCCAGCCCACCTTCTTATTTTTTTTTTTTAAATTAGTTTTTTTTATTGATGCTTTGTGCATTTCATACATTTTTTCCAATTCAGTTCAGGCTTATTTCCCTTTCCCTCCCCCCCCACCCCCACCCCATCCCAGATCATGCATTCTGCCATAACTGTCCTGCATCTTTCTCTCAGTTTTTTTTTTCAATTTTAGCTATAAGTGATAATCCATGAGTACAAGCATCCTTCATGCAAAACCTATCTGCAGGCTGTTGTGCCCAAACACCTACAGCCCCACCATCCAGTGGGGGGTGACAGGTTGTTTGTTCAATCAAGTTGATCAAATGAGTGTCCAGACTACATTGCTGTAGTTTCACCATTCACCCCAATCGCAGCCCTTACATTCTACCACGCCCCCTCTTCCGCAGGTTGTTCCCTAGGCTTAGAAAAGGGGCACAGGTGGATGAGAGGTAAAACAGTCCACTCTCTCTGGAGCTGTTGACTTGGACTCTGGTCAATTCTGGCTGTTTCCTTTCATGGGCTGACAGTTTGTCCAGGAATAACCTTTCGATCCTACTA
>VZQC01004376.1:7342156-7353299 GCA_009823505.1 Rhizomys pruinosus
ATATATATATATATATATATATATGAGTTATGAGAGCCTTACAAAGCTGTAATAAAACATCTCCTTTTTTCAGGATTGTTAATACTAGAGGTTGATTTATCACAAGTAAGCATGCTGTTTGGAGACTCCTGACTGCTCATGGGGTGGTGGGGGATAAAATCCATAGGTTTTACAGTTCTTATCACCTTGCAAATATAAGCCTGCCAATGAGTCAAGATATGTTCACTTTTGGATCCTAAAAAGAATGTATCACACGAGGCTTTGTGAGAGCCACCAAATGATACAATGAACATTCTTTGAAGACCAATTCCACAGCAGTAGGCAAAACCTTCCTTTACCACCATTTCCTCAAGGCAAGAAAAGGGCATGCTATTAACATACAACCATTCCTCAGGGGATCCGCACCCATATGCTCAGAAATGGTGGCTTTCTGATGTTATGCGCAGTAGTCTCGCCGGCAAGAACTTCACGCGGACAACAGGATTTTTTTGTAGTAAACTTTATTGTGTACAGTTCTCTTGTGAGAAGGACCCCGAAATGGGGCAGAAGCACTGCTTATATAGCAGTCTAGAGGGATTGTGCATGCTCGGGATTGGTGTACCATCTAATGTCTCATTTGTATACCAAAAGCGTGGGCTTGAACATCCTGTGGTTAATGAGCATCCTGTTTATCTTACGAGGAGGAAGTAAGGAGGGCCAAGGGCAGGATGAAGATAAGCCTGGAATGTCCTGTGGGCTGGAACATCCTGAGGCTTATCTTACGTGGAGGAAGTAAAGTGAAACTAGCCTTCCTTCCTTGCTCGATGGGCGGGAGTGAGTTCACAAAACTCTAGCACAGGCTTTCTTTAATGAAGCAGGCTACCAACAGTTCCCCCTTTCTTTGGCCATCTCAGGAAGCCGGCGCTATCTTTAAGGCGTGGCACTTCACGGCTCCCAACATTCTGATTTTCTAATTTTATACAGTGCAGGGAGACAAACTATACCCTGAGCCCCCAGCCTTCACTTATACACACCTGTCGCTCTCAATGGAGATGAGTGTGCTGATGACAAATGACACCAGCCATTTCCCAGCAGTGCAGTCCCTGTTCTTGCAGACCCTGGGTCCACTCAGCCTTCACTGGGCTCAGTAGACTGCTGTGAAGGTCACTGGAGCTCAGCAGGCTCTTGAAGCACTGCCCTCTCCAGGCTGCAGAGGGCCTGGTTTGCTCTGTGTCTCCATCACCTCACAGTCTGTTTCTAGCTTTGCTGGTATCCATGGCTTACAGAGCTCCCAAAGGTATTTAATGTTCTTTCTGGTGTTGGTCAGACCCTTAGGGTGACAGAATACCTGATGTAACCAACTTAAGGGAGGAAGAACTGATCTTGGCTCAAGGTTTCAGAGGGTTCACTCAGTGTATGATAGGCTGGACACATTGCTCCATATCATAGATAAGGCAGAGCATCATGGAGATACAAGCAAGTGGCAGATACTGCTTGCCTGCTGGAGAACAGGAAGACAGAAGTGGGTAGAGAAGGGCCTAGTGCAAGTTACCTGCCACCAGCATGCCTCAGTGACCTACTTTTACCAGCTAGGCCTGTAGGGAAATCCAGCTTGAATTGCAGGCTAGCTGTCCAGCTGGCATACCTCAGGGCACTGCATGGCCAAGAGTCTGACTCTGCCCCAGGGAGGAGCAAGCAGAATGGCCTAGGTGTGCGATTCTGGGTGGAGCAAGGTGTGCAGTTGAGGGGGGTGCTCATGATTGGTCCTGGGAACTGACGTCATTTGGTTTATAAAAGCAAGCTGTGGCAAGAAGTAAATTTGAATTCTGTAATAACATCATCACGGAGTTCCTGGCCAATATCTTTATTAATTATTGCATGGATACAGCTAAGGTAAAGGTAGGCCTGAGTTTCATTCGGGTGGCCAGTGGGCTGGAAAGAGGTTCCCTTTGTGGACCACAAACTTGGGAGGCTGGTGTTGTGAGTGAAATTCCTGTCCCGGCTCTGGGCAGGTGGGAAGCCCCTCGTGGGTCCAGGCTAAGAGCCTAAGTTGGAGTTACCACTGAGGTTGGGCTGCGGGAAGTAGCCGGCTGGTCTCTGCGCTGAGGGTCCAGCTCCCCACAGTGTCTGCAAAGTGGGCGGTGTGTTCCCATCCTCCTTAGCAGGGCCGCGTGGTCCCTGCTCTGCATAAAAAGAAAACCTTCCTACATAGGCCAAACTCCTAAAGTTCCTAGACCCTGTCATAATAGTGCCACCAGCACTTTGTAATAATCACTTTTAATACATGAGCTCTTTGGAGGGGACGCCATATCTAAACCACAACACTTCTCATGGTCCTCCTTCAGAGGTCTGAGATTTGTCACTGTGACCCAAGGTAGGGGACAGTGCCATTGTGACTGTGCTCAGAAGCAGAATTCTCAGCCTTTGTCGGGCCCTGGCTGTGCTTCGTTCCTTTCTCATTTGGATGGATTCTCCTCTAAGAGCAGTCTCAACCTCCAAAAACACTTCAGTTGGGTCATATGATTAAGTCTCCACAAATATCCATCCATCTCCAAGTCTGTGTAATTGGCATACTATATACTGATGATTCTCAAGCTGTGCCACACGTTAGGATCACCTGGCCATCTTGGGAAAATGCCAATGTCCAGGGCACACCCAGACCAGAAGCTCTTGGACAGATTTCAGGTATCGTGTTCAGGTGATTACAAATGAACAGTCAAGTCTGAGGCCCTCAGACCTAGCCAGGGAATGGAGTCCCTAACACAGACATACCTGGCCAGGCAGTGGAGTCCCTAACACAGACATACCTGGCCAGGCGGTGGAGTCCCTGACACAGACATACCTGGCCAGGCGGTGGAGTCCCTGACACAGACATACCTGGCCAGGCGGTGGAGTCCCTGACACAGACATACCTTTTGCCTCCCAAGACAAATGAAATTGTGTTGTCACTTTGGATGCCTGTCCCTCCATCTTCAGTGCCTTTCAAAGGAAATTTACCCTGCAGAACCAAGGAAGCTGAGGAATATTTGATAGAAACAGAACTGCAAATTAAAAGTTAAAGCCAAGAGACCATAAAATGCCAGGGTATCATCAAAAAAGAAAATTCTGTGCTCAAGTAAAACACGTTCCAGGAATCACCTCCTCCCACCTTTGCTGTTGGCTGCCTGTTTGTTTTTGTGCTGAAATGATAAGTTTTGTAAAGAAAGCATATTTCAGACTCAGCCTTCACTGGAAACCTTCTACATTTCCTGTTTAAATGACAACACTTAGGATGATCTATGAATTTCAAAGAGGCAACATCCAAGTTCATCTCAGGTTTGCTTGGGCATTATTATTCATGAAGCCCTTTCTGAGCTCTATTTGAGGAAAGTAAGCTACTTTCCAAAGACTAGGGACCCCTACTGTAATAAACAAGTCATTTACATGGGGGAAATGAAAACCCTGCCATGTCTGCCCAATGAAGGCAGACATGCCTGGGTACAGAGGGATTGATAAAGTGCAATTAGACAAAGCTAAAGGCTGAGTTAAAATACATCAAATCTGCAGAGTAGCAGGGAATCTACCAACAACTAATGGGAATGGATATTAGTGCCTAGATCATCTGGCAGGTTTTTTTTTTTTTTTTAAGAAAACAGTACATATGAATGCTCTAAATCCTAAGCATTAGCCAAATCACAGCCCAAGGATTCTGAATACCTGCCACATGCTGGAGAGGGGTGACTATTCATAGTGTTTCCTCTTCCACAGGTTTAATAAATGTCTGATTTAATAAATGTCGATTATCTGCCCTCTGCATCTGGTCCCTCAGTGGTTGGGAGAATAGCTCTGGCCTGACTAGCCAAGTCGTGAGACTTGTTCCACCCACCTGTCCCATGTTATCATAGGAACCTGCCCTGGATTGTATCCCTTGAAACCATTGGCTTCAAATTCATTTATTTTTTTCACTTGGGTATCCCACATCCTGTGTCAGACACTGTTCTAAACACTTTGAAATACAGCTCACTCATTTCTTAAGACAATCATCAGATGCGGTTGGTAATTCTGTGATCTTGATGTTTCTAGGTAAGGAATGAAGGAATCAGGGCCACAAATATGTTGGATACAACATTCCAGGCATGAGTGGGCGGTGGAGACACAATGTGAATGCAGGCTCAGGGCCATGAAGATGTTGGATGCAACATTCCAGGTCATGCATGAGTGCGGTGTTAGAGATGCATTGTGAACGACAGCTCTCTTTGGGTCTCAGAGCTTACTTCCTAATACTGTCTATGTGGCTTTCTGCCCTGTGGCATAGCCATGTTTTGCACTAGCATTGCTTTATAACAGTTTAAAAACAGTTCTGTCCTTGTTGGTCATTCTCTCCCATTCCCCACATCTCTCCAACCTCTGCAGCTTCTGATGTTACATATTTCAAAGTAACTGGAAGAAGTGATAAATGCTCTAGGCTGACGGATGTTCTAAGCACCCCAGCTTATCATTGTGCAAAGCATCCACATCATGACACATCGTGCTGTGCCTCAGAAATATTTCCTCTTAATTAAATTTTTTTTTAAATTTTCTCTTAATTAAAAAAAAAAACAAAAATAGGGGCTAGGACTATAGCTCAGTTGGTAGCGTGCTTGCCTAACATGCATCAAGCCCTGGGTTCAATCCCCAGCACAGCATAAACCATGCTTGGCATAAATCTGGCATAGCAGCACATGCCTATTACCCTAGTACTCCAGGGGTGAAGGCAGGAGGATCGGGAATTCAAGATCACCTTCAGGGAGTTAGAGGCCAGCTTGAAATACATGAGACTCTCTGAAAAATAGAATAGAGGCCTGGTGAGAGGACTCAAAGGGTAAGTGGGCTTGCTTCACATGCGTGAGGACTTGGCTTCAAGTCCCCAGAACCCACATAAAAAGCAGCCCTAGTCTCATGCCTACATCTAGTTTCAGTGAGAGACCCTGCCTCAAGGGAATAAGGTAGAGAGACACGAAGTGGTCCATCCAACACAGGCTCATGTGCTTGAACTCTCAGTCCCCCAAACCAGTGTTGCTATTTTGGCAAGTCTTGAAACTTAAAGATATGGGGTATCACTGGAGGAAGTGGGTCCCTGAGAGGTGAGCTGTTTGGATTATAGACCAGCCAGAGCCTCTGCTTCCTGATTCCTCAGACAAAGTTCCCAGCTGCTTCGCACTGCCATGGCCACAGCTGTTTCCACAGTCTCTGTTACCTCTTCCCTGCCATGAAACTAAGCCAGGGTAAGTCCATCTCCCCTTAAGTTGTTTCTGTCATAGCAATGAGGAAAATAAATTCCCAGCTACATTGTGAATTTTTTGTGGGCAGAGACCATGCTTTATACTGGATTGGTGCCAGAATGTTGGGTATAGAACAGAATCCCAGATAATGGGACCAGAGGGATGGCTCAGCAGTTAAAGCTCATTGCAGAGAGATGGCTCAGCAGTTAAATCTTGTCTGGAGGACCTGAGTTAGTTCCCAGAACCCTTGTCAGGTGGCTCACAACCACCTGTGTCCTAGTTTGCTTTCAATTGCTTTGACAAAACACTCTGACCAATACCAACTTGGGGAGGAGAGGGTTGATTTGGCTTACATCTCCTGGGTCACATTTCATCACTGAGGGAGCCCAAGGCAGAAACTCAGGGCAGGAACCTGGAGGCAGGAGCTGGAGTGCAGGGCATAGAGGAACACTGCTTACTGGTTTGCTCTTCTGGCCCATGCTCAGCCTGATTTCTTACACTGTACATAACAACTTGTGCAGGGGCAGCACCATCCACAGTGCACTGGGCTCTCCCACATCACTCAACAAGCAAGAAAATACTCCACAGACATGGCCACAGGCCAGTCCAATGGAGTCAATTCTCTCTCAACCCAGGTGTGTCAGGTTGACACTAAAGCTATCCAGCACAACCTGTAACTACAGCTCTAGGGGATATGATGCCCTTTTCTAGCCTCTGAAGCCACCTATACACACATAAATAAAAATAAAATAAATGTTAAAAATCCCAGACAACATTGTTTTATGGGAGATCAGTTGTAGCATATATTTGATCATTTATAGTCTCCTGATACAATGATTTTTTTTTAAACTCAGGGTGTGGCAAATGAGCCATAACATTGAGCAAGTTACCTGAAGATGAGACACAGGAGATATATATATATATATATATATATATATATATATATATNTATATATATATATATATATATATATATTAGTAACTTGTCATGTGCTATTTAAGCTCACTAAGCTGGCTCTGGAGGTAGGGTTGTCCCCACTTCATGCCTAAGCATGCTTGTCTTATAATGTCTTCCAAGACCACTTTTTCGATGGTAAAGAACAACAAAATCTAGACAGGTTCCAGACATGGATGACAAACTGGTGAAGTGCTTATTGCTTGTACTGTTCCATGGCAGAAGGCGACTCGGCACCTGAGGTGAAGCAGACTTGAAGGCAGAAGTGTTGACATGAAACTCCAGGGTCTGTGGGTCTATTCCAGCTGTGGTGGTTTACAGAAGTGTCGTGTGTGTGTGTGTGTGTGTGTGTGTGTGTGTGTGTGTGTGTGTACAGGAGGAAGTATCACACTGGGGTGAGCCTCACCCCACCTGCAGTTCTCCTTGTGCTTTCTATTTTGTGGTTGAAGATGTGGTCTCAGCTTCCTGCTCCGGCCACCAGGGCTGCCTGCTGTCATGCCTTCCTCACCATCAAGGATGTTCCCTCTGGAACCGTAGGCCAAAATAAACTCTTTCTTCCACAAGTTGCCTTTGGTCATAGTGTTTTATCACAGCAGCAGAAAAGTAACTAACACTAACCACACTAAGATACAGCATAGTATCTTGTGGGAGCCCTCAGCAAGGACTTCCCTGTTGATTAGCAGAGTTCACTGTGAGGACCTGTGTTGAGGAAAGGACGATGCATCTGAGTACAAATTGATAACTCATGGAGAACAGGTGGTGAGAGCCCAGCTGAAGCCAGTAGTTAAAAGCTTTACTCGAATATGGGAACAGGGAAGTCTGACTCAGCTGAACTGAGGTGGGAGTTTGAGGACCGACCGGTCAGTGGGCACCCGGTAGCTTTTGCTAAGTGCAGATTTATGGTTTCTGTACTTTCTGCTTGGCTTAGAGAATAGGAATCGTTGGAGGGGCTGTCCCACCCCTAGCTTGGGAACTGAAGCTTTTCACTCCTGTATGTGGTTTTTCTGTATAAAACTCCTTCCCAAAACAGCTCAGGGCCACACCTGGGACCGAATGCCCAGTGTGTAGTCACTGCCCAGCTATAAAGAGTTTCTTTTGGTATTATTTTATGGCTGAGTGGTCTTCTCTGGTGAGTAGACCTCATTATAAAGATGAATGGGAAATACAGCATGTGTTTAGACCCAGCCTGCTCTCAAATTCAAGGCAAAAGATGCAGACAGAAAGCAAAAACAGACAAAAACAGACAGAAAATCAGAAATAAACATCTCATAAAAAGGAAAAATACCCACTTCCCACTGAGATACTCAGTCTCTTCAAGATCAGAATCAAACGCACCTTGCTGCGTGTGGAGTTGTCTGAGCCCCACAGGTGGAACCCAGCCCTTACTCAAGCTTCTGTGGCACACAGATTACTGCTTATGATGGTTCATTTAACTGTCAACTTGACATAATCTAGAGTCACCCGGGAAGACAGTCTCAATAAGGGACTGTTTAGATTGGGTTGACCCGTGAGTGTGTCTATGGGGAGTTGTCCTGATGGCCTTAACTAATGTAGGAAGACCTGGGTTGAAAGTTGATGGCCACCATTCTCTGGTTGTGTAAGAACAAAGCTGGCCAAGTGCTGAGGATGTGCGCATGTATTCTCTCTCTACTCTTGACTGTGGATGCGACCAGTTACTTCTGGTTCCTGCCTTGATTTCCCCACAGTGAGAGTCTGTAACTTGGAGTTGTAAGCTACTATAAACCTTTTCTCCCCTAAGTTGTTTTTTATCAGAGTGTTTTATCAATAGCAACAGAAATGAAACAAGGACACTAACCAACAGTCGATTCTGCAACTACTTTTTGATTAAAATCCCTTGACCCTTTGTAGAAATTCCACATTATTTAGAGTGTGTGAGGGATTGGAAGTTGTGTGATATTTAATGGAAAGATATTAAATTTTGTAATATAGAGCCATGTATTTTTTTTAATATAAAAGCCATTTATCTTTGTCTACATTCATAACACTAGGTCCTCAATCTCCCCACCAAATGTCCTGGCATCTCTGCTTTTTAACATAATCAGTTCCTGGGTTCAAAGACGAGAAAATGAGGTGGGATTTTTCTTTTGGTTCCTCTATAATACTCACCAGACTCAGAAGTGAAGAAACTTTACTATCTGGTAAACCTGAAATTGACCAGACTTGCTAGGCGGGTCTCCAAGGTTACGGCTGCAGTAAAAACAGCTGCTGGTGGAAGGGACTTGGACCTGCCAAGCTGCTGAGCACAGATTCTCAGACCTGTGAGGTGCCTGCAAGCTGTGCAGTTCCAGGGCTGCTGCCTTTGTGAGTTGTTACCAGGGCAGTGGAGCCTTTCGAGTGATACAGCTGCGTCTGCACCACCCCGCTCCTCTGAGTGACTCCTCACCCAGACTCCCCAGGCAAATCTCATTGCCTCACCAAGTGTTCTCTGGTGCAATCATTATTTTGGTCTATTGCAGATTTCCTCTCTGGCTGAGTAGACCTCTTTCTGTCTGTTTCTCTCTCTCTCTCTCTCTCTCTCTCTCTCTCTCTCTCTCTCTCTCTCTCTCTCTCTCTCTGTGTGTGTGTGTGAGTGTGTGTCTGTGTGTGTCTGTGTGTCTGTGTGCATGTGTGTCTGTGTCTGTGTCTGTGTGCATATTGCATCTTATATACAAGTCCATAGCTGTGAGTATCATCGTTTCTTTCTGTGGCTGTTCAAGTGAACAGAATCTAACAGAGTATGAACCGAGGCATTAACCACAGAGAGACAACCCTATCCCCACACTGAGAAGCATCTCCAGACCCACATAGCTGTGAAAACTTGTGGAGTTTTTGTTATTTTCTATCAGATTCACAGAATTTGATGTAGTCAAATTGGGATCATCTGTAACTCCCAAAATTCACTGTTCCAGAGCTGGGCATAGTAGCTCACACCTGTAATCCCAGCATTTTGGAAGGTTAAAACAGGAGACTTACCATGAGTTTGAAGCCAGCTTGGGCTACATAGTAAGTTCTACTCCAGCCGGACCTACAGAATGAGACCCTGTCTCAAAATGAAATTGATTGTTCTTGAATGCTACCTCAACATATTTTTTAATGAATTGAATTGAACTCTGCTCTGTTACCCCTGTCTGAGTCTTCTTTAGGAACAGAAAGTCATTTTATTCTGTAGCATTGTTTTACTGTACACAAGCTTCAAAAAAAAAAAATAATTCCTGTCCCGTTGACACCCTTCCTTTGTATATTTGTTTTAAGAATGGCCATGTGCATGTATCTAAGTGTTTAGCTCACTACTAATTTACTAACTGTAATTTTTATCCAACTAGGCTAGTAAGATGGCTTAGAGGGTAAGGCACCTGCTGGCAAGCCTGAGGACCTGATTGGATCCCTGAGACCCACAGAGTGGAAGAAAAGAATCTGTGAGTTATCCGCTGACATCCACATGTGCATTGAGAAGCATGCCCACAAGCATGAGTGTGTGCGCGCGCACACACACACACACACACACGATGAATAAAATGTAATTTTTAAAATATAACAAAAACATGTACATGATAAATAAATAAATAAATAAAATGTAGTTTCTTAAAGTATAACAAAAACAAAAACTAAGATTAGCAAACTGGATACAAAGAGGTCAATAATTTTGATCAATGTAACTAGAAGAAGTTATAAATTAAAAGATAATAACTGGGCTGGATGTGGTAGCACTCACCTTTAATCTCAGCACTCAGGAGGCAGAGGCAGGTGGATCTCTGTGAGTGCAAGGCCAGCCTGCTCTACATATTGAGTTCCAGGCCAGCTGGAGCTACAGGGAGACCCTGTCTCATAAAGACCAAAAAAGAAAAAAATAATTGTCATTAAAAATCTATCTGCAACATAGAAAATAAAAATAAAATGAAAAGATGCTTAAGGTCACAGAGTTAGGCCAGATTAACCAAAGTTTTTGTTTACTTAAGGTCAGTTGAGGATCTGTAAAGACTATATTTTGCATTTTTAAAAAAAGATTTTAATAACTCTACTATTTATTCTTACATTTAGGGAATGTACAAGTATAGATATTGCCAGCTTCTTAAAAGATTCACTTTTCTTACTAATGCAAAAGGATGACTCTTGTTCCCACTCTAAAGTCTTTTCTACCGTAAAGAAATCCTGCTACATCTGCAGACTCTGGAGCACTCGATGGAGAGGTGTTTGGGACAACAGAAAAGAATCATTCTGCTTTTTCCTCTTCTCAAGAGAACTGAAAGTAGGAATGCTAGATCTAAATATTATAAGCAAAGCCTGAATATTAGAAAGATGAGAGAATTTGACAAAATGCTTCAAAATACATGCCTGAGGTGGAACTAGTTTATATGTTCATGTGTGGTAGGTTTCAGATTAAAGCTCTTGTATGTTCATGTGTGGTAGATTTCAGATTGAACCTCTAGTCTTTAATCTTCGGATTCATACTTTGCTAGTCTTTTCCGCAGTCTTTGATTTGGTCATTCTTTTTGGTGAGACTCTCTTTCATGTTTCGATAAGCTGCTGTTTGTTGAAATTTCTTCTCTAACTCCTTTTCAGCCATGCTCAGCTGCTCCTGAACTCTGAGGAGGTCATGCTTGGCAGGTGCTAGGTTCTCTTTGAGAGACTTTTAGTTTTCTGTCTTGTTAAGTGTCTTCTGAAACTCACTCTTTTTAAAAAATTTTTTTTTTATTTTTAAGGGATTCTACAATATAATGACACAGTTGTTTGCAGATAACATTGATGTTACTCAGTATGTCATACAATTAGGTAATTAGTGCATTTTGCAAGTATCTATGTCCAATTTTTGAACAACCCAAGGTTCCCATAGTCCAGTTGGAGAAGCTTGTATGCACAGGCATGTTGATCAGTTAGGAGTCCAGACTATATTCCTGTAGTCTCACGATTCACCCCTATCTCTCTGCAGCCCTTACAATCTACCACGCCTCCTCTTCCGCAGTTTGTTCCC
>VZQC01004376.1:7356427-7534294 GCA_009823505.1 Rhizomys pruinosus
GGGGTGAACGGTAAAACTATGACAATATAGTCTGGACACTTATTTGATCAACTTGATTGAACATTCAAGCCCCTCCAGCTGGATGGTGGGAGCCTTGGGCTGTGTGGGCTGGGGCACAACTGCTTGCAAATTGGTTTTATATGAAGGATGCTTGTGCTAAAAAAAAAAAAGGAGCTAGATACTGAAACTCACTCTTAAGAGCTGCAACTGTATATTCCAAGTCATTCAAGTCGTGGGCCTTTATAAAATCCTGTTGATTTCCTTGATCAAGCTGTAGTGTTCTTTCCAGCTTTGACTTCTCATCCAGCGAGTTTGTAGCCTGCATTTCAACAGACTTCATTCTTGACTTCAATTTCTCATTCTCCTGTTGAAGTCTTAAAATTTCCTTATTTAGCAGTTCTGTTCCACCTTCATTAATGGGAGTAAGTTTTGGCTTTGTGGTATCTATGACTGGCTTTTTATTTGAAGATATAAATTCTCCTTTTTCAAATTCTGCAACTTGTTCTAATAATTCTCTGTTTTCAAGTTGAGAGATATCCATCTGCAGCTTTAGGTACCACTTCTCAGCTTGTGAGAAGAGCTGTCTCAGGAGCAGCACATTGATGTAAGCTGTGTTGATGAGCTCAGACTCCATCTCACTGTGCACGACAGCCTGCAGCCCATTCAGGACTTCTGAGACCTCATCCACAGTGAAGGTCTCCTCTACCAGCCTGCTCTCCTTGAGGTCCTGGAAGTAGGAATCTACCATCTTGAGCCTCAACCCTCTCTTTGAATGAGCAAAATGCATGTAATTAATAACCTCATTTTGACGGTGCTCATTTAGGCCCAATTCTGCCATGGTGGTGACACCGTCCACACTCCCAGGAACCCTTATATTTTACATTTTTAAAGTGTAACATCTTAAAGGAGTATATACATATATTCTGATCTAGGTATGGTCTCCTGAAACCATGCAGCTGACACTTGTAGTTTAGATAATGAACATATTACCCCAACTGCAAACTTCCCTGTCCTCCTTGGTAATCCTTCCTCTCACCCTTCCCCAAACCTCCCCATCCCAAGGCAGCTGCGGGAACACTTTCTGTCACTTTAGCTTGCATTTTCTAGTGCCATGGGCAAATGGGGCCACACAGTAGCTATATTCTGGTCACTCCTTTCACTCTGTATAATTGTTCTCAGATATATTTATTTTGTTCCATACTTTGCTTATTTTTTGGCATGGAGTCATATTCTATTGTGTATGCAGCTGTTATGGACACTTATTACAAATAAAACTGTAGTGAACATTCACGAACAAGCCTTTGTGTGAATAAAGGCCTTCATTCATTTTCAGTAGATACCCATGGGTGGAATGGCTCAGTGACCTAGCAAGGGCAACTTCAGCTTTTGAAACATTTGGCAAAGTAACTTGCAAAGTGTTCATAACATTTTACCTTCCTTCAGTGATGTCTAAGAATTCTAGTTGCTTCACATCCCCACCAACTTAGTGTAACTAATATTGTCTTAGATTGTTATGGTCTGCACTTACTGAATGACTAATGTTACTGGATGGCTTTTTGTGTTTATTTGTAGTTCATGTATATTTGGTGAAAAGGCTGCTTAAATCTTTCAACTATCTTTTAAAAAATTGAGTTGTTATATAGCATGATTAAGTTCTAGAGATCTACAGTACAACATGGCGCCTGGAGTCAACAACACTGTATTGTATCCTTTATAAATTTACTCAGAGGGTAGATTTCCACTTAGACTTTTTCCTTCCAGTTATTACTACAAAAAGAACCTTCTCTGGCCAAGGTTGACAGAAGCATTGGTCAATGGGCATAAATAAACGTTTAGAAGGCAGTTTAGTTACATGCCTATTTAGAATTAGCACTAAGTTCCTCACAGGGGCCTGTAGCCTCCCAAGCCATAGAATTTTGAGTAAGCTTAGAGAACCGGGTATACATTGCTCCAGTGTGCACATCTTTCCTGACAGGTTGGTATTATAGCTCACTGGTCCACCCCTGGGCAAAACTTTTGACTACACCCCCCCCAGCACCCACATAGTGCCTTTTGGCACCATGAAAACTAGCCAATGGGGAGATGGCTTCCAGCTCAGTTCAAGTTTGATTTATTTGTATCTTGTATCTGAAGTGTGTGGTGTCGTCAGAAATAGAACATTACCATCTTGTTCTGGGGGTTACCAAGAGCAATAACAATAGCCTTGTATTTTTAGGGGAGCCTCTGGGGGAATCACTTACCAGTAACTCACAGGGAGATCAACTGCACCTGGTCCTAGGATTTTCATTTTAAAACATTATGGCTTCTGAGAGCAGCATTTATCACCTTTCAAACTTTTTCATGTTAAGTGTTCTTACCACAATAAAAATTAGGCTGAAAACTGAGTTATTTAGTTTATTACTGTGCTTCTATAGTTCTTTTTTATTTATTATATTTTAAGGGATTCACAATATAAGAGCACAGTTGTTTTCAGATCACATTGATGTTGCTCATTTTGCCATACAATTAGGTAACTGGCACTAGCATCCACAGATGAGGGATAGCATTTGTTGTTTTTCTGGGACTGTGTTACTTCACTCAGCATGATATCTTCTAGCTCCAGCCATTTACCTGCAATGCTCATGATGTCATCTTTCTTTACCGCTGCATAGAACTCTATTGTGTAGATGCACTCGGGTTGGTTCCAGCTCCTTGCTATTGTGAAGAATGCTGCAATAAACATGGCTGTGCATATATCTCTGTGGTAAGATGAGTCTTGTAGATACATGCCCAGGAGTGGTATGGCTGGGTCAGTTGGCAAGTTCATTCCAAGTCTTCCAAGGGTTCTCCACACTGCTTTCCATAGTGGCTGTATGAGTTTACATTCCCACTAGCAGTGGATGAGTGTTCCCCTTTCCCCACAACCTCTCCAGTACTTGGTATCATTTGTTTTCTTGATCCTAGCCAGTCTTACTGGAGTAAGATGATATCTTAAAGTGGTTTTGATTTGCATTTCCTTAATGATTAGTGATGTTGAACACTTCTTAAGGTGTTTCTCAGCCATCTCTAAATTCCTCACTTGTGAAGTCTCTGTTCAGCTCTTTGCTCCATCTTTTGAGTGGGTCATTTGTTTTCTTTCTTTGTTCTTTGAGTAGTTTATATATTCTGGAAATCAATGCTTTGTCAGATATTTCTGCAGTGAAGGTTTCCTCCCACTCTGTGGGATTTCTCTTCATTTCCTTGATTGTTTCTTTTGATGTACAGAAGCTTTGAGTTTAATGAGATCCATTTGTCAATTGTCAACCTTAATTCTTGCGCAGCTGCTGTCTGATTTAGGAAGTCTTTTCCTATGCCTATGTCTTGTAGTCTGCTGCCAACTTTTTCTTCTATCGCCTTCAGAGTTTGGGGTTTCATGTTGAGGTCTTTGATCCATCTGGAGTTGACTTTTGTACAGGGAGAGAGGTAGGGGTTTAATTTCATTCTTCCACAAGTGGTGATCCAGTGTTGCCAACACCACTTGCTGAAGATGCTGTCTTTCCTCCATTGTGTCTTCTTGGCACCCTTGTCAAATATGAGATGGCTGAAATTGTTTGTGTTCAAGTTTGGATCTTCGGTTTTGTTCCATTGGTCAACAGGTCTGTTTTTGTTGCAGTACCAAGCTGTTTTTATGACTATAGCCCTGTAGTATAGTTTGACGTCTGGTATAGAGATCCCCCCTGTATTGCTATTTTCACTCAGGGTTGTTTTGGCTATTCAGGGTCTTTTGTTTTTCCAAGTGAAATTAAGGACTTTTTTCCCCCCCAAGCCTGTGAAGAAAGTCTTGGGGATTTTAACTGGGATTGCATTAAATCTATACAAGAGTTTGGGTAGAATGTACATTTTTACTATATTAATTTTCCCAATCCATGAGCATGGGAGGTTTTTCCATCTTCTGATGTCTTCTTCTTCAATTTCTTTCTTCAAGGGTTTAAAATTTTTGTTGTAGAGCTCTTTGGTGTCTTTGGTTAGGTTTGTTCCTAGGTATTTATAAGTCTTTATATATTCTTGGGCAAGTGTTTCTTTTTAAATTTTTTTAAATTTTATTTATTTCTGTATGTGTATGAATGTACTGTCTGCATGCAAGTTTGTGCACCCATGTTGTGCAATGCTGCAGAGGTCAGAAGAGGGTGTCAGATTCCCCTGGAACTGGAGTTCTCCTGGAATTGGAGTTTCACATGGTTCTCAGCTGCCATGTGGGTGCTGGGGATCGAACCCGGGTCCTCTGTAAGAGCGGTTGGTGCTCTTAACCGCTAGGCCATCTCTCCAGCCCCGGGCAAGTGTTTCTTAGATGTATGATTAGGAAATATTTTTAGAGTCTAAGGCTTATCTCTTCATAGAATCAGATTCTTTGCTGTTTAAGCTGTTCTGGCACAGTCTAGGCTTGAGATTGTGAGATGTGGGGTTGGAGTTACGTCAAGGAGCATATTCCCAGGCGTCACCTGCTCTGTGGTCATGTCCACTGAATATCTCATTTGTAGAAGATCACATCTGGAGGTACTGGAGGTTAGGATTTCAGCATATGCATTTTTGTAGGATATAGTTCAACTCATTACAATGAGCAATCTACATGTAATTCAACCTAACAAAACTTTCAATCAACTTATTTATTTATTTATTCATTCATTCATTCATTCATTCACTGGGTTAAATATTGAAATTTACAGGAAACACAGGCTCTACAGTGTTTTCAGCATCCAATTTCTTCTGCTTTTTGTTTTCTACTTTTCTCTAGAACCGGGTAAAACTGGCTGTGTTTCATCAGTTTCCTCCTCTCTCTCATCCTTTTGACATCTGGCGTTTATTATTCTGTCTCCTTCAGAGTTCATGTAGAGCACTGGCCTGTGTGTTCTAATGAGGTTTCACTTAAGCTGTCAAAGAAAGAATTTTTATTTCTATTCTTTGGTATCTGGCTCCTCAGGTTGTGTTTTAGAAGGGAAATGCAGAAATATCTTTCCTCTGCCATTTAACAGCTGGGAATTTACACTTTGACTTTTCATAACTGAAATCTCAAATAACGTAGATGCCTTCATTTTGTGTGTGTGTGGTGTGTGTGTGTGTGTGTGTGTGTGTGGTGTGTGTGGGTAGTGTGTGTGGTGTGTGTGGTGTGTGTGTGTGTGGTGTGTGTGTGGGGTTAGTGTGTGGGGTGTGTGTGGTGTGTGTGGTGTGCGTGTGGGTAGTGTGTGTGTGTGGTGTGTGTGTGGGTAGTGTGTGTGGTGTGTGTGGGTGGTATGTGTGGTGTGTGTATGGTGTGTGTGTGTGTTGTGTGTGTTGTGTGTATGTGGTTTGTATGTGGGGTGTGTGTGTGGGTGGTATGTGTGGTGTGTGTGTGTGGTGTGTATGTGGGTGTGTGGTGTGTGTATGGGTAGTGTGTGGTGTGTGGTGTGTGTGTGGTGTGTGTGGGTAGTGTGTGGGGTGTGTGTGTGGTCTGTGTATGGTGTGTGGGTAGTGTGTGGGGGTGGTGTGTGTGTGGGGTTAGTGTGTGGCGTGTGTGTGTGTGGGGTGGTGTGTGAGTGGTGTGTGTGGGTAGTGTGTGTGGTGTGTGTGGTGTGTGTGTAGTGTGTGTGTGTGGTGTGTGGTGTGTGGGTAGTGTGTGTGGGTGGTGTGTGTGTGTGGGCAGTGTGTGGGGTGTGTGTGTGTGTGTGGTGTGTGTGTGGGTAGTGTGTGTGGGTGGTGTGTGTGTGTGGGTAGTGTGTGGTGTGTGGTGTGTGTGTGGTGTGTGTGTGGGTAGTGTGTGTGGGTGGTGTGTGTGTGTGGGTAGTGTGTGGGGTGGTGTGTGTGTGTGTGTGTGTGTGTGTGTGTGTGTATAAAGGTAGAGGTCAGAAGTTGATCTCTGGTGTCTTCCTCAGTTGTTCTCCCCCTTATGTTTTTTGAGCCCCTGCTTCTATCTCACTGATGGCTGAACTGGCCAGCAAGTCCCCAGGACGCTCTTGTCTTTGCACTCCCCAGTGCTTGCATAGAAGATGGTTCTGCAGTGCTTGGCTTTTTATTTGAGCTCTGGGGATCTAGACCCAGGTCCTCAGGCTTCCTTACCTTTACCAGCTGAGCCTTTTCCCCAGCCCACCCACATCCTTTCTAAACCCAGAGGTCCAACTTTCTTCCCTCCCTCCCTTTCATTTCTTTCTTCTCCACCCCTTCCTAAGATGGCTTAGTGTGATGCCCACTGCTGTGACTTCTGCTCTGCTGAGCCGTTTGCCCCAGCAGCTGCTGCCATCTTCCTCCTTTCATAGGCCTCACTCGCGGACTCCCCTGCTCCCTGGGGTTACCAGAACTACACCTCTTCTGGGTTCTATCTTCATCTCAATCTTGTGGAAAGGTCAACAATGCTCTTCAATGAATTATCAGAAAACAATAGAAACTTAGAGAAACATTTAGAGTATAGGGAAAACAGGCAGTATTCACTTGGAATAAATAATAAAGGCAGCTCACAGGGTCCACACTCCTGCAACAATAGCAGAGCATGTGTTCTATATCTGTATCATTATGAGATGAAGGAGGTAGTGGACAGGGGAGAGAGGAACAACCTTGGACTTGTGGATGTGATCAAATCAGAAGGCGATTGTTGAAATTATTTGGTAATTAAGTATTTAAAAAAATTTAATTATTAGTTTTTATTTTATGCTTATGAATGTATTGCCTTGTATGTAGGTAAGGACATTCATGTCACACACAATGCCCTTGGAGGTCAGAAGAAGGCATAAGATATCCTGGAACTGGAGTTATGGATGGTTGTTAGCTGCCACATAGTTCTGGGAACCAAACCTGGGTTCTCTGTAAAAGCACCAGTGTTCTTAACGACTGAGCCCTCTGACTAGCCTTGTGTCTTTTTTTTTTTCTTTTAAATAAATAAGTCTTTGGAGATGTAGCTAAATTTTATTATAAATCCTCACATTTGTAAATAGTATATTTTTTAACCATCTAATTTCCGGGAAATGTAGAACCAAATAGAAGAATGTCCCTACCATCAAAAAGATCTAGAATCTAGTGCAGAGTCAGGTAGTGGTAAGGTGGGGCCGAGAAGCCGGTCAGTTGCTGAGTCCTGGTTATGTACTAACATGAGAGACTCTTGTAACATCTCCATGTCTGGAAGGGTAAGAGCAAAGCAGGTGGGAAGTTCATTCCGACCCCAACACACAGTTGAGGTACCAGAACCACACAATGGTACGCATGAAGAGCTGCTTGTCCAGCCCAAGGAGCATGCTCACAGGCAGTGCCAAGCAAACTTTCATAGCTTTTATTTTTCTCTCTTCACAGCTCTCACGTTCCCCCTGATGACAAAGTAGTTTCTCTTTTTCACTGGGACTCTTTACTTGTATTCCTCATTAAAATCTTTACTGCTTCCATTCCCTGTTGCTCTACCTTAGGTTCCCAGGGATGCAGGTATAGACTCTTAGCCATTCAGAAATAATTATGAGTTTGTTAAAAACAGGAACATCTCCTGGCTCTGCTACCCCTTTTTAACTACCTCCCACATGGGCTCCTTTCTTTTCCTGTCAAACCATCTTAAAAACATGCCAGGTGAGATGGTACAAGCCTTTAATCCCAGCACTTGGGAGGCAGAGGCAGGCAGATTGCTGTGAGATCAAGGACAGCTTGAGATGGTCTACATAGCAAATTCCAGGCCAGCTGGGGCTATATAGTGAGACAATTGTCTCAAGAGCAAAAACAAAACCCCCCAAACAGTCTGTCATAGGATTAAACAGTCATTTCTCTGTAACCCCTGAAATTTACTGCTAATCTTTCTTGCCCATACTATGGCAGAAAATCTCCTTGGCAAGGTTCCCAAATTTTCTTCTCAGGAAGATTAGCATTTTCTGTCCTCATATCCTAGCCTTTACCACCCACCTCAGCCTCTGGGAGTACCCACAAAACCTGGCAAAAAAAACACATGGGTCACGTAATCCTGGGATCCTTTTCAGTTTAGCTTTTTTGGGTTGGATCCAATTGTCTTCCTCTTTACTGGATCACCTTGCTCTGTTTTATTTTGTTTTAAGGCCTTATTACTAGCTGAAGTCAATTTGTACTTACTTTTCACTTCTGATCACTCTCACAATTGTCTTCCAAAGTGTAGAGAATAGGAGACTGCAGAGTGTGTGTCCATAGATAGGACTCCTGTATTAAACTTCATCTACCTAGAGCTCAGCAACCATTGTGGAAGAGGGGGTGGAAGATTTTAAGAACCAGGGGTGGTGCATGGCCATGAGAAAACAGAGTCCCCGGCTCCTAGAAACTTTCCCATATGAACTTACAGTGATGGTGACAGAGTGCACAGGACCCTTGCAAGCTCAATCAGACAAAAACCCAGCATGGAACTGGAGAAATGGGCAGGAAACCCCAACCTTAAGCGAGGAACTATTGGTAGCTGATCACTGCTGGGTAAGGGTGAGTTGATCTGCTTTAAGGGAGTGACTCTAAATATGCTGACTAGGTTCCAGTGGATGAACTCATACCGAGTGGCATTTGGGGATACAAACTCAACTCTATAAGCCTTAACATATATGACAGAATGCATGAAATCTGAGGGTAGGCCATGGGGGGTGAAGCTAGGGGAGGGGCCTAAATGTGATTAAGGTGTATTGGATGAAAAATATGCATTGAAAAGCATTGTTTTCCACTGTCATCTTCCGCCTGTCAGCTTTAGTGGTTGCTATTCGTGTGAGGCATGTTGCATGTCGTAGGAAGGAATGGAAAGCAAGTCAGTTGTTTCCACATCTCTAGCTGCTAACCTAAAAGAAATCTTTGGGACCAAATCTTTGCTCTTTCAGGAACATGCAAGGGCTTCTTTGTTTATTATCCTTGTCACTAGTAGTGCTAGCGTCAGAGAACACAGAAAAGGTAGGGCTGGAAACAGTGAAGCGAGGTTGCGGTGAGTGAAGCCAACCAGAGTGAAACAGTGAAGCAAGGTCGCAGTGAGCGAAGCCAACCAGAGTGAAACAGTGAAGCAAGGTCGCAGTGAGTGAAGCCAACCAGAGTGAAACAGTGAAGCAAGGTCGCAGTGAGCGAAGCCAACCAGAGTGAAACAGTGAAGCAAGGTCGCAGTGAGCGAAGCCAACCAGAGTGAAAGGTCTTTTCCCACTGAGACTGAATGAGGCCAAAGCTGGAGGAGAAGGAAACTAAATTTTAGGGTAAGAATTTGGATGTTTGATGCCAGTGTGGAGGGTTGGAGGAAGAAGGGCTGGTGCACAGGGTGGGTGGGCAGCGGCAGGGAAGAGGAGTGGAGACTGGGCACTTGTTGATTCTGGAATGAGTTTAGAGCAGAGAGCAAATGAGATTTTCTGTTGGCTTGGCTCCAGCACTGAAGGAAGGAGAGGCATTCTCAAGAGTCACCCTCAGCTCCAGCACCAGCACCAGAACCACTTGGCAAATTATGGCATCTATCAAAAGAGGAGCAGGTTTTGGAGTAAATAATGATTTGGTTGTAGATATGATGTTAATTTTTTTGTATGAACAAATAGATGTAGAAGAAACTGAAAATTTAGAAGGTTTCTAACATTCATGATATTTATTTATTTATTTATTTATTTTTCATTCATGATATTTAAAAAAATTATTTAATCAAATCCACTCTCCCTCCCCTCCTCCAGCTCCTCCCAGGTCCCTGCCTCCACATCCCCCCAAACTTCATGTCCTACACACACACACACACACACACACACACACACACACATGCTCACACATGCTCACACACACACACACACACACACACACACTCACACACACACATACATGCCCAAATGCATGTGGATATAGCTCTATCTGCTGTAACATGGCAACCTAGCAGGGTCACCCCTGAAGAAAACTGACTTCCTCTCATGGAAGCTGACAACTGCCTGTAGCTCCTCTACTAAAAGTGGGGCCTTGTGAGTCCCCTCCCCATCCATGTGGGACTATTGACTAGATTTATCATGTATAGGTCTTATATAGACCATCTGGTGAGACTTCATGGGTGAAACTGCTTACTGTGTGCAGAAGACACTGATTTTCAGCTGTCTTCCCTGACCTCCGGATCTTACAGTCTTTCTGCCTCCTTTTCTTCAATGTTCTCTGAGCCTTTGGAGGAGAGGACGTGATGATATATATATACACCATATCTGGGGACAAGCATGCCACAGTCACTTATCTACATTTTATTTGTGGTTCTTCACAATAACCTCTGTCCATTGCTTTGATGAGGAGTGTGAACTAGACTAATCTATGGGTATAAAGATAAGTGCTTGGAAGGTATAGGATGCTATGACAGTTTGCTATAGGCACTCGCCTAGGGTCTAGGATCTCCCTCACCATGGATTCTTGGCCAGGTTTACAGTACCATGCATAAGATCCTTCTTCTTGAGCAGGCCTTAAAATCCAATCCAACAATTGTTGGTTGTGCCCAAGACAATGACCAACAGACACATCTTGCTTTGTGAGTCATTACTGTAGTCTGCAGGGTTCATAGCCCTTTCCTCTCCCAGTATTGTTTGGGGGGGGGTCTCTTGGACCTCTCTAACAAATAACTTGAAGGGAGGTACCTAGTGCCTGGGAATGAGCTTTTTGTTAGACAGCCCATAGTTTCTGGGTGGAGCAGTATCTCCCCATGTGTCATTGATATTTAAAAGCTTCTCATTGGTGTGCATTTTCTGATGTATAAAAAGCCCCACAGAGCAGGGGGTGTGCAGGCAGCGTGGGCAGCTGGCTGAGCTTCCTGTTCTATTCTTCAAGTTTCTCTAGGACTAATTCCCTAATCAAAAATGGAAAATTACTTTATGTTGCCTGCCAGTGTAGAAAAATATAGTCCTCATTACACACCAGGAGTGCTGCGGATGCAAAAGTAACAAATCAATTTGATGTACTATAAAATGTTTAACAAAAGTACATTTCTATTACTGATTCTAATGAAAATAATACAAAGGCTTGATCAATATTAATGATATTGTTTTAAGTTTATTTGGCTGTGTAAAATGTTCTCTTTTCTTAGGAACAAAGAAAAATTATTTCTGACTTAATATAATTTTTAGCAGAGTAAAGACATTTGAAAAGTTTAGTTATTGGAGAAAATGGTAAAACAAAATTATATACTTTAAAAGTATTGGTTTATAATTTTGGAAGGTGTAAATACTACAATTACAGCCTACAGACAACACGGCAGGTGTCTTTACTGACATCTCTTTGCAACTGAAACCTAACATTCCGGGTCATTCAAAGCTTTAACTGCAATAAGTTGTGTGATCCCACCTAGCCTTCAACTCTGCTTATAATTCACGAGTACATATAAAAGTTATTTTGATCTTTATTATACAAAACTTGGGGAAAAGAAAACAACTTATATATAGTTTCAGAAACCAAGATCATCATTTAAATTTCATTCCTGTGACTGATAAACATTTACATAGCTGCTCTCTGTCAGACTCCAATCACTGTCCAAACTCAGGGTTTAGCCCAGTCAACAAAGTCATAACGTTTTGAAGGTTTCATTATTGTTTCATAAGGCTATGGTCAATATATTGATGTATATCTTTATTTTTGTTGTTCTCAAAATATATCCTTTTTTTGTATTTAGCTTTTAATTTTAACTCAAAATTAGCTTACAAACTAATTTCTATAGGGAGTTTTAATAATGTTGATGGCTCCACGCTTGTTCCTCACCCTCTCCTTACCTCTCCTTGCTACATCCTCTTGCCCCAGTACTCCCCCCCTGCACTTTGCTCATAAACACAATAGGAGACCCAGAGATAAACGCACACAAATACGGACACTTCATTTTTGACAAAGGGGTAAAAAACATGTACTGGAAAAAAGATGGTTTATTTGACAAATGTTGCTGCCAAAACTGGATATCCACCCACAGAAGAATGAAATTAGATTTATATTTTCTCATTCTGCACAAAAGTGAATTTGAACTGGATCAGAGACCTTAACTGAAAATCAGGAACACTGAAACTGCAAAAGAAAAACAGAGAAAACACTTTGGGGCATAGGTATAGGCAACACATTCCTGACGAGAGTCCCAGCAGCATAGGAAACAGCCCTACAGATTGAAAAGTGGCATTATAAGAAAATTAAAATCTACACAGCAAAAGAAACTAAAAAAATAGACTGCTGAGAAATCTTTGTCGGCTATACCTTAGAGCAGGTGCTCATAACCTAGAATATATAAATAACTTCAAAAATTAAACATCAATGGCCAGGCGTGGTGGCGCACGCCTTTAATCCTAGCACTTGGGAGGCAGAGGCAGGCAGATCTCTGTGAGTTCAAGGCCAGTCTGGTCTACAGAGCGAGTTCCAGGACAGCTGGATCTATAGAGAGATCCTGTCTCAAAAAGATCCCCCAAAAATTAAACATCAAACAAAGTTGACAATAAATGGGCCAACTTTTGACAGTTTTCAGCCTCAAAGACTAGTGGTTCATCTTCTGGGTTCTAAAGATGGCTCTATGTTCTAGTCAAGCAGGATGCCTTCAAACTCCAGAACCATGGAAATAGTACATCTACACCAAGAAATGAATCTCAATGGAAAAGAAAAATGTGGGCATATATTCCTATGCTTATACATCCAAGGAAGAATGATGTGTTGATGTGTGTGTGTGTGTGTGTGTGTGTGTGTATCTCCATTTCTACACATATAGAAGTAAATTGAGACCATTAAAGTAAAATATTAATTAAAAATCTCTTTTATAATAATGGCCAACAAATCCTAAAGTGTATCTATATTTATGTCTATATATGGACTGAGATCCCAGCTGGAGAATTGGAGTATGTGAGTTCCACTTCATTTACCATTTGTACTAGTCACTGTTCTCTTGCTGTGATAAACCACCACGACCAAGGGAACTTATAAAAGGAAGAGTTTATTTGAGCTTATGATTGACAGTTCCAGGGAATTAGAGTCCATTATGGTGGGGAGGTGTGGTGGCAGGAGCTGGAGCAGAAAGCCGAGGGTCACATCTTCAAGTGGGGAGAGGAGGCAGAGAGAGCAACTGGAGACTGGCAATGCTTGTAGAGCTCGCTGAGCCCGCCCCTGGTGACTACTTCCTCCAGCATGGCCCCACCTTCTAAGGTCTCCCAAAACAGCAGCACCAACTAGGGACAAAATGTCTGAATACTTGAAGCCTATGGGGGACATTCTCACTCAAACCACCACACCATTGCAGTCTGAGAAACTTAAGCTTCTCCAGACTCTACTAACTTTTGAGTACTGAATGACTTCCAGATTTGGTCATGAATATCTGGAATTTTCCTTGAACTTATGGGATGGAATTTTCTGCCTTGATGACCTGCACTCTATAGCCAGAGTGTTTTGTGGATTGGCATTCTCTAAATTCAACAAGGTTTTCAAGTCAGCAGGAATCTCTCTTTACAGATAGGAACCTCTCTTTGCCGTAGAGTGTCCCTCCCTGGCAGAACTAACCCAAAGGCAGTGGCAAGTTCCATCCTTTGATGGTTGTGGCTATTTAGTCCATGCAATGGGTTTGCATCTTGGTGAGCACAAAACTGAAGTAAGCATGTTTATTACCTCAGCTGATAGGGAGAATATGGAAATTATTTCTAAAGCGGTTCCTCTGAGAACAGAGGAACATGGGATTTTTGGGGGGAGATCTTATATATATATTCATATAGGAAAACACTTTGAGTGGGCCCTTTCTGAGGGCCTTTCTGCTCAGTTTAACATCACAGTTTAAGGAGGAAAAGTTGTAGTACATAGATACACACTTAACTCAAGGTTATAGAACATGTATTTGAAAGGTTCAAATGCTGATCAGAGATGCTTCTGGGCTTGCTCAGCTTATGAAAATAAAGTTAGGGACATTCTGAAGGTGCATTAACATACGATTTTTACCCTAAAACTGTTTCCCTTAGGAAACAGCCGACTTCTGAGGCCAGCTGACTGTATATTCTTAAGGCAAATGGATTATTCGTGGCCTGGCACCAAATAATGAAGTAAATGACATTCTAATATTTCAGTTTTGGGCTTGCTTGTGCAGTCAGTCTGAGTTTTATTTGTGGTTCAACCACATACCTTGGTGTGCAAACTATCTGAACCAGAACAGGTGGAGTCACATCTCAGGAAAGAAGAGGAATTGAATGTAGAATTGCATAGGTTTTACTATTATTTTAAGTCTAAAGAAGTCTTCAGGCTCAGACTCAACAGATTACATTCAGGTTAAGGAAGCATAGTTTTTTGCTTCAGCCTACCCAGCCCTTTGGCTTTCTTCCTAAATGGGACCTGGTGCTGGAAGGTAAAACTCAGTTGTAGGTTGGTTTCTGCACCTTTGAGATTTGACCAGGAATCAACCTGGCTTTATCTGGGATGAACTTGGTTTGTCTGTGTTCTTTTTTGAATTGAGGTTTTAGAGAACAAAGCTAGTTATAGACATAGACAGTGTCACAAGGTCTCTTTGGGAAACATCTATCATGAAGTTTGGTGAGATTTACCTTAAATGAGATTTTCCCTAGCATCTGATTCTCCTCCTAGCTGTGTATTGTAATCATCTGAGAGTTGAAATAAGCTTGGCTTCAGCTTCAAAGATTTAGATTCAATCAGTCTGGGGTAGGCCTGCATATCCACAGTTGAAATATCAACTGCATGTTAGAATAAACCTGGCATACATTACTATGATCTTACTTCCAGAGAGTCTCATTTAATGTGAGTGAGTGTGTGTGTATGTGTGTGTGTGTGTGTGTGTGTGTGTGTTGTTTCTTTCACTCTTTTAGCACAATTGATCTGATTTTTCAAAATGAAATGAGAGGCGTTTTTAGTAGATTGGAAAAAAATTTCAGTTGATTGCATTGTGTAATAGAGAGTGCCTGCCATAGTTTATAGATTTAGAGAAAATTATGTCTGTGACCATTAAGGGCCCTGACAGCTACATACTTTAAATGTATTCTGTTAAATTCTTCCCCAAACAATAAACCTTTGTAGAAGAAACCTTTAAAAAAGATTGACAGAAAGACACAGGACATGTACGTCAAAATGTAGGAACTGGGGTAGGGTGGGGAGAAGGGAAAGAGGACTATGTCTAAACTGAACTGAAAAATGATGTATGAAATACACAAAATGCCAATAAAATATTATGTTAATAATAAAAAATAAAATATAATAAAAAACAAATGTATTCCTCTTCCCTTTGCCAACTCCATCTAATGCCTTCTGTGTCAGCTAGGCCTGAACACAGAAACTGCTCAGCTATCCTTAGGCAGACATTGTGGTCTGATAGAACTAGAAATTAGACTGGGCTTCTATATAAAGCAGTTTTTCTGTCTCCACATAAGAACAAGGCTTAACTTCTCATGGGGTACATTATCCATTCAGGGGTACACCTTACCTAATTCTTCTGTTCTTGTCCTTTAAAGTTCATTACATCACACACTCTTTAGCCAGCCAAGAGATCTTTGAACTAGACTCATCAAGCACCTCAGGTCTTATAACCTTTGAACCTGATCAAAGATTGAAGGTTGTAGGGAAACCTTGGGCTCAAGGTATTTGCTATCCATTTCTGTGGGAAACTGAATTCTTTATATCTATTGAGGTATGTTGGAAGATGGGTTAAAAGAAGTTGATTCACCAAAAGGGATAGTAACAATACTACTTTAGATGCTTTGAAAAAGGAACTCGTGCTGTGGCTATAACTCAGTGCTAGAATGCCTGCCTCATTGTAAGTCCAAGTCCTTTGGTATAATCCCCAGCATTAAAAAAATAAGAGGAAATGGTTCCCCTGGGGTGAGTTAATAAATGGGATCTCCAGGAGGACCTACAGATGATATAGAAGGTGATCCTTTTAGTCCTTGAGATAGTATAAGCTTCCCTGGGATAGTATGAAAATAAACAAAATATATAAATTCAAGATCTGTTCTGGATATAGTCAAGACTGCCCTCCTGTGTAGATCCCAACATGTCTAAAAGATACCAAATCTGAGGGTGCTGTGTGATGACCAGTAATCCCTTCTACACTGCCTAAGAAACAAAAGCAAACAAGGGATCATATATTCTTCCTCACTCCCTTTTATAGACTCATTAAAAACTCCATTTCTTGGGGCTGGAGAGATGGCCTAGTGGTTAAGAGCACTGACTGCTCTTGCAGAGGACCCGTGTTCCATCCCAGCACCCACATGGCAGCTGAGAACCGTCTGTAACTCCAATTCCAGGAGAACTCCAGACACCCTCTTCTGACCTCTGTGGCAATGCATGACACGGGTGCACAAACCTACATGCAGACAGTACATTCATACACATAAATAAATAAATAAATAAATAAATAAATAAATAAATAATTAAAAAAAATTTAAAAAACTCCATTTCTCAGGGCTGGAGAGCTGCCATCTCTCCACATGGCGGCTAAGAACTGTCGTTAAGACAGGTGTGGTGGCGCATGCCTTTAATCCTAGCACTCAGAGGCAGGCAGAGCTCTGTTGAGTTCAAGGCCAGCCTGGTAAATAGAGTGAGTTCTAGGCCAGCGGGGGCTATAGGAAGACCCTGTCTCAATACAAACAAACAAATAAACAAAACCTCTATTTCTCAGGATCAACTACAACTTATGCCACGTTATCTGCACCCCAGATTGATATACTGGCCCCATGAAGAGAATTCTGTCTCTAGAGCAATAAAGAGATCTGTGTAGAGCACCTGGACCCACGGGTATTTACTCAGAAATATATGTATTGATCCCTATTGAGAAAGAATCTTGGACATTTCAGGAACAGTTAAAGGCAAAAGGGCTGCCCACTTGTTGCAGTGCAAGGCCGGTGGCTGACTGGCTGCCCAGACCTTTGTCCTCTGGTGCATCATCTCTATTTCTCTTCATCAAGGACACTGAAGCGAAGTGTCTTGTTGACGTAGCTCTGCTTCGCTCCAAGAGCTCAAGATGATCCTCATTTCTCATTAGCCTCAGAAGTATTTTGTGCAATAGAAAATTTTGCTTCATTTCATGTCCTCCTGTAAACATTTCCCTTGACGGTTTAATACATGTATATAATGTATTCCCTCTTTTCTCTGTTAACCAACCCCTTCCCTCCATCCTTTCCAGTCCCTTCCCCAGGTTCATGACTCTTGGTTCTGTTTTGTGGCCTATTTCATTTAACTAGGGCCATCTGTGTGACAATTAGATTGGCACTATCTACTGGAGTCTGGCAGGGGCATTAGCGGGCATACAACTGAAAACAGTGAGGACTAGGTAGGGCCCCTGAGCCTCTCCTGCACCCATGCCTGGCAGTTGGCAGACAAATTCTTGTGTAGACCCAGTGCTGGCATTGGAGCTGCTGTGAGTACATGACTGCAATGGCTGCTGGCTGTGCTGCCCAGAAAATGGAATTTTACAGCCCTTCTCCTTATTTTCTGGCTCTTACATTCTTCCTGCCATTTCTGACCCATGTGTTTTCCTTTGAAACTCATTTTCTCATAAGATTTGTTGGGTCGTCTGTGAGATAAGATGCTCACCTCTTCTGGCAGGAATTCTTTTTTAAACATATTTTATTTATTATCTTATTTTATGGGTATGAGTGTATTGCCTGCACGTGTCTAAGTGCACCCATGTTGCACAGTGTCTGAGGAGGTCAGAAGAGGGCGCTGGATCTCCTGGAGCTGGATTTACATTTGGTTGTCAGCTGCCATGTGGCTGCTGGGAATGGAATCCTGGTCCTAAGAGCAGCCGGTGCTCTTAACCGCTGGGCCTGCTCTCCAGCTGAGGGAGGAATTCTTTATACCTGCAGGCACAGCTCATTTCCCTGTCCCACTCTCCTTCCCAATAGCCCCACTTATTAAGAATTTGTATCTGCATCTCCTGTTCACTCATCAGTTTCAAAACATAAATGAGACCACATTCATCTTACAATCAGTCAATATCCTACAGTCCCCCCCTCCCGCCTTGCACCCAAATTGCCTCAAACTGCTGACAGCTGAAGTCCATCACATTTCCCTCCCTTATCCTGCTAGTTGGGAATCTATCACACGTCAGAGAGACACACTTTCCTCTAAGATCTTCAAATGGCTGGGGCTCAGATTCTCCTCTTTTCCCTGTGCCTCTAAACTTTACCTATAAACCATTTTGGTGATGCGTCCTGGTCCTACTTTCCTTTTCATAACAGAACTCGACAGGCCATTTCTATTCTTTCTTTCCACCAAGGCCTAGACCCAATTTCCCAAGACTATAGTGCAAAATCTTAAAAGTGATTTAAATTACATTAGGTTTCCTGGAAACTCTGTTCTCATTTAAAACATTAGCGACCTTTCTCTGCCTAGAAGCCTACAAATAAGATAGCTTCATCTCACTGGGCTTTGCTAACACACAAGGGCTGTATAAGCCTCAGGTGAATAATTATAGTTAAGTCAAACCTTCTCTGAGTACTCTATGACCATGGCATCTGGCCAGGTATGGTGGGGATGGGTCCCATAATACACCTTGGAGACAAAGCCCCTGTCATAACCAATTGAACCTGACACTCTGATTAATCAGCTGTACTTCTTTCCCTTCGACCAAAGCACAATCCATTTTGTCGTTCTGGGTTCCTCTTTCCTGCTCACAGTGCTCTTACTCTTGTACCACACCCAGCCTTACTGTTTTTAGTTTCAAAGAACTAGAACCTCATGCTTATCTTTAGTAGTCACTTGACTAATTTGCAAGAGAGCTCCAAGACACCTCACTTGAAAATCATGGTCTCATTTTCGTATATTGGTTGGCACTATGGTTTGAATATGGCTTGTTCCCTAAAATTCATGTTAAAGTTTAGTTTCCAGTGTAAATGTTAAGGGGAACGGGGGGACTTTAAGAGGTGACTGAGCCTATAGGAGGGATTAATGTCCTTATTTTCATGGCAGTTAATTTTCTCAGGAGTGAGCCCAGCCCTTGGTGGTTGCCTTTCTCACACACGCTCACATCTCCGAGAGCTTTTTACCCAAGGTTTAAAGCAACATGAAGTCCTCACTACTGCTAGCACCATTTCCTATTCCCTTGGACATCCCAGCCTCTAGAACATAAGTGTAATAAAATATAATTCTTACCCACTTTTAGGCATTTTGTATTGCACCAGGAATCGAGTCAGGATGGTTATTGTTGGAAGGCAAGAGGAGAACAGGAACTTTTTGTTGAACAAGCTCCCCAACTTGTGATAATTTGTTATTGACAGACTCATATTTGAGGAAATAAATCCTCTTCACATTTAATGGGTATTTTTTTCTAACTCCCCCTTGGTTCTTATCATAGCTCATACATACTAGAGTAAACAAGAAAATGATGCATAAACTAAGAACCACAAAAGTGGCTGTTAACTGGAATGCACAAGTGAGCTCAGGAGGGGTCATTTGAGGAAGCCATAGTCATTGTGTATTCTTTCCCTGGGGCAGGTCTCCTTGTCATGAAGTCAGGATCCAGGATCCAATATGGGGTACTTTGCCCTTCATCACAGAAATGACATCTCTGAAAATGAGGATTATATGGGAACGGGAAGTATCAGAGATAGTTAGAAGAGAGCTGGGGAAAGAAATAAGGCATGTTCTGGGAGGGAACCCAGTTATCTGCTCTGCTGTGACATTAGTCCAAGCCTCCACTGGGGACCATGAGGGACATCAAAGAAAGTTTCCAATGAACTGACTTTAAAGAAATCTCAGTAAAAATGTTCTTTAAAAAAGTGAAAATCCGGGGCTGGAGAGATGGCTGAGAGGTTAGCGCCAACTGCTCTTGCAGAGGACCTGGGTTCGATTCCCAGCACCCACATGGTGGCTAAGAACCGTCTTTAAGCTGGGCATGGTACTCCACGCCTTTAATCCCAGCACTCAGGAGGCAGAGGCAGGCAATCTCTGTGAGTTCAAGGCCAGCCTGGCCTACAGAGTGAGCTCCAGGCCAGCTGGGGCTATAGGGAGACCCTTTCTTGAAAAGACCAAAACGAACAAACAAACAAACAAACAAAAAGTGAAAATCCATTGATTCCACAATCAACAATATCAAAATACAGATTTAAGAAATAGAACATTTACTTCCTTATTATGGGGAATGAAAAAGAAGACAACATAGTCCCTTTTTCAGAACAGTTTTATTTTGGGGCAATTTCATATATGCATACAGTGTATCTTGATCATATCCACCCACACTCCTCCCTCCCACTCACCCTGGAACCTCATCTCCAAGGCAGCTCCCTCTCACCTTCATGTCTTCTTTTACCGTAACCTACTGAGTCTAATTAGAATTTCCCATATACGAGTGGGTGTGGATCTACCCACCAGAGCACAACATACCAGCAATCACACCTCTGAAGAAAAATGTGTTCCCTCTCCCAGCAGTCATCAAATATTAATAGCTTCTCAACTAAGAGTAGGGGGTCATGATCCCTGCCCCCACCCATGCTGCACTGTTGACTGGCTTGATCTTGTGCACGTGACCAATGGCCACGCATGTCCAGAAGACAGCGTTTCACAGCACTCCTCCCCACCCTCTCACTCTTACACTCGTTTCGCCTCCTCTCACACCACGTTCCTGCACCTTGGGGAGGTTGACACAGATGTCCCACTATGGCCCTGCATTTCTTGCTGCCGGCTGCAGAAGTGTCTCTGACCAAAGTTGAAGGTAGGACTAATCTAAGGGCATAAGCGAAAATATTTAGAAGGCAGTTTGATAACGTGTCCATTTGGCAAAACGACCTTACTAGACTCCCCTCTAGTGCCTGGGACCTCATGAGTCATGGGTTTTCATACCAGCTATGAATTCACTCCTGTGGAACAGGCCGAATACCACAAAAAGGACACCTTTTCTCATCTGAAATTATCCTTCCCTGAATGGCTTTTGAGCCACACTCTGTCCTTGTCTTAGACTTTTCACTGCAATGATGAAATGTCTAATATATGCACCTTGAGCAAGGAAGAATTTATTTAAGCTCAGAGTTGCACTGATTCTGGGCCTTTTGTAAAAGAAAGCCTTGTCGCAGCAGGGGCATGTAAAAAAAGGGGCTCATCTCCAGAATGCTATAAGGGAAAGATCTGGTTCAGGCTTCTCCTTTGGAACAGCAGGAAGTGTCTTCTACCAGTGTCTCTCTCTTTATATTCTTTATGCATATGTTGGATTAGGCTCCACCTTAATGTGCTCTGAGTCCTAGGATTACAGGTATGTGCTACTGTGTGGAGTTTATGGAATTCTGGGCATCAAACTGAGGTCCATGTGTGCTAGGAAAACACTACAAACTGAGCTATATCCCCAACCTCTCCAGTCTAATGATCTCACTTTAACCTAAATACCTCTATAAAGACTCTTTCCAAATAAGATCATATTCTGAGGTATGGGAGTTACCTGCATGTTGGAATTTAATACTTCAACATAATGAAAAAGTGCCCAAAATTTAATACACTTTTTCCAAGTATTCCCAGTTTACTATGTAGATATTCATAAATATACTTACATCTCTGAACCCCAATTGTGAGCAGTGACAAAGTGTCTTCCCACAACAGAATTTTTCTTAGTCCTTAAAAATATTAATGAATATATTTTATATGGTGTTGCTCCATTACTTCATGGTGAAACCCATGTGTTGGGCATATCTAGACATTAATTCTAGTACTAGAAACAGATCAACAATTAAACTTTTAATCTTGAGAATTTATAGAAACAAAAAAGCTATGATTTAAAAAAATATATAAATAGCAGGGGCTGTAGAGATGGCTCAATGGTTAAGAGCAATGGTTGCTCTTCTAGATGATCCGAGTTCAATTCTCAGCACCAACTGGTGGCTAACAATTATCTTTAACTCCAGTTCTAGGGAATCTGATGTCCTCTTCTGGCCTCCTTGGGCATTGTACAACATGAGTGCACTTTTACACATGGAGGCAAAACATTCATAGAGATAAAATACAAAATTTGAAACTATATAAATAGCATAACTACTAAGGGCTGTATTTTAGGAAAAGCTAAGTATCATCAGAAGCTCTTCTTGAAGGAGGTGGGTTTGAATGTTGAAAAATACTTTTTTTTTGTCTTTTCGAGACAGGGTCTCCCTGTAGCCCCAGCTGTCCTGGAACTCACTCTGTAGACCAGGCTGGCCTTGAACTCACAAAGATCTGCCTGCCTCTGCCTCCCAAGTGCTAGGATTAAAGGCATGTGCCACCATGCCCGGCTTTGAGGGGTCTGTGCCTGGGGAATGATGCAATCCACCATGGACTGGGTTCTCCTCTGTCAATGAACAACCAAGTCAGTCTCCCACAGGTCAACCTGATCTAGATAATTCTTCATTAAGATTCTTTTCTCAGGGGCTGGAGAGATGGCTCAGTGTTTAAGAGCACTGGTTGCTCTTGCAGAGGACCAGGGTTTGATTTCCAGCACCCACATGGTTGCTAACAACCATCTATTTACTCAGGTTTCAGAGGAATACAATGCCTTCTTCTGGCCTCCTTGGGCATTGCACAACATGGGTGCACTTACACACATGCAGGCAATGCACACATACAGATAAAAAAAATTTAATACATAGAATATTTTCTCAGATGATTCTACATTGTCTTTTTTTCAATTTTTTATTATTAAACTTTTCCCATAGGTAATACATCATTTCTCAATTGAATCTAGAATCACTTCCCTTTCCATACCCCCCACCCCACCCGAGTCCCTGCACTCTGCCATGCATCTTTTTCTGAGTCTTTTCAGAGGTTTTTTTTTTCAGTTCTTTTGTTGTTGTTCTCTCCAACTTGTATTGCTACAGTATATATACATATATATACATAGTTGTATATATACACACATACATACATGCATACATATCACTTGAATTGTAGGATTATTTTTCCTGAAAGGTGTCATGTTTTCCTTAAGGAAGTGCTCGAAAGTTCCTCCTTGGCAATCCCAAACAACCATCAATCCTGCACTTTTGCTCCACATGGGGGTCTTTCCCTCCCATGGTCCCCCAAATGAAGTTCAGTAAGCACATGTCCTGTCTCGATCCCCCTGCACTGGCCTCCATGATACAGCCCAGGTAGTTCAACAATGGCAGTCTATATTCTGATGAGGCTGAAATCCCCTTAGCTGTTTAGTCCACAAGCTGGGTATCTCAGTAGTCCCCATCTGGCACTTAAGGTTTGGAGGATTCTTGGATAGACCTGAGTCCTCAGTCCATACTGGAAGGTTACAAAGTTGTGTCTCATGTATTTGAGGAGTGCCAAAAGTGGTGGCAGCCACAGAGTTGATGCACTTGCCAGTAAGAATTGAATACAGGCCAAACAACAGTACTCTCTCTTTTTTCTTTTTGTCTCTTTACTAAGACCTCAAGTTCTATGTCTGCAGTACAGTTTCTCTAGTCTTACTGATTATTTATATCTGGTTGTACTTTCTTTTTGGATGCTTAAGGCCACACAGTTACCCAGATTAACCAAGGTTTTGTTTTCTCAAGGTCAGTTGAGGATCTGGTCCTCAGGGGGTCTCTCAGGGTTTTTTTTGGGGGGGGGAGGAGGATGGGAGCCCCTTGCTCCTTTCAGCTTATCATTTACCAGTTCCATCCACTTGAGGAAAAAAATCAGGTCTTGCTAGACCAGGCTTCCTTTTCTAAAGCATGAGCAGATTTTCCTCTCTGTAGACTGGACACTGGCTGAGGTCCCATTAGTGGCTCTCCAAGACCTTCCTGAACAGGAAGACTGGTAACCCACATTTGCAGGACATTTCAAGAGATGCCCCCATGAATAATCGCCTAAGACTTAGTTGACCTCTGAGGGCAAGGAACAAAGTAACCCTTAGGTCCATTGGCTAAATTGGTATGGGTGTTAAGTAGGGTCATTAAGCACCCAGAAAGGCTAAGTTGCACGAGCCTCTTACATTGCACCTGTATTAAAATTGCATCCTTTGGAAACAAACTGTATGTTATTTACATAGCATATTTCTTGATTACATCTTTCCATTTCAATCCCATAATACTCTAAAAGATGCACACATACCCTCCATCATGTACCAAAAACCCAAGGACTGAAAATAAATGTTAGGTCAGCTCTAGCACCTGTTTAGGGATCCCACATTGCAAGAGCATAGTTGTCTTTAGATCATGAGGAATACAACATTAACACTGTTCAGTTTGTTTTAAAACTAGGTACTTGGTACTAGCATCCACAGATGAAAGATACCATTTGTCTTTTGTTTTTCTGGGATTGTGTTACTTCACTTATCATAAAATCTTCTAGTTCCATTCATTTACTTGCAAAGTTCATGATGTCATCTTTCTTTACTGCTGCATAGAACTCCATTGTGTAGATGTACCACATTTTCTCTATCCACTCTTTGGTTGAGGGTTGGTTCCAGCTCTTCGCTATTGTGAAGAGAGCTGCAATATACATGGCTGTACATGTATCTCTGTGGTAGGAAGAGTCTGATGGATATATTCCCAGAAGTGGTGTGGCTGGGTCAGGTGGTAGGCTCATTTTGAGTCTTTTAAGGGCTCTCCATACTGCTTTCCAGAGTGGTTGTAGAAGTTTGCATGCCTACCAGCCGTGGATGAGTGTTCTCCTTTCCCCACATCTTCTCCAGTATTTAGTATCGTTTGTTTTCTTGATCCTTGCCAGCCTTATCGGGGTAAGATCTTAAAGTGGTTTTAATTTGCATTTCTTTAATTATTAGTGATGTTGAACACTTTTTAAGATGTTTCTCAGCCATCTCTATTTCCTCACTTGTGAAGTCTCTGTTCAGTTCTTTACTCCATCTTTTAAGTGAGTTATTTGTTTTCTTCTTTGTTTTTTGAGTAGTTTATATATTCTGGAAGTTAATGCTCTGTCAGATGTATCAGCGGTGAAGGTTTCCTCCAACTCTGTATGTTTTCTCTTCACTTCCCTGATTGTTTCTTTTGCTGTACAGAAGCTTTTGAGTTTAATAAGGCCCTACTTGTCAATTGACCTTATTTTCTGTGCAGCTGCTGTCTGATTAAGAAAGTCTTTTTCTACACCTATGTTTTGTAAGTTGCTGCCAACTTTTTCTTCTATCACCTTCAGAGTCTTGGGCTTCATATTGAGGTCTTTGATCCATTTGAAGTTGATTTCTGTACAGGGTCAGAGGTAGGGGTTTAATTTTATTCTTCTACAAGTGGTGATCCAATTTTGCCAACACCATTTGCTGAAGGTGCTGCCTTTCTTCCATTGAGTCTTTTTGGCCCCCTTGTCAAATATGAGGTGGCTGAAATTGTATGTGCTCAAGTTTGGATCTTCAGTTTTGTTCCATTGGTCTACAGGTCTGTTTTTGTGCCATTACCAGGCTGTTTTTATGACTATAGCCCTGTAGTATAGTTTGAAGTCTGGTATAGAAATACCCCCCTGTATTGCTCTTTTCACTCAGGGTTGCTTTGGTTATTTGTGTTCTTTTGTTGTTCCATATGAATTTAAGAATTTTTTTCCAAGCCTGTGAAGAATGTCCTTGGGATTTTAATTAGAATTGCATTGAATCAGTATATTAATTTGGGTAGAATGGACATTTTTACTATATTAAGTTTTCCAATCCATGAGCATGGGAGGTCTTTCCATCTTCTGATTTCTTCTTCAGTCTCCTTCTTCAGGAGTTTATAATTTTTGTTGTAGAGATCTTTGGGGTTTTTGGTTAGATTTGTTCCTAGGTATTTTATTGTTTTTGAGGCTATTGTGATTGGGAAGGTCTCTTGTAGTCCTTCTTCAGTTGTTTGTTTTTCGTGTAAAGAAAGGCTACTGATTTTTCTAAGTTGATTTTGTATCCCGCCACTTTACTGAAACTCTTAATCGTTTCTAGCAGTTTTCTGGTGGAGTTTTTAGCATCCTTTAGGCAAACTATCATATCATCCTCAAAAAGAGATAGTTTTACTTCCTCTTTTCCAATTAGTATTCCTTTAATTTCCTTTTTTTTTGCCTTATTGCCCTAGCCAGTGTTTCAAGCACTATATTGAAGCCAGTGGAGACAAGGGGGAGCCTTGTTGCTTTCCTACCTTTATGGGAAATCCTAACTTTTCTCCATTTAGGATGATGCTGGCTGTGGGTCTCTTATATTTGGCTTTGATTATGTTGAGGAATGATCCTTCCAGTCCAATTCCCTCTAGTACTTTAATCATGAAGGGATGCTGGATTTTGAAAAAGTCTTTTTCTGCATCTATTGAGATGATCATGTGGTTTTTGTCCTTCAGTCCATTTATGTGTTTTATGATATTTACTGATTTTCATATGTTGAACCATCCCTGCATCTCTGGTATGAATCCAACTTGATCATGGTGGATGATCGTTTTGATGTGAGTCTGTATGTAGTTTGCAAGTATTTTGTTTAGAATTTTTGCATCTGAGTTCATTAATGAGATGGGTCTGTAGTTCTCTTTTTTGGTTGCATCCTTGCCTGGTTTTAGTATTAGAGTGATGCTGGCTTTATAGAAGGAATTTGGGAGCTTTCCCTCTGCTTGTTTCCTTCTGAACAGTTTGAGTAGTAATGGTTGTAAGTCCTCTTTAAATGTTTTTTTTAAATTTTTTTTATTTATTTCTGTATGTGTATGAATGTACTGTCTGCATGCAAGTTTGTGCACCCATGTCGTGCAATGCTGCGGAGGTCAGAAGAGGGTGTCGGATTCCCTTGGAACTGGAGTTCTCCTGGAATTGGAGTTTCAGATGGTTCTCGGCCACCCTGTGGGTGCTGGGGATCGAACCCGGGTCCTCTGTAAGAGCGGTTGGTTCTCTTAACCACTAGGCCATCTCTCCAGCCCATATGTTTTATAGAATTCTGCTGTGAAACCATCTGGACCTGGGCTTTTTTTAGTTGAGAAGTCTCATTACATTTTCAATTTCTTCATATATTATGGGTCTGTTTAAGTTGTCAGTCTCTTCTTGGTTTAGCTTTGGTGATTCCCCAGATTGCACATATTCATCCATTTCACTTAGGTTTTCAAATTTAGTAGAGTATAGATTTTTTGAAGTATTCCTGTATGATTATCTGGATCTTTTCATTGTCTGTTGTGATATTTCCCCTTTCATCACGGATTCTATTGATTTGGAGTTGTTCCTTCTTTCTTTTGGTTAACTGGGCTAGGGGTCTGTCTATCTTGTTTATTCTCTCAAAGAACCAACTTTTGGATTCATTGATTTTTTTGTATTGTTTTCTTTGTTTCTATTCATTGATTTCTGCTCTGATTTTTGTTATTTCTTCCTGTCTGTTACATTTAGGATTTATTTGTTGTTGTCTTTCAAGTATTTTTAGCTGCAGTCTTAGCTCATTTATCTGTGCTCTGTTTTTTTTTTTTTAATGTGGGCACCCAGGGCTATAAAATTCCCTCTTAGGACTGCTTTTAAAGTGCCCCATAAGTTATAAGTTTTGTTGTGTTGTACTGACATTGTCGTTTAGTTCCAGGAATGCTTTTATTTCTTTCTTTATTTCCTCCTTGACCCATTCATTATTCAGGAGTGTGTTGTTTAGTCTCCATGTGTTCGTGTAGGTAGCAGGGCTTAGCCTGGTGTTGATATTGAGCTTTACTGCACTATGGTCTGATAGAATGCATGAAATTATTTCAATTTTTTTGTATTTGTTGAGGTTGTTTCTGTGCCCATGTATGTGGTCGATTTTGGATAATGTCCCATGGAGTGCTGAGTAGAAAGTATATTCTCTGATGCTTGGGTGGAATATTTGGAAGATGTCTGTGAGGTCCATTTCCTTTATTGTATTGTTCAGTTCAGATGTCTCTCTATTCTTTGTCTAGTTGATCTGTTCAAAGGACTCAGTGGGGTATTGAAGTCCCCTACTATGAGTGTGCTGGGGTTAATCTGTGCCTTGATGTCATGTAGAGTTGTATTTATAAAGGTTGGTGCACCAGAGTTGGGTGCATATATATTCATGATTGTGAGGTCTTCATGGTTAATTTTCCCTTTGATAAGGAAGTAATGGCCCTCTTTGTCTCTTCTAATTGCTTCTACTTTGTCTGATATTAAAATAGCAACTCCTGCTTTCTTTTTGGTACCATTTGCTTGGAATATTTTTTGTCCATCCTTTCACTTTAAGGTTGTGCCTATCCTTGAGGGTGAGATGAGTTTCTTGTAGACAGCATACCAATGGATTCTGTTTCCTAATCCATTCTCCCAGTCTATACCTTTTGATTGGGGATTTAGTCCATTAATATTTAAGGTTATAATTGAGAAGTGTGTTTTGCTTCCTTTCACCTTATTATCCATTTGCATTTTCATCTAGGTTTCTACTACTGTATTTCTGCTTTTATTAATTTCTCTCTCAAGGTGCCTGGGGGTGATTTCTCCCCTCCTCTGTCTTTTGAATTGCTTTGAGTATTCACTGAAAGGTTGGTTTTCCTGGCATGTATTCTTTCATCTTGTTTATATCATGGAAGATTTTTCTCTTTCCTTCAACTATAATCTACATTTTTGCTGGGTATAATAACCTGGGTTGGCATTTGTAGTGGGTTGGCATTTGTAGTTGTTTATCACTGGGAATGCTTTGTTCCACGTTTTTCTTGCTTTCATAGTTTGCACTGAAAAGTCATCTGTAATTCTGATAGGTTTCCCCTTATATGTAACTTGCTGTTTTTCTTTTGTGGCTTTCAGAATTTTATCTTTGTTTTAGGTGTCTAGTGTTTTAACTATGATATGGCGGGGGCAGTTTCTTTTCTGGTCTAGTCTATTTAGTGTTCTATGTGCTTCTTGTATTTGTATGGATTTGTCTTTTTTAATTTGGGGAAATTTTCATCTATTATTCTGTTGACAATACCATTCTCTTGGGATTCTTCTCCTTCCTCTATCCCTATGATATGGAGGTTTGATCTTTTCATTGTGCCCCACATTTCCTAGTTGTTCCACTCTTGTGCCTTTTTAAATTTTTCATAGTCTTTACTTGAGGTTTTTAGTTGTTCTGTATTATCTTCTAGGTCTGGTATTCTTTTTTCTGCTTCTTCCATTCTGTTTCTTAATCTTTTTCCCATTCTTTCCTTTAGGTTGGATGCCTGTTTGATTTCCTTTTTCATTTCTTCCTGTGTTTTCTTTACTATTTCCACCTCTTCTTGGAGCTTCTCAATCTTTTCTTGTAGCTTCTTGTTTTGCTCGTTGGTTTCCTTTTTCATTTCAGTGTTGGATCTTTTCAGTGTTTCCACTTCCTTTTGGAGTTTGTCATTTTTTCCTCTAGTTCTTTCCAGAGTCTGTCATTTTCTCCTTTTAGTTCATTCCGAAGTTTGTCCTTGTCTCTCTCCAGGTTCTTTCTGAGTGTTCATTCTTGCCCCTTAGTTCTATGATTTCTTAGATTATATTTGTGATAGTTATTCTACAATCTGTGTCCTGGGTAACCTCTAGGGAGATCCCATTGTGGGAGTCCTCCACAGGCTCAGTACAGTTTGATGTGGAGTTATTCTCTGCATATTCTTCCCATATTGTTCTTTCGTTGTGCTCTTGGCATGTGGTTTGCCTTTTGCCTGTATTCTGATGCGAATATTGAATGCCTCTTCACCTGGTTGAAGGATTGCTTTCCTCAATTCCTTCAGGTGCCTTCATTGTATTCTCCTTATGTATGGAGTGTTGGCTTATCTAGGTTTCAGGCTTTCAATTTTGGTTATATATTGGGAGGTGTAGTTTACTCTTCCCTTTCTGTTCTGCAGGAACTGGGTGGGTAACAACCCAGATGACACCTTCTGAGCACTCTACTCCTTCTGGGGCTAGCCACTCTCTGTGGGGGGGGGGGTTGGTTGAGTTGCTTGCTTAGTCTGCGGACTGGTATCCTCCACCGCTCTGGCACCAGCTGCCTGAGCCCTGCAAGTGGATCCCAAACCTCAGCTCCCCAGCTCCCAGAAACCTCTGGTCTGGACCAAAACTCCTGGTCCACACAGCCATCGCTGCTCCACACAAACTCCTATATTGTTTCTTATTGACAGTACAATCCACAACTGAAAGGATGGAGGGAGAGAGATTTTTTTGTTTTGGTGTTATTCAGGATTGAACCTAAGGGTTTGGCTTTGTACATGCTGGGCAAGTGCTCTACCACTCAGTTATAACCCAGTAGAAAATTTCAGAACAAAATCTTGATGACAAATCCTCTTGGAATTTTGGGGGATTACAGGATTGTGGAGTCATGTGTGGATACAATAAACATTTACTCTGATGTGGGTTTGGTTTAGGTGTGGAAGGTAGAGTCAGTTTGTGAAGACTCCCATATTTACCCCAAAGGTCACTGAGCACAGTAGGATGGCTTTCAAGAAGGGGGACAAAAGAGATGTTCAAGGGATTTAAGTGGCATGGAGAATACACAGGAGGGAGGTAGACAGGTTCTAGTGTGGGTGGTAGTGTGTGAGAATGAGAGCAGGGTGATTCTTTCTGAGCTCATAACCATGCCCTGAGTAAGCACTGCAGACTAGGACAACCTGGTTAGCTCATGTGCGCACTTCGTGGTGTGTTCCAACCTGTTAGCTCATGTGTGCACCTCGTGGTGTGTTCCAACCTGTTAGATCGTATGAGCACCTCATGGTGTGTTCCAGTGCAGAAACTGAGTGACCCCTCAGACAAAGTCAGATCTCCCTTGGGATTTAATGTAGGCCTGATCTGTAAGGTCCAGAGAATGATTTATGATAGGCACTTTTTTGTTTTGAATAAGTGAGGAAAGAAATAGCAGGAGACACAGCAAAATACCATCAAATTGGTTGCTCAAAATATGCAGCAGAGACTGCCGGGGAAGCAGGAGCAGTCGCAGGTGTTCCTAATTGAGCCTTTTTATTTATTATTTTTATTTTATGTATATGAGTGTATTGCCAGAATATATATAAGTTCATCCATGTCCTGCAATACCTGCAGAGGTCAGAAGAAGGCATCATACCTCCTATAACTGGAGATATGGGTGGTTGTTAGTCACCTGGTGGGTGCTGGGATCTGTACTTGGGCCCTTTAACTACTGAGCCATTTCTCCAGACCCCCTACATGAGCCTTTTGTGGATGGGCTTCTCATGGTGAAACTTCCCATGGCTGAAATCCTGGGTTTTTGTTCCCAATGCAGGCACTTTTATACAATGGGATAAACAATAGTTGTTAGATTTTTGTAGAAGGAAAAGGAAAGAGTTTAAAGTTAAGAAATAAAGCAGATAGGAAGATGGACACAGGATACTTCTTGCGATGAGAAGTTCTCTATACCCTGGTAGGGGTCCTGGGGCCCTTTAATTTCCCTTTGGATTACTACCTGGGGTGGAACTGGTACTTCAAAGCCTTCAAGCAGAGAGGGTGGTTTCATAAACCCTCTGCCTGTTGATAAGGCTTTAGTGAGGCCAGAGAGTCAGTTTCAAGTCATTTGGTCATTTCAAGGGGTTTTATGATCCTATGGCTTCTTAAAGAGGCTTATGACTTCTCTGCTATTCACAGATCCTAGCAATAGTAACCTCTGTTGGTTTACCTTCTAGTTGTTCTTAAGGACAGGATGGTTTTATTCTTGAGCTATTTTTCTGCATTCTTCCCTCCCTGTTACAGAGTTAGGGGGCCAGACATCCATAGACAGGGGGCCTTGGAAGACACTTTGACGCAAACATGCTTGGATCTGAAATGAGAGAAGGGGGATAGTGCTTTCAAGAGAGCCAGCTTCATAATAAACTCAAGCAACACATGGCAATTCACCCATATAATGTACATTACAAGCCCTTTGTATTCCTTTTTCCACAGGAAATCCAAGAGGAAAAATGTACAAACTCTAGAGAAATAAAGAAAACACCAGTGGCGTTTGGTTACCCCTGGAGTAGGCATGCTGGTATTTAGATTTCCTGGGTGCCTGTGGACATGCCAGGAAGAAGATCAACAAAACATTCAAGTAGGAGTGCTAACCACAGTCAGGGCTGCTTTTATTGATCAGTGAGTTGGCAGTGTTGTCCCTGTCAAGAGCTGATTTTGATAGGAAACCCCCCCTCCCCAAACACTGGGATTCAGCACTTCATTAGCAGCCACCTCCTCCCTCCAAGCTGTCTGCCCGCATAAAAGCAGCCCCCTTTGCAGAATGGTCTCCAGATGAAAACCAAATATCTGGTTCAGAATGAGCCATTTCATTTTATCCATAAGATGGATATTTGTAGATTTTTCTTAAGACAAAATGGATCTCTGGGGCCAATTTTTATTTAAAATGAAGATAAAAATCAACTACAATGCATTTTAAATGTTCAATTCCTTCCTTGCGATTCCTTTAGGAGTCCTGAATACTGACGCTTTAGTAGCCTTCCTTCTAAAGTTTGTGGCTCTTAGACACGTAATGAAGACAGCTAGTGTTTATTTATTACCACTCAGGCACCACAATAAACCCTTTTATTACTCATTATATTTTTAAGCTCTAACTTCAACATTATGGGAACAGTATTGCTAATTTTATTTTTATAGTATAAAGCAAGAAAACAACCCCCCCCCTCCAAAATAACACTAAGGCTTTGGTTTTTGTCCGGTTTTACCCAGCTAGCAAATGGTTGGATTGGGGATCAGTCTCTGGCTGTCTGATTCTCTGCAATCTCTGTGAATGGTAGCCAGCTCAGGTTAGATTAATGATTCAATTTCAAATCATCTCCACCCTTCTCCACCTTCTCAAACTTCCCTTTCTGTGTCTAAATCATCCCAGAGCAGGATTGTTAGGCAACAGAATGAGACAGATAAGAGGGTGTGGAATGACTCTAGGTAGTTTCATCTACCAAATTAATCCCTTAAAAACATTTTAAAATTTCTTTTTAGAGAATTTCATGCATATATACAATGTATTATGATCATATCCACCGCTCCCCCCAACTTCCCCAGACCCCTACGCAACATGATCCTTTCCAAACTTCATGTCCTTTAAAAAAGCCTATGGCATCAAATTAGTGCTGCCCATACTCTCATGCATTTGGGGATACCCACTGGACTGTGGATGCCCTGCTAGTGGCCACAACCTCAAGGAAAAATGACTGTCTCTTTCGTAGATGCCATCAACTGCCAGTATCTCCTTAGCTAGGGGTGGGGCCTTGTGAGTGCCTTCCCTATCTAAGTTTGCATGTTGACTGGCTTGATCTTGTGCAGGTGTTAGGCAGGTAACCCCAGCTGCTGTGAGTTCATGAGTGCAATAGCCATGTCATATCTTGGAGACAGCATTTCACAGCATTCTTCTCCATCCTCTGGGGTTTATATTCTTCCTGCCCCCTCTTCCATGATACTCTCTGAACCTTGGGGAGGTTGATACAGCGATACGATTTCATGTTTTTTGTTTTTGACTATAAGACAAATTAGGAAACTTCTTTCGAGGGCATTTTGGCTGACATTACCAGACTCCTGCCTCTTATTTTTTTTTTTTTTTTGAGACAGGACTTTATATGTAGTTCACACTAGCCTCAAACCTGTATCCTCTTGCTTCAGCCTCCTGAGTGCTGGGATTACAGGCATGGGCCACCATGCCTAGCTTCGTGTTCTTGCTTTAATTCTGTTCTGATGTTTTTTTTTTTTAATTTTTTTTTTATTAATTTTTTAAATTTATTTCTGTATGTGTATGAATGTACTGTCTGCATGCAGGTCTGTGTACCCGTGTCATGCAATGCCGCGGAGGTCAGAAGAGGGTCTCGGATTCCCCTGGAACTGGAGTTCTCCTGGAATTGGAGCTTCAGACGGTTCTCAGCCGCCATGTGGGTGCTGGGGATCGAACCCGGGTCCTCTGTAAGAGCGGTCGGCGCTCTTAACTGCTAGGCCATCTCTCCAGCCCCCCTAACGGATTTTTTAAAGTAAAAATTCAATTGAACTCTTAGTTAATACTTGACACAGTTCTTTTCTTTTTATCTTATGCCTTCAGATGCTGCCTCCCGTGTTAAGCCTCAAATATTAGAGCCTCCGCAGCCTGCAGTCAAAGCCTCCTCCAGGGCAGACATCTCCTGAGGACAGGCGAGAAGCCTTGGGCTTCATTCAGCTTCACTGAATGTGCAGTAGTCACTGAATGTGCACAAAGAGTAACCGTGTAGCTTAGACAATTCCATCAAGCCACCATTAAGCTTCTGACCCACCCACATTACCTACTCTGGGATCAGAGGACTTTGCTAAGAGCACAGCTGAGCAGAGGGTATGGGGCAGGGGCATGGCTTCAAGTTCAGGGTGAGGAGAAGATGAGGTGTATTAGCTCATGTGAGTATTTGGTTTGCTGAAGATTCTGTGAATTTCCTGATTGATTTAAAAAAATTAAAAAAAGTATAAAATATTTAAAAAAATTATGTGTATGTGTCTGTGTCTATGTATGTGTCTGTGTCTGTGAGTCTGAGTTTGTGTCTGTGTCTGTGTCTGAGTTTGTGTCTGTGTCTGTGTCTGAGTCTGTGTCTGTGTCTGTGTCTGTCTGTGTCTGTGTCTGTGTCTGTGTCTGTGTCTGTGTCTGAGTCTGTGTCTGTGAGTCTGAGTCTGAGTCTGTGTCTGTATCTGTGTCTGAGTCTGTGTCTGTATCTGTGTCTGAGTCTGAGTCTGTGTCTGTATCTGTGTCTGTGTCCGTGTCTGTGTCTGTCTGTGTCTTTGTCTGTGTCTGAGTCTGTGTCTGTGTCTGTGTCTGTGTCTGAGTCTGTGTCTGTGAGTCTGAGTCTGAGTCTGTGTCTGTGGCTGTGTCTGTCAGTCTGAGTCTGAGTCTTTGTCTGTGTCTGTGAGTCTGAGTCTGAGTCTGTGTCTGTGGCTGTGTCTGTCAGTCTGAGTCTGAGTCTGAGTCTTTGTCTGTGTCTGTGAGTCTGAGTCTGTGTGTGTGTGTGTGTGTGTGTGTGTGTGTGTGTCTGAGTCTGTGTTTCAGTCTGTGTCTGTGTCTGTCTGTGTCTGTGTCTGTGAGTCTGAGTCTGTGTGTGAGCATGTGTGTGTCTGTGTGTGTATGTCTGAGTCTGTCTGAGTCTGTGTGTGTGTGTGTATATCTGTGTGTCTGAGTCTGTGTCCAAGTCTGTGTCTGACTCTGTGTCTGTGTCTGTATCTGTGTCTGTGTCTGTCTGTGTTTGTGTATGAGTCTGTGTCTGTGTCTGTATCTGTGTCTGTGTCTGTGTCTGTGTCTGAGTCTGTGTCTATGTCTGTGTCTGAGTCTGTGTCTGTGTCTGTGTCTGAGTCTGTGTTTGAGTCTGTGTCTGTATCTGTGTCTATCTGTGTCTGTGTCTGTGTCTGAGTCTGTGTCTGTGTCTGTCTGTGTCTGTGTCTGTCTGTGTCTGTGTCTGAGTCTGTGTCTGTATCTGTGTCTATTTGTGTCTGTGTCTGTGTCTGTGTCTGAGTCTGAGTCTGTGTCTGTGTCTGTCTGTGTCTGTGTCTGTCTGTGTCTGTGTCCGTGAGTCTGAGTCTGTGTGTGTGTGTCTGTGTGTGTGTGTGTGTGTCTGTGTCTGTGTGTCTGTGTCTGTGTCTGTGTGTCTATCTGTCTGTGTGTGTAGGTGCTCACAGAGGCCAGAAGAGGGTGTCAGATCTCTTGAGTCTGGGATTTCATGTGGTTGTGAACTGCCTGATGTGGGAACTGGGAACTGGACTCAGGTCCTGTGAAAGAGAGGCAAGTGCTCTTAGGCGTCCAGCCATCCTTCCAATAGTCTATTTTGTGCTTGATGGCACCGTTGCCAGAAGTTCCCACAGCCTGTCCATGGACCAGCCCTGGCTCTTACAGTATTCCCACCTCTGTCCACAGTGGTCCCTGAGGCATGCATGAGTGGGCACGTTTACTACAGGAGTCCCATCCAGGACACACTCTGCAGTCTCTTATTCCCTAAAGCTTAGACAGTTGTGGCCTTCTGTGTGCCCCCCACTCCGTTGTATAGGGAAGCTTGCTGGATGAGAGTGGAAGGATGCACTAGTGTTCTCTCTAACCCTGTTCCACTATGTTCTATGAGCATTAGCCTACAATTTTCACTCTAGATATGTCACCTAGGGATGGGCATCTCTCAGTCTTATATTCTCTGTGTGTGACCAGTTGTGGAACTCTGTAATAGCCTCCATCTGTTGCAAAAAAGAAGCTTCTTTAACAAGTGGTGCATGGAATACTTTTCTGCAAGCATAAGGACCATATTTAGCACATGGTGAGACATTCGTGCTCCCCTGCCATTTTGGGACCAGCATGAAGAGCAGAGGGCACAGGGTTTGCTTGGGAACTCTGGGCAGCCATGTTGGATCCTGGGATCCAGCTGTGGCTGCGTGCTTCGCTTAAGGTCTCCCTGTAGCCCCAGCCTCCCTGGGACTCACTATATAGACCAGGCTGGCCTGGATCTCACAAGATCTGTCTGCCTCTGACTTCTGAATGCTGAGATGAAAGACAGATATACCATACACCAGTAATCAAAGAGGATACTTTTTGCAACAGATAGAGGCTATTACAGAGCTCCACAACTGGTCACACAGAGCAAATATATGTATAAGAGATACCCATGACCATCTCTTGAAATGTACTGCAAATGTGGTCACCAGTCTTCCTGTTCAGGGAGGTCTTGGAGAGCCACTAATGGGACTTCAGCCAGTGTCCAGTCTATAAAGAGGAAAGTCTGCTCATGCTTCAGAAAAGGAAGCCTGGTCTAGCAAGACCTGATTTTGTTCTCAAGTGGATGGAACTGGTAAATGAAAAGTTGAAAGGAGCAAGGGGCTTCCCCCAATCCCCCGCAAAAAAATCCTGAGAGACTCCTGAGGACCAGATCCTCAATTGACCTTGAGAAAACAAAACCTTGGTTAATTTGGGTAACTGTGTAGCCTTAAGCATCCAAAAGGAAAGTACAACCAGATATAAATAATCAATAAGACCAGAGAAACTGCACTGCAGACATAGAACTTGAGATCTTGGTAAAAAGTCAAAAAGAAAAGAGAGTACTGTTGTTTGGCCTGTATTCAATTCTTACTGGCAAGTGTATCAACTCTGTGGCTGCTACCACTTTTGGCACTCCTCAAAGACATGAGACACATCTTTTTAACCTTCCAATATGGACTGAGGACTCATGCCTCTCCAAGAATCCTCCAAACCTTCAATGCCAGATGGGGACTACTGAGATACCCAGCTTGTGGACTAAGCAGCTAAGGGGATTTCAGCCACGTCAGAATATAGACTGCCATTGTTGGACTACCTGGGCTGTATCATGGAGGCCAGTGCAGGGGGATCGAGACAGGACATGTGCTTACTGAACTTCATTTGGGGGACCATGGGAGGGAAAGACCCCCATGTGGAGCAAAAGTGCAGGATTGATGGTTGTTTGGGATTGCCAAGGAGGAACTTTCGAGCACTTCCTTAAGGAAAACATGACGTCTTTTAGGAAAAAAAAATCCTACAATTCAAGTGATATGTGTATGTATCTATGTATATATAACTATGAATATATATATATATATATATATATATATATGTATATATACTATAGCAATACAAGTTGGAGAGATCAACAACAAAAGAACTGAAAAAATAACCTCTGGAAAGACTCAGAAAAAGATACAGGAAATGCATGGGCTGGGGGGCATGGAAAGGGAAGTGATTCAAGATTCAATTGAGAAATGATATATGACCTATGGAAAAAGTTTAATAATAAAAAAAGAAAAAAAGAGATGCTCATGTCTACCGTGGAACATTCATACCTATGGCTTATGGAACATAGGGGAAGAGGGAGGTAGAGAGAACACTAATACACCCTTCAACTCCACCAGCTGAGTTCTCATACAACAGTGTGTGATGCACACAGAAACCACAACTGATTAAGTATTAGAGAATAAGAGACTGCAGAGTGGGATGTCCCTGGATGGGGCTCTTAAATTAAACCTCACCCACTCACTATTCAGAGACCATTACAGAAAAGGGGACAGAAAGATTATAGGAGCCAGGATTGGTGCATAAACATGGGAAAGCAGTCTTTCAGGGCTCTGGGAACTTGCTCATGATGTGCAACAATAGTGACAGCATGTACCAGACCCATGTCAAGTCAATCACATAAAAGCACAGCATAGAACTGGGGAAATGGAAAGCAGGCCCCATCCTTACCCTAGGAACTATTGGCAACTGATTACAGTGGGGTGAGGGAGAGTCGATCTTTTTAAGGGTGTGACTCCAGATAGGATGACTAGACCCCAGTGGATGAACTTGCACTGAAGGACATCTGGGTACAATTGCTTGAGTGGATAGGACTTAACATATGTGTCAATGCATGAAATGGGTGGTGCAGATGCTGGGTGGGTTCTAAATTTGCTTAAGATCTATTATATAAAATGCACAAAACTCAATAAAATATTTTAAAAGGAATGCCATCTTCACTTTGCTATAAACTGCCTGCCTACCTGATGTTTCTACCAATATATTTGAAAACTGTTGATTGATTACTTTGTTCTGTTACTATAAGAACTGCATGAAGCTTGCTGCTGCATTGGAATGTGAAATTTGGATTAGCCTATTCCTGGCTAGTGACCACAAATCTTTGGTTCCAGAATAAATAATCTCATATCCTTTTAACAAAAAAGAAATCTCATTTGTCTAGAGATATGATAGAGATAGGGTTTTCTCTAGGATCTGTGACCTCTCCAGCCATGCATATTTGGGTATATTACAGTGCCACTTATGAAAGTGCACAAAGAGTAACAATGTAGCTTAGACAAGCAATTTTTTCAAGCTACTGTTAAGTCTCTGACCCACCCACATTACCTATATCCCCTCCATTGAGAGGGCTTTAAGTCCAGTTAGATAGCTGTTGATTACCCCTCAGAAAACAGTACCAGCAATAGGGGTAGTTTGCTGTGCCAGTTGTTATGGTTATTTGGATTCAGGGCTGGGTTGGAGCACTGACTGATTTTCTTAGAAGCTTGTATAGTATCCTGTAGAACTATGAGGACTAGTCTTCTGGGAGAAGGTTTCCAGCTCCATTGCTCCAAGTTCTATGTCTGAAGTATGTAGGGTCTTACCTTTGAGTTCTGGGAGATAACCAAGGTTTCTGGCAACAGCCTGTGTTATTTGGGAATCTCTTGTACAGGATAGTGTTCAACTGAGTTTTCACAACTTTGAGAAGATGGCATTATTAGAATATTTGTAAAGATTAAAACTCTTTTAGTTATATGTATGTATGCATGTCTCAGTGAGGATATGTACTCACAGAATCCAGAAGAAGCTGTTGGATTCCCTGAAGCTAGAGTTTCAGACAGTCTTGAGCTGCTCAACATGGGTACTGGAAATTGAATCCAGGTCCCCTGGAAGAGTAGGAAGGACTCTTAACTGTTGAGCTATTTCTACAGCTCCTAGAACTATTTTACAGATGAGTCCATTGAGGCTGGCAGTAGATAAATAGCTTGCCCAGAGTCATACAGTTCAAAGTCATGGAACCAGGCTCCACATTCAGATACTTCTGTCTTTGAATTTCATATTCTTTTATGCATTTTAAAAGGCAGAATTCTGGACAGGACACACTATTGATCTGAGCCAGTTTGGTAGGTGTTATGTACAGAGACGCCTCATTACTCTCATATTACTGGGGAATGAGCTGTTCTACATAAGTGAATATTTCATGTAATGAGAGTTTTAAGCACTAAATCTTAACATAAAACTTAACCATCTTGAAGGGAACCTTTCTGGCTTATGTTAGATGTCTTTCTTCTGTAGGTGACTTCCTGTGCCAGCTCCGTTTTCTCTGTGTTTTCTCATTTGCTAACGTTGCCTGCCATCTGCAGAACCAACACTGCCAAGGCTCAGGCCAGTGGAGAGCACATGGAGAGCCTTCCAATTGTGGAAATTGGAATCTGAATTTAGGGTTCTGTTGCTTATTGAAATATTTGGATGATTTAAGCCCCTGGGTGTCTTTCTGGATATGGAGCTGTGCAGCTTCTTCCTCACAGCTTCACATGCCTTGATAGCAGACATTATTGGCCTGATTTGTGGGCACCTGCTACTGAGTTAGCCCAACAAAGACAGCAGAGAATGATGGCAGGAATCGCTATTGCTCAGCAGAGCTGGGGCCTAACCATGGCTCTCTCCCTGGCCATTCTCACAAGATAGAACTTGGTTCAACATTTTTGACATTTTCATTTTTTCTAAAAATAAATAAATAAACACTTCCTCAAAAGACAAGAAAGACCACCCCCACTGCCAAATAACAGTCGGCGATCAATCACTAGACGAACTACCCAGAGCTTCACATTTGTATCTTTTTAGTCTTAAGATTATCCCATGATATAAAGAGAATTCAACCTTGGTTTTTGGGCCATGTGTTATATGTCAGACTACAGTGGTGTGAGGCCAGGTTCAGTATTACTTGTCCCCCTTGATGAGACCAGTGTTGAGATGTGATGGGAAAGGGAACTGAATGGTCATCATGCCTGATATTTCCCAGCCTCTGAATTAAATAAGGACTTGTGTCCTTACCGGATATCAAGAAGTACAGACCTTGGAATATTACCATTGCATCTTGTCCCATCCCCTTGGACTTTGATGGTGGCTAAGAGCACTCTTGAGCTTGCTAATCCATTTTCCTTAACTCACATGCTATTGTCATCTGAATTGATTGCATCACACTCCCTTAAACTTATTTTTATTTAGGGTTATGTGCTGGCTCGTCTATATATGCAACATGTGTGTCCAACACAGAGGCCACAGAGGATGTTCGACCCCTAGGTACTGGAGTTATAGGTGGCTATAAGCTTTTGGATATGGGTGCTGGGAACCAAACCTAGGTCTTCTGCAAGAGCAAGTGGTCTTAACCAATGAGATATCTCTCCAGCCTCTGACTTTATTTTTAAATTTACACAAAAATTTCATCAACGTTTTATATAAATTTTTTTGGTCTTTTCGAGACAGGGTCTCCCTGTAGCCCCAGCTGTCCTGGAACTCACTCTGTAGACCAGGCTGGCCTTGAACTCACAAAGATCCACCTGCCTCTGCCTCCCAAGTGCTAGGATTAGAGGCATGTGCCACTACACCTGGCTAATTTTTTGTTTTTTAAAATAATATTTTATATATTCTTTGAGACTTCCATACAATGTGCTGTGACCACTGTCCCTGCTTCCCCATCTCCTCTCACATCCTTTCCCATCTCCTTACCCTTACCTACTTCATGTCCTCTATTTTTTTAAGGCCCATTGAGTCTAATTCATTTTCCCCAAATGCTCCTGTGTATGAGTACACTCCCTGGATCATGCTAACCCTACCCAGGAGAACATTGAGTCTCCCTCTTCCATTAGCTATCAATTACCAACAGTTCTTCAGCTAGGGCTGGTTCTTATTATCTACCTCTCCATCTCCATGCTAGGTTTTTGTCTGGCTTGGGCTGGTGCAGGTCTCATGCATGCTGTTACCAGCACTGTGGGTTCGTGTATGTAATTGTTCTGTTGTCCCTGGAAAATATTATTTCTTTGTATTCATCCGCCACCTGTGGATCTTACAATCTTTCTGCCCTCTTTTTAAGATGGTCCCTTAGCCTTGGGAAGAGAAGGAGAGATATATGGATCCCAGTCAGAGATGAATTCTCTATAGTTTCTTATTTTCTGCACATTGACCAGTTGTGGGCCTCTGTGTTAGTTGCTATTTGCTTCAAGAAAAGCCTTCTGTGGTGATAGTTGAGAAATGCACTAAACTTTGCTTATAAGTCATTAAGAGTTGGTTTAATACCATATGCATTTAGCAGAATAATAGTAATAGGTTTTCCCCAACAGCCTATGACATATCTAGTCATGGGTTCTTGGACCTGATAAGAGGTCTTGGTATAGATTTCATCTTATGAGATGGGACTTAAATCCAACTGGAAAGTAGTTGGTTACTTCCATAACAGTCTGCATCACTATTACACAGGTAGGCATGTTTTGTCATGGCAGTTGTTATTGTAGCTTTCAAGGTTCACATATAGGTAAGGTTGATGATTAATTTCTCTTCTGGTAGCATGCATAGCACTTTCTAATACTGTGAAAGCTATGCAATGCTTCAAGGTCAATGCCAGGTTGATTTCTCCATGTTTATTCTGCAACTCATGTATGTAATGTCCTCAGCAGTAGGGCATTGCTATCAACTTCTGGAGGTCAAACACAAACAATGTCAATAGCAAGTATTGTTTGAAGACTTATAGGACCTCCCTGGTCAACAGCTCCAAAAGAAGGAGTCCATTCCTGGCATTGGACTTTCCATTTGTTAGACTGTGGTGTCTTGTAGGGGCATTGTCCCTATTATAATGTTATAGGGTAACTATATTTAAATTCTTTATATATATATATATATATATATATATTTAGAGAAGCTTCTATAGTAGTAGGTTTCCATATGACTGCTTTAAAAGGCTTTAGTGTAAATTATTCCTCCCCATACTCCCTCCTCTGCCTACCCTCCAATTCCCTACTCCATTTAACCCTTCCTATTCCATTATTCTCCTCTCCCCGTTTATATCACTGTATTCTATTTTTCTCCCAGGAACCCCTGCCTCCCCTCCAATGGCCCCTAATAACTACTTTCCGGAACTTTCAACTGAAACACACCTATCTAATGATTCAAAGCTAGTATTCACATACAAGAAAGAACATGTGATGTTTGTTTGTCTGGGTCTGGTTTATCTCGCTTAATATGGTTCTTTCCAATTCCATCCATGTACCTGTATATTTCATAATTTTGTTTTTATTAACAGCTGAATTCTATTCCATTGTGTAAATGAATCATATTTTCATTATTCATTCATTCATTGATGGATCTGTAGGTTGTTTCCATTTCCTGGCTATTGTGAATAGAGCAGCAATCAACATGAATGAACAGATGTCTCTGTAGTAGGATACAGAGTTCTTTGGGTACACGCCTAAGAGTGGTATAGCTGGATCATGTGATAGATATATTTCTAGCCTTTTGAGGCACCAACACACTGATTCCTATTCCCACCAGTGGTGAATAGGTGTTCCCCTTTCCCCAGATCTTACCAGCATTTGTCATCATTTGTTTGGATCTTAGCCAGTTTGACTAGGTTAAGATAAAATCTCAAAGTAGTTTTGTTTGTACATCCTTGATGGCTAAATATACTGAACTTAAATTTTTTTTTTGAAACAGGGTGTCACTATGAAGCTTTGGCTGACTGGAACTTGCTATATAAAGCAGGATTGCTTCAGACTCACAGAGCTCCACCTGTCTTTCCCTCTGAGTACTGGGATTAAATGTGTATGCCATCACATGTGGCTAAGGTGTTGAAAAATTAAAAAAAAATTTCCCAGCCATTTGTTTCATCTTTTGAGAACTCTTTAATTTCTTGCCCTAGTTTATTTTTTAAAAATTATTTATTTTTATTTTATGTGTTAGGCTTGCATGTATTTAAGTGTACCCATGTTATGCAGTACCTGTAGAAGCCAGAAGAGGGTGTTATATTTCCTGGAACTGAAGTTATAAACAGTTATTAGCCACCATATGGGTGAATAATGGTGCCTTTTGATGTGTAGGTCTCATGTTGAGGTTCCTGATCCATCTGGAGTTGAGCTTTATGCAAGGTGAAAAATAAATATCTACATTCATTCTTCTACATGTAACTATCCAGTTTGAGCAGCACAATTCATTTAACATACTGTCTTTGCTCTAGTGTGTATTTTTGGCCCTTTGTCAAAATAGGTCGTTGTAAGTGTATGGCCTTAAATATGGGCCCTCAAATTTATTACATTGATCATGTCTGTTTTTATGCCAGTACCATGGTATTCTGTGGTATCATTTGAAATCACATATCCTTATTTGTGGATGGTATGATTCTATACATAGAAGACTAAAGCGTCCAACAGAAAACTCCTAGAGCTGATAAACACATTCAGCAGAATAGCAGGTACAATATCAACACACAAAAGTTAGTATCTTTCCCATATGCCAACAGCAGACAAACTGAGAAAGAAACCAAGGAAATGATCCCAGTCAGAATAACCCTCAAAAATATTTTGGAATACATCTAACTAAGGAAGTCAAAGACTTGTAAATAAAACTTGTAATAAAAGTTGTAAGACATTGAAGAATGAAATTGAAGAGCATAGCAGAAGATGGAAAGACCTCTCACACCCATGGATTGGTAGGATCAATATTGTGAAAATGGCCATCCTACCAAAAGCAATCTACAGATTCAGCATAGTCCCCATTAAAATTCCAACACAATTCTTCACAGAAATTGAAAAAGTAATCTTACATTTCATATAGAAACACAAATCAGGATAGCCAAAACAATCCTGAATAATAAAAGCAATATTTTTTATTATCCAATTGTTTATCAAAACCATTAGAAATCTATTAAAGAGAAAAAACCAGTTTCCTACAGTGGCCCTAAATTCATTTGAATTTAATATTAGTTTGTGATTTTACAAATTCATGATTTTCTAAGTTTTTATTGGCTTTTTATGTAAAGGATATTGATACCTTATATAATTTAATATCCTTGCTTCAGCTCTTATTTTTCATACAAAATTACATAAAAATTCAAGCCATAAGAATGACAATGTTTGCCTAATTGTCTGTCTAGCATTTTGTGATTACATTTTCTTTCTTACCCAAAATGTGTTGCTTCCAGGAATTAATAATCACCTTTTTTCCCCCCTCACATCTACTTACATGCCTATGTTCCTATCATTAATTATTTTCAAATTGCCCAATCCCAGTGACTTTTGTTTACTATCGAGGCAAAAACATGACTTTCTCATTCTTAGAAATGTTCCTCCGGAAGTCGTCTGTCCTGCCCTTCTCTTCTGGTCATGGTGCACAGCTCTTCTCCTGACCCTTCCTCTGTCTCTTGTCTCATCTTGACCCCATTCACACATCTCTTTCTCTTCCTTAATTTACATCTTAACTTCAGCAGATCACATTTTTTCAGTAGTTTATTAAGAAACCACGAATGAGTAGTTTTTGAAATAAAAATTTTTGAGATACATGCACAACCATGTTTATTTCAGCTCTCTTCACAATAGCAAGGAGCTGGAGCCAACCCAAATGCCCCTCAACTGGTGAGTAGATAGAGAAAATGTGGTACATCTACACAATGGAGTTCTTTTTTTAATTTTCATTTTTTTATTGATGCTTTGTGTATTTCTTACATCATTTTCCAATTCAGTTCAGGCATATTTCCCTTTCCCTTCTCCCCACCCCACCCCATCTCAGATCATGCATTCTGCCATAACTATCCTGCATCTTTCTCTCAGTTTTTTTTTCATTTTTTAACAATGGAATTCTATGCAGCAGTAAAGAAAGACGACATCATGAGCTTTGCAGGAAAATGGCTGGAGCTAGAGGACATCATGCTGAGTGAAGTAACACAGTCCCAGAAAAACAAACGATGAATGGTATCCCTCATCTGCGGATGCTAGTGCCAATTACCTAGTTCTCTTGGGAGGTGGAGGCTGGAAGATCAGAGTTCAAAGATAAGCTGCTTGAGACCCTTCAAAAAAAGGAGAAAGGGGCTGGAGAGATGGCTCAGTGGTTAAGACCGCCTACTGCTCTTGCAGAGGACTCAGGTTCCATTCCCAGCGCCCACATGGCAGTTAAGAACCATCTTTAACTCCAGTTCCAGAGGAATCTGACACCCTCTTCTGACCTCCGCCGCATTGCATGACACAGGTGCACCAACCTACATGCAGACAGTACACTCATACACATAAAAATAAAGAAAAAAAAAGAAATAAAAATTTTCATGTACATTATCTTGTCTTCACTCTGAGCTGATAATTTATTTAGGTATAGAATTCTAGGATTCAAATATTTTTTGCTATTTTCTCTATTTTATTTTTGAAGTTTTAAAGACAGCTTGACATGCTTTATCTTCAATAGATTTTTAAGTATACAATGGAGTATGGATATCCATAGGAATAATGTTGTAATACAGATAACTAGACCTTACATATCTTGTATAACTAAAATTTTATATCCAGATACTTAGATACTCTCTCTTCTTCACTCCCCCTAGCTCATAGAAATCACAATTTTATTCTTTGATCTGTGACCTTGACTATTCCTTATATTTTGTTAAACAGAATCCTATATTTTAGCTCTTTTGTGACTAGCATACTTCTCCCAGCATAAGGTCCTTCAGATCCAGCCATATTGTCAGATACAGCAGTATTTCATTAAAAATTTTCATATATGCCTAAAGGCACAATCCTTTCTTCAGTGTCTTTGGTGTAAATACATTTAAAAATATTTTTATTATTGAGAATTTCATAAAATGTATATTGATCATCTCCTCTGATATCCACTCCTTTCCTTAACCCCAACTCCATATCCTCTATTATTCAAAGCCTATTGAATCCAATGTGTGTTCCCAAGTAGTCTGGGGTGTGGGTCTGTCCCCTGGAGCATGGACAACCTACCAGGAGCCACACTTCAAGAAAGCTGAGTCTCCTTCTCCCTGGAGCTACCAATTGCCAATCGCTGTTCAGCTAGGAGGCTGGGCTTTGGCTCCCCCACCCCTCCATGCTGGGATTTTGTCTGGTTTGGCTTGCACGGGTCTTGTGCATGCTGTCACAACCACTGGAGATTCATATGTGGAATTCAATTTTTTTTCTTTTTTGTCTTTTTGAGACAGGGTCTCCCTGTAGCTACAGCTGTCCTGGAGCTCGCTATGTAGACCAGACTGGCCTTGAATGGGATTCAAGTTTTAATGTCCAATTTGAAGCAGCTGCTCCATTGAGTCCCAGCTTTGAGTGCATTGTTGAGAAGTCTGAACTAATAATTATTTGTGACTTGATTTCACCATCTTTCGCTCCAGTGCTATGAAAATTCACAGAGCTATAAGGTATGGGCAATCTCTGTGTGTTAGATTTTCATCACTGTGACAAAATAATCTGAGGGGAGGAAATATTTATTTTGTTTCATGGTTTCAGAGGTTTTCGTTCACTGTTAACAAGATAAGCACAGCCCTAGCAAAGCAGAGCAGGTTCCATCATGGCAGCCAGGAAAGGAGAAAGCAGAGACAGGGAGGAAGGAGACAGAGCTATCCTTTCCTCTTTCTATCATCTGGGCTGCCAGCCCTGTACAGGGTGTGTTCAGGGTGTATCCTCATCCTTTAGTTAGTCCTTTCTGGAAACACTCTCACAGACACAGAGGTGTGTTTCACTAATCTGCGTCCTTAATCCAATCAAGACAAGAGTAAGATAAACTATCACACTATTCCTTGTGCTGTGTAGTCTCAGACTTGCCCGAGGACCTGATGCCTCTCAGTTATAGGAAAAAAATTTGGGCATCAATTGTTTGATAATTTCCTTAACAATTTTTTCTGTTCTTTCCTTGGAGTTCTACTACACGGCTGTTAAATAGACTTCTTTGTTGTGAGGAAGATATTATTTTTATTACCAAATAATGAATAATAATGCCACCATTAAAATTTTTCATTACATATATTCATTGTACATGGTACTGTTACATAAGGACATTTTGATATAAGTATATATTTATATTTTTGAATTCTAGGGCTGGAGAGATGGCTCAGTGGTTAAAGGCACTGGCTGCTCTTGCAGAGCTCTGGAGTTTGGTTCCCAGCACCCACATGATGGCTAACAACTGTCCTTAACTCCAGTTCTAGGGGATCTGATGCCCTCTTTTGGCCTCTGTGGGTATTGTACAACATGGGTACACTTACATACATGTTAGCAAACATTCATACACATAAAATAAAATCAATCAAAAAATTTAAAATTTATGAGTTCTAATTTGTTTTCTGTTCCTTGAACAATATGATACCTTGTTCTTTTGCCATTGAAAAATGTTTCTTTTATTTCTATTATGGTATCTGTTACACAGGTTTACAGTCCCTTTCTGAGTTTGTTACAAAGCATTGATTTCCAGAGTATATGAACTGCTCATAAAACAAAGAAAACAAATGACCCACTCAAAAGATGGAGCAAATAGCTGAACAGAGACTTCACAAGTGAGGAATTAGAGATGGCTGAGAAACATCTTAAAAAGTGTTCAACATCACTAATAATTAAGGAAATGCAAATTAAAACCACATTAAGATATCATCTCACTCCAATAAGACTGGCTAGGATCAAGAAAACAAATGATAGCAAGTGCTGGGGATGTTGTGGGGAAAGGGGAACACTCATCCACTGCTGGTGGGAATGTAAACTTGTACAGCCACTATGGAAAGCAGTGTGGAGAACCCTTGGAAGACTCAAAATGAACTTACCACCTGACCCAGTCATACCACTCCTGGGTATATACCCACAAGACTCATCTTACTGCAGAGATACATGCATAGCCATGCTTATTGCAGCTCTGTTCACAATAGCAAAAAGCTGGAACCAACCCAAGTGTCCCTCAACTGACAAGTGGATAGAGAAAATGTGGTACATCTACACAATGGAGTTCTATGTAGCAGTAAAGAAAGATGACATCATGGACTTTGCAGGCGAATGGATGGAACTAGAAGATATCATGCTGAGTGAAGTAACACAGTCCCAGAAAAACAAATGACAAATGGTATCCCTCATCTGTGGATGCTAGAGCCAATTACCTAGTTGTAAGTGCTTCCTGTGTCTTGTGCATGGCCCCTTGAGCTTTTGTCCAAGTAGTTGGGAGTGATGCATATTGGAAAGAACAATAACAACAACAACAATAGAAAAGACTGTCAAAGAACTGACTGAAACAGTGAAATTCTGCTCAAAACAGTCAACTTCCACATTCAAAATTTTGAGAAAGACTGAGAAAAAGATGAAAAACATGTTTGGCAGAATGCATGAGCTCTGGTGGGGTGGGGGGTAGGGTGGGGGACACGAGTCTAGATTTGATTAGTAACATAATCTTGTATAAAAAACATATAATAAAAAACGGCAAATGAAGAAGAAAAAAAGAAGAAAGAAAAACAAAAAAACCAAATAAAACAAACAAAAACTAAAGTAGCATTCAACATAATGGCATTCGAAGAGCATTTTCATTTGTTTGTTGACGTTTCTTTCCCACTCTTCTCCCCGGAAGCTTGTCCTCTTGTACTCTTCCACTCTCAGTCGTCTCCTTTCCACTCGTCATGTTACACGTGTTCCATTGCCTTCCTCTCCTTCCACTTGTCGTGTTACACGTGTTCTATTGCCTTCTCCTCCTTCCATAAAGCTTCTTCTTTTTCTTTCATGGGTACTTTCTCATTTCATGACTGATACCCACACTAACCCCTACGTGAATACACACACATATAAATTAAACATGAGAGTTATCATATTAGAGGGAATTTGGTGTTTGTCTTCAGAGTCTGGGTTATCTCACACTATAATATTTTCCAGACATATCCATTTTCCTTCAAATTTCAAAATTTTATTTTTTACAGATGAATAAAATTTTATTGAATATATTACCACATCATTATCCATTCATATGCTGATGGATATCTAGGCTGATTCCATTTCCTTGCTATTATAAACATAGCAGCAATGAATATGGATGTGCTAGTATTTCTGTGGGAGCATAGAGAGTCCTCTTATTCACAGAGCTTGTTGGTAATACTATGGGTAGTGTTTAAACTGAGCTTGTTGGGTATATTATGGGTAGGGTATACACGGAGCTTGTTGGGTATAATATGGGTAGGGAATACACGGAGCTTGTTGGGTATACTATGGGTAGGTTATACACAGAGCTTGTTGGGTATACTATGGGTTGGGTATACACAGTGCTTGTTGGGTATACTATGGGTAGGTATACACGGTGTTTGTTGGGTATACTATGGGTAGGGTATACACAGAGCTTTTTGGGTATACTATGGTTAGGGTATACACGGTGCTTGTTGGGTATACTATGGGCAGGGTATACACAGAGATTGTTGGTATACTATGGGTCGGGTATACACAGAGCTTGTTGGGTATACTATGGGTAGGGTATACACAGTACTTGTTGGGTATACTATGAGTAGGGGATACACACAGCTTGTTGGGTAAACTATGGGTAGGGTATACAAGGTGCCTGTTTGGTATACTATGGGTAGGTTATACACGGTGGTTGTTGGGTATACTATGGGTAGGTTATACACAGAGCTTGTTGGGTTACTATGGGTAGAGTATACACGGTGCTTGTTGGGTATACTATGGGTAGGGTATACACAGAGATTGTTGGGTATACTATGGGTAGGGTATACACAGAGCTTGTTGGGTATACTATGGGTAGGGTATACACAGAGATTGTTGGGTATACTATGGGTAGGGCATACACAGAGCTTGTTGGGTATACTATGGGTAGGGTATACACGGTGCTTGTTGGGTATACCATGGGTAGGGTATACACGGTGCTTGTTGAGTATACTATGGGTAGGGTATACACGGTGCTTGTTGGGTATAGTATGGGTAGGGTATACACAGAGTTTGTTGGGTATACTATGAGTAGGGTATACACAGAGGTTGTTGGGTATACTATGGGTAGGGTATATATGGTGCTTGTTGGGTATACTATGGGTAGGGTATACACGGTGCTTGTTGGGTATACTATGGGTAGGGTATACACGGTGCTTCTTGTGTATACTATGGGTAGCGTATACACAGAGCTTGTTGGGTATACTATGGGTAGGGTATACACGGTGCTTGTTGGGTATACTATGGGTAGGGTATACACAGAGTTTGTTGGGTATACTATGGGAATGGTATACACAGTGCTTGTTGGGTATACTATTGGTAGCGTGCACACAGAGCTTGTTGGGTGTACTATGGGTAGGGTATACACAGAGCTTGTTGGGTATACTATGGGTAGGGTATACACAGAGCTTGTTGGGTATACTATGGGTAGGGTATACACAGAGCTTGTTGGGTATACTATGGGTAGGGTATACACAGAGCTTGTTGGGTATACTATGGGTAGGGTATACACGGTGCTTGTTGGGTATACTATGGGTAGGGTAACGCAGAGCTTGTTGGGTATACTATGGTTAGGGTATACACAGTGCTTGTTGGGGATACTATGGGCAGGTTATACACAGAGATTGTTGGGTATACTATGGGTAGGGTATACACAGAGCTTGTTGTGTATACTATGGGTAGGGTATACACAGTGCTTGTTGTGTATACTATGGGTAGGGTATACACAGAGCTTGTTGGGTATACTATGGGTAGGGTATACACAGAGCTTGTTGGGTATACTATGGGTAGGGTATACACAGAGCTTGTTGGGTATACTATGGGTAGGGTATACACAGAGCTTGTTGGGTATACTATGGGTAGGGTATACACAGAGCTTGTTGGGTATACTATGGGTAGGGTATACACAGAGCTTGTTGGGTATACTATGGGTAGGGTATACACAGAGCTTGTTGGGTATACTATGGGTAGGGTATACACAGAGCTTGTTGGGTATACTATGGGTAGGGTATACACGGTGTTTGTTGGGTATACTATGGGTAGGGTAACGCAGAGCTTGTTGGGTATACTATGGTTAGGGTATACACAGTGCTTGTTGGGGATACTATGGGCAGGGTACACACAGAGATTGTTGGGTATACTATGGATCGGGTATACACAGAGCTTGTTGTGTATACTATGGGTAGGGTATACACAGAGCTTGTTGTGTATACTATGGGTAGGGTATACACAGAGCTTGTTGGGTATACTATGGGTAGGGTATACACAGAGCTTGTTGGGTATACTATGGGTAGGGTATACACAGAGCTTGTTGGGTATACTATGGGTAGGGTATACACAGAGCTTGTTGGGTATACTATGGGTAGGGTATACACAGAGCTTGTTGGGTATACTATGGGTAGGGTATACACAGAGCTTGTTGGGTATACTATGGGTAGGGTATACACAGAGCTTGTTGGGTATACTATGGGTAGGGTATACACAGAGCTTGTTGGGTATACTATGGGTAGGGTATACACGGTGTTTGTTGGGTATACTATGGGTAGGGTAACGCAGAGCTTGTTGGGTATACTATGGTTAGGGTATACACAGTGCTTGTTGGGGATACTATGGGCAGGTTACACACAGAGATTGTTGGGTATACTATGGATAGGGTATACACAGAGCTTGTTGTGTATACTATGGGTAGGGTATACACAGAGCTTGTTGTGTATACTATGGGTAGGGTATACACAGAGCTTGTTGGGTATACTATGGGTAGGGTATACACAGAGCTTGTTGGGTATACTATGGGTAGGGTATACACAGAGCTTGTTGGGTATACTATGGGTAGGGTATACACAGAGCTTGTTGGGTATACTATGGGTAGGGTATACACAGAGCTTGTTGGGTATACTATGGGTAGGGTATACACAGAGCTTGTTGGGTATACTATGGGTAGGGTATACACAGAGCTTGTTGGGTATACTATGGGTAGGGTATACACAGAGCTTGTTGGGTATACTATGGGTAGGGTATACACAGAGCTTGTTGGGTATACTATGGGTAGGGTATACACAGAGCTTGTTGGGTATACTATGGGTAGGGTATACACAGAGCTTGTTGGGTATACTATGGGTAGGGTATACACAGAGCTTGTTGGGTATACTATGGGTAGGGTATACACAGAGCTTGTTGGGTATACTATGGGTAGGGTATACACAGAGCTTGTTGGGTATACTATGGGTAGGGTATACACAGAGCTTGTTGGGTATACTATGGGTAGGGTATACACAGAGCTTGTTGGGTATACTATGGGTAGGGTATACACAGAGCTTGTTGGGTATACTATGGGTAGGGTATACACAGAGCTTGTTGGGTATACTATGGGTAGGGTATACACAGAGCTTGTTGGGTATACTATGGGTAGGGTATACACAGAGCTTGTTGGGTATACTATGGGTAGGGTATACACAGAGCTTGTTGGGTATACTATGGGTAGGGTATACACAGAGCTTGTTGGGTATACTATGGGTAGGGTATACACAGAGCTTGTTGGGTATACTATGGGTAGGGTATACACAGAGCTTGTTGGGTATACTATGGGTAGGGTATACACAGAGCTTGTTGGGTATACTATGGGTAGGGTATACACGGTGCTTGTTGGGTATACTATGGGTAGGGTATACACAGAGCTTGTTGGGTATACTATGGGTAGGGTATACACAGAGCTTGTTGGGTATACTATGGGTAGGGAATACTCGGTGCTTGTTGGGTATAATATGAGTCGGGTATACACAGAGCTTGTTGGGTATACTATGGGTAGGTTATACACAGAGCTTGTTGGGTATACTATGGTTAGGTTATACACAGAGCTTGTTGGGTATACTATGGGTAGGGTATACACGGTACTTGTTGGGTATACTATGGGTAAGTTATACACGGTGCTTGTTGGGTATACTATGGGTAGGGTATACACAGAGCTTGTTGGGTATAATATGGGTAAGGTATACACAGTGCTCGTTGGGTATACTATGGGTAGGGTATTCACAGAGCTTGTTTGGTGTACTATGGGTAGGGTATACACTGTGCTTGTTTTGTATACTATGGGTAGGGTATACACAGAGCTTGTTTTGTATACTATTGGTAGGGTATACACAGAGCTTGTTTGGTATACTATGGGTAGGGTATACACAGTGCTTGTTGGGTATACTTTGGGTAGCGTATAAACCGAGCTTGTTGGGTATACTATGGGTTGGGTATACACGGAGCTTGTTGGGTATACTATGGGTAGGTTATTCACAGAGCTTGTTTGGTATACTATGGGTAGGGTATACATGGTGCTTATTGGGTATACTATGGGTAGGTTATACACGGTGCTTTTTGTGTATACTATGGGTAGTGTATACACGGTGTTTTTTGGGTATACTATGGGTAGGGTATACACAGAGCTTGTTGGGTATACTATGGGTAGGTTATACACAGAGCTTGTTTGGTATACTATGGGTAGGGTATACACAGAGCTTGTTGGGTATACTATGGGTAGGGTATACACAGAGCTTGTTGGGTATACTATGGGTAGGGTATACACAGAACTTGTTGGGTATACTATGGTTAGGGTATCCACAGAGCTTGTTGGGTATACTATGGGTAGGGTGTACACGGTGCTTGTTGCGTATACTATGGGTATGGTATACACAGAGCTTGTTGGGTGTACTATGGGTAGGGTATACACAGAGCCTGTTGGTTATACTATGTGTAGGGTGTACACGGTGCTTTTTGGGTATACTATGGGTAGGGTATACACAGAGCTGGTTGGGTATACTATAGGTAGGGTATACACAGTGCTTGTGGGAACCCCTTGTGTGTTAGAATTTTGGGATGTTTTGGGGGGTCTGGTCCAAAGGAAGTTTAAGAGCCATGCATGGTGGCGCAAGACTTTAATCCTAGAATTTGGGAGGCAGAGGCAGGCGGATCTTGTGAGTTCAAGGCCAGCCTGGTCTACAGAGTGAATTCCAGGACAGCTGGGGCTACAGGGAGACCCTGTCTCAACAAGACCAAAAATCCCCAAAAAACAAAACAAACAAACAAACAAAAAAAACAAAGGAAGATTAAGAATATTCCAGATTTCTCTCTGGGAAAGTGGGGTGGGAAGAACAAATCCATAACTTGTCAGTGTTTTAAAGTTGAGGGCTTCAGGGGCCCTTGGAGACTTCCTCCGTTGCTGCACTTTCATCCATCCCTTTGTTTCTAGGTGTGTGCCACCCACCACCAGAGGCTGCCATCCTGGGGCTAGTCCCCAGAGCTTTGCATTTGAGGAATAAATCTTCAGTTTCCTGCCACAGTAGAAGGAGCTTAAGGATTTAAGCACTTCCTTTATAGACTCTAAACAAACTCCCTGCTTGCAGCCCAGCTCCCACATGCTTTTCACATATTGCCTTTGGTTTTTGAGTCTTTCAGGGATCTGAGGCCTGAGCTGGATGGTCTCCCATTGACTCTCTTCTGAAAGCCTTTTCTACACAGCTTTACCAGCTCTGATAATTTATTTGATGTTTTTCAGCCTACAAATGTTGGCTGATTTCTTTTCCACTGTGTATCTTTCCCTGTCTCTTTTTCCCTGTGAAGAATAACACATACAATTACACACACACACACACACACACACACACATGCCACTTTATTCTTATTTTTAGTAGGGCATTCAGCATATGTTGAATCCACCATTTTCAATCTGTAATAATCTTTTGTGCCGTTTTAATGAGTGCTTCTTGGACATAGTTGGGATTTTTTATTGCCTGGTTTTGGCAACCAACAAGAATATTCATCCCAGCACGTGAAGCAGTCTGCGGGAGGAGCTTCAAGTGTGTCATTTGTGTCGGTATTGCACTGGGACTATCACAGCGAGGCAGACGAAGTGCCTCCCTCTCAGTTTCCTGTCCATTTGTCCTCTGGGCTTTCATTTACTTTTGTCCATGTTCTTTTTTTAAAAAAATATTTATTTATTTATTATTTATGATTTGTGTATTTCATGCATTATCTTTCAGTCCAATTTAGACACATTCCACTCTCCCTGCACCCCATCCTACCCCAGTTCATGCCTTCTGTCATACATGTCTTGCATCTTTCTTTCAGTCTTTCCAAAGTTTTTCACTGCAGAGTCTTGTTCTTTTGGGCAGAATTTAACTGTATCAGTCAGTTCTTTGACCCAGTCTTTATGTTGTTGTTCCCTCCCCTTTGTATTGCTCCAAAATATGCCTATATAACCATCACATATGTATCAAAATTATGACCTCAGATGATAAACTGTATGTTAATTACAAAATATGTTAAGCAGTCACATTTTCACCTTTAATTTTATATTACTCTAAAATATGAATACATATCTTCCACCCATATACAGTAATTACAGAGTCTGAAAATAAGTGGTAGGTCGATTCTAGAGCTCATTAAGAGATTCATATTATAAAAGCACATTTGCTTTCAGATAAAAATAAATACAACAATAATGTTGTTCAGCTTGCCTTTCAACTGGGGATTTGGTGTTAGCATCCACAAATGAGGGTAACCATTTTTGGAATTCACATTTTTCCCCTTTAATTTTATATTACTCTAAAGTATGCATACATACCCTCCCCCCATATAGTACAATTACAATGTCTGAAGATAAGTGGTAGGGTAATTCTAGATCCCATTAAGGTATTCACATTATAATGATACAGTTGCTTTCAGGTAAAATAAAATATTGCTCAATTTGCCTTACTACTGGGTATTTGGTGCTAGCATCCACAGATGAGGGATACCATTCGCCATTTGTTTTTCTGGGACTGTGCTACTTCACTTAGCATAATGTATTCTAGCTCCATCCATTTTTCTTTTTTTCATAATCATAATTTTTATTGTTATTAAACTTTTTCCATAAGTCATACATCATTTCTCAATTGAATCTAGAGTCGCTTCCCTTTCCATGTCCCCCACCCCACCCAAGTCCCTGCACTCTGCTGTACATGTCCTGCATCTTTTGCTGAGTCTTTCCAGAGTTTTCTTTTTCTTACAGTTCTTTTGTTGTTGTTCTCTCCAACTTGTATTGCTACAGTATATATACATATATACATAGTTATATATATATACATAAATATATACATACATACATACATACATACACACATATCACTTGAATTGGAGGATTTTTTTCCCCTAATAGATGTCATGTTTTCCGGAGGTGCTCGAGGTTCCTCCTTGGCAAGCCCAAACAACCATCAATCCTGCACTTTTGCTCCACATTGGGGTCTTTCCCTCCCATGGTCCCCCAAATGAAGTTCAGTAAGCATGAATCCTATCTTGATACCCCTGTAATGGCCTGCATGATACAGCCCAGGTAGTCCAACAATGGCAGTTTATATTCTCATGAGGCTGACATCCCCTTAGCTGTTTAGTCCACAAGCTGGGTATCTCAGTAGTACCCATCTAACATTGAAGGTTTGGAGGATTCTTGGAGAGACATGAGTCTTCAGTCCATATTGGAAGGTTAAAAAGCTGTGTCTCATGTCTTCGAGTAGTGCCAAAAGTGGTGGCAGCCTCAGGGTAGATGCACTTACTAGTAAGAATTGAAGACAGGCCAAACAACAGTACTCTCTCTATTTTTTTTCTTTTTGTCTTTTTACTAAGATGTCAAGTTCTATGCCTGCAAAACAGTTTCTCTAGTCTTACTGATTGTTTATATCTGGTTGTACTTTCCTTTTGGATGCTTAAGGCCACACAGTTAGCCCAGATTAACCAAGGTTTTTGTTTTCTCAAGGTCAGTTGAGGATCTGGTCTTCAGGGGTCTCTCTGGGCTTTTTGGGAGGAGGAGCGTGGGAGCCCCTGGCTCCCTTCAGCTTTTCATTTATCAGTTCCATCCACTCAAGGACAAAACTCAGGTCTTGCTAGACCAGGCTTCCTTTTCTAAAGCATGAACAGACTTTACTCTCTATAGACTGGACACTGGCTGAAGTCCCTTTAGTGGCTCTCCAAGACCTCCCTGAACAGGAAGAATGGTGACCCACATTTGCAGGACATTTCAAGAGATGCCCCCATGTATAATCCCCTAAGACTTGGTTGACCTCTGAGGGCAAGGAACAAAGTTATCCCTTAGGTCCCTTGGAAAAATTGATATGGACGCTAAGTATGGTTGTTAAGCACCCAGAAAGGCTAAGTTGCACCAGCCTATTACATTGCACCTATATTAAAATTGTATCCTTTGGAAACAAACTATATGTTATTTCCATATCATATTTCTTGAATTGCATCTTTCCATTTTAATCCCATATTACTCTAAAAGATGCACACATACCCTCCATCATATACCAAAAATTCAAGGTCTGAAAATAAATGTGAATCCCTAAACAGGTTCTAGAGATGTCATCTTTCTTTACTGCTGCATAGGACTCTATTGGGTAGATGTACCACATTTTCCCCATCCACTCATTGGCTGAGGAACATTTGGGTTAGTTCCAGCTCTTCACTATCATGAAGAGAGCTTCAGTGAATATGGTTGTGCATGTATCTCTGTGGTAGGATGAGTCTTGTGGGTATATACCCAGGAATGGTATGACTGGGTCAGGTGGTAGACTCACTTTGAGTCTTTTAAGGGTTCTCCACACTGCTTTCCATGGTGGTTTTACGAGTTTACATTCTCACCAGCAGTGGATGAGTGTCCCCCTTTCCCCTCTCTAGCATTTGGTTTTCATGATCTTAGCCAGTATTATTGGAGTGAGATGATATCTGAAAGTGGTTTTAATGTGCATTTCCTTAATTATTAATGATGTTGAACACTTTTTTAGTTTTTTGGTATTTTTGAGGCAGGGTCTCCCTTTTAGTACCAGCTGTCCTGGAGCTCGCTCTGTAGACCAGGCTGGCCTTGAACTCACAGAGATCCACCTACCTCTACATCCTGAGTGCTGGGATTAAAGGCGCATGCCACCACACCTGGCTGATGTTAAACACTTTTTTCTTTTTTTTTATTATATATATTTTTTGTACAAGATGTTGAACACTTTTTAAGGTGTTTCTCACCCATCTTTATTTCCTCACTTGTGAAGTCTCTGTTCGGCTCTTTACTCCATCTATTGAATGGGTCATTTGTTTTCTTATGTCTTTGTTTTTTTGAGTAGTATATATATATATATATATATATAAATATAAATTCTTTTGTTCAATTTTATTTTTATTACTTATTTTTTTCCTGTGGATTAATGTACTTTCTGCATGTAGGTTTGTGCATCCATGTCGTGCACGGAGGTCAGAAGAGGGTGTCGGATTCCCCTGGAACTGGAGTTCTCCTGGAATTGGAGTTACAGACAGTTTTTGGCCGCCATGTGGGTGCTGGGGATTGAGCCCTGGTCCTCTGCAAGAGCAGTCGGCGCTCTTAACCGCTAGGCCTTCTCTCCAGCCCACTGAGTAGTTTATATATTATGGATGTTAATGCTCTGTCAGATGTATCACTGGTGAAGGTTTCCTCTCACTCTGTGGGTTTTCTCTTCACTTCCTTGATTGTTTCTTTCGCTGTACAGAAGCTTTTGAGTTTAATGAGATCCCATTTGTCAATTGTTGACTTTATTTTCTGCACAGCTGCTGTCTGATTTAGAAAGTCTTTTCCTACACCTATGTCTTGTAGGTTGCTGCCAATATTTTCTTCTATCACCTTCAGACTTTCGGGTTTCATGTTGAAGTCTTTGATCCATTTGGAGTTATTTTTTGTACAGGGTCAGAGGTAGGGGTTTAATTTTATTCTTCTGCAAATGGTGATCCAATTTTGCCAGCATCATTTGCTGAAGATACTGTCTTTCCTCCATTAAGTCTTTTTGGACCCTTTGTCAAAATATGAGGTGGCTGAAATTGTATGTGCTCAAGTTTGGATCTTCAGTTTTGTTCCATTGGTCTACAGGTCTGTTTTTGTGCCAGTACCAGGCTGTTTTTTTGACTATAGCCCTGTACTAGTTTGAAGTCTGGTATAGTGATCCCCCCACTGTATTGCACTTTTCACTCAGGGTTGCTTTGTCTATTCCGGGTCTTATCTTTTTCCATATAAATTGAAGGATTTTTTTACCAAGTCTGAAGAAACTCTTGGGGATTTTAATTGGAATTGCATTGAATCTGTATATCAATTTGAGTAGAATGGACATTTTTACTATATCAACTTTTTCAATACCTGAGCATGGGAGGTCTTTTCATCTTCTGATATCTTCTTCAATCTCCTTCTTCAGGGGTTTAAATTTTTTGTTATAGAGATCTTTGGTACCTTTGGTTAAGTTTGTTCCTAGGTATATTATTGTTTTTGTGGCTATTGTGAGTGGGAAGGTCTTGTATTCCTTCTCCAGTTGCTTATTGTTCATGTAGAGAAAGGCTACTGATTTTCTAGTTTAATTTTGTATCCCACCACTTTACTGAATCTCTTAATCATTTCTAGGAGTTTTCTGGTAGAGTTTTTAGCATCCTTTAGGTAAACTATCATATCATCTGCAAAGAGGGATAGTTGACTTCCTCTTTTCCAATTAGTACTCCTTTAATTTCCCTTTCCTAAGGGGAACTAAAGGAGTACTAATTGCCCTGGCAAGTGTTTCAAGCACTATATTGAAGAGGAGTGGTGACAGGGGACAGCCTTGCCATGTTTTTGCCTTTAAGGGGAATGTTTTTAACTTTTCTCCATTTAGGATGATGTTGGTTATGGGTTTGTTGTATATGGGTTTGATTATGTTGAGGAAAGTTCCCTACAGTCCAATTCTCTCTAGGACTTTAAGCATGAAGGGACGCTGAATTTTGTCAAAGGATTTTTCTGCATCAATTGAGATGATCCTGTGGTTTTTGTCTGTCAGTCCTCTTATGCGTTTTATGTTATTTATTGATTTATGTATGTTGAGCCATCCCTGCATCTCTGGTATGAATCCAACTTGGTCATGATGAATGATCTTTTTGATGTGGATCTGTATGCAGTTTGCAAGTATTTTGTTGAGAATTTTTGCATCTATGTTCATTAATGAGGTGGGTCTATAGTTTTCTTTCTTGGTTGTATCTTTGCCCGGTTTTGGTATTAGAGTGATGCTGGCTTCATAGAAGGAACTTGGGAGCTTTCCCTCTGCTTGTATCCTTCTGAACAGTTTTAGTAATAATGGTTGTAAGTCCTCTTTAAATGTTTTATAGAATTCTGCTGTGAAACCATCTGAGCCTGGGCTTTTTGTTTTTTTTTACTTGGGAGGTTTACTATTACAGTTTCAACTTCCTCGTATATTATGGGTCTGTTTAAGCTATCAATCTCTTCTTGGTTAAGCTTTGGTGAATTTTAGGATTTTAAATATTCATCCATTTCTTTTAAGTTTTCAAATTTAGTAGCATTTAGGTTTTTGAAATATTCTCATATGATTGTCTGGATCTTTTCTCTGTTGTGGTGTTTCCCTTTTCATCACAAATACTATTGACTTGAAGTTGCTCTTTCTTTCTTTTGGTTAAATGGGCTAGGGGTCTATCTATCTTGTTCATCCTTTCAAAGAACCAACTTTTGCATTCATTGATTCTTTGTATTCTTTTCTTTGTTTCTATTTCATTGATTTCTGCTCTGACTTTTGAGATTTCTTCCTGTCTGTTGGGTTTAAGGTTCATTTGTTGTTGTCTCTCAAGTGTTTATAGCTGCAGTGTTCGCTTATTTATCCTCTTTCTGCTTTGTTAACGTAGGCATCGAGGGCTGTAAACGTCCCTCTTAGGTGTGCTTTTAACGTGTCTCAGAGGTTTTGCTGTGTTGTATTTTCTTTTTTCGTTTAGTTCCAGGAATGTTTTTCTTTCTTTATTTCTTCCTTGACCCATTCATTACTTGGGAGTGTGTTGTTTAGTCTCCTTGTGTTTTTGTAGATAGTTGGGCTTATTCTGGTGTTGATATTGAGCTTCTTTGCACTGTGGTGTGATAGAATGCATGAAAAATTTTCAATGCTTTTGTACTTGTGGAAGTTTTTTTCTGTGTCCCAGTATGTGGTCGATTTTGGAGAATGTTCCATGGGGTGCTGAGTAGAAAGCATATTCTCTGGTGTTTGGGTGGAATATTCTGTAGATATCTGTGAGGTCCATTTGGTGTATTGTATTGTTCAGTTCAGATATCTCTCTGTTTATTCTTTGTCCAGTTGACGTATCTATTGGGCTCAGTGGGGTATTGAATTCCCCCACTAATTTTTTTTTTTGAGACAGTGTCTCCCTATAGCCCAAGCTGTCTTGGAACTCGCTCTGTAGACCAGGCTGGCCTTGAATTCACAGTGATTCACCTGCCTCTGCCTCCCGAGTGCTAGGATTAAAGGTGTGCACCACCACGCCTGGCTTAAAGACCGTTCTTAGCCCCCATTTGGGTGCTGGGAATAGAACCCAGGTCCTCTGCAAGAGCAGTCTGTGCTCTTAACTGCTAAGCCATCTCTCCAGCGCCTGAATTCCCCTACTATTAGTGTGCTGGGATCAATCTGTGCCTTGAGGTTCTGTAGAACTGTGTTTCTAAAGTTTGGTGCACTGGAGTTTGGTGCATATATATTCATGATTGTGAAATCTTCATGGTTAATCGATCCTTTGATAAGGATGTAGTGGCCCTCTCTGTCTCTTCTGATTAGTACTTTGAAGTCTATTTTGTCTGAAATTAGAATAGCAACTCCTGCTTGCTTTTTGGTACCATTTGCTTGGAATATTTTTTTCCATCCTTTCACTTTAAATTGGTGCCTATCCTTGAGGGTGAGATGGGTCTCTTGTTGACAGCATATAGATGGGTTCTGTTTCCTAATCCATTCTCACAGTCTATGTCTTTTGATAAGGGAGTTTTGCCCATTAATATTTAAAGTTATTGAGAGATGTGTGCTGCTTCCTTTTACCTTATTTTCTGTTTGCGTTCTTGGTCTAGGTTTGTATTTCTGCAGTTATACTTTTATTCATTACTCTCCGATGAGTTTTCCTTTATACGTAACTTGTTGTTTTTCTCTTGCCTTCAGTAACTTGTCTTTGTTTTGGGTGTCTAGTGTTTTAACTATAATATGGCATGGGGTATTCCTTTTCTAAACTTGTCTATTTGGTGTTCTATGTGCTCCTTGTATTTGCATGGATTTGTCATTTTTTAGTTTGGGGAAGTTTTCTTCTATTATTCTGTTGAAGATCTGATCAATGCCTTTGTCCTGGGATTCTTCTCCTTTCTCTATCCCTACGATGTGGAGGTTTGATCTTTTCATAGTGTCCCATATTTCCTTATTGTTCCACTCTTGTGATATAAAAATTTTTTTCAGAGATCTCCCGAGAGCAGCTGAGGCAAGCGCAGGTAGGTAGGCAGCAACTGGGTGCTTCAGCAAGGCTGATTGTTGATTGACTTAATATAGTTAATCTGATAATCCAGTTGTCTTTGGCTTAATTGGCTTTTGTGGCTGTGGGAGCAGAGTTATCCTCCCAGCTGGTATAAAAGGTAGGGTTGTGTGAGTCTTGAGATCTGAGATCTCCCTAGAGCAGCTGAGGCAAGCGCAGGTAGGTAGGCAGCAGCTGGGTGCTTCAGCAAGGCTGATTGTTGATTGACTTAATATAGTTAATCCGTTAATCCAGTTGTATTTGGCTTAATTGGCTTTTGTGGCTGTGGGGGCAGAGTTGTCCTCCCAGCTGGTATAAAAGGTAGGGTTGTGGGAGTCTTGAGATCTGAGATCTCCCAAGACGAGCTGAAGTGCTGGTACCAGGGTGTGGGCTAAAGATCCCCCTCAACTGCCCCCCCTGCCAACTGGGATTATGAAGGCATCTGAAGGGGACAAGCAAAGAGAGCCTTCAACACAGTGAAGAGGCATTTAGGACTTACACTGGAATACAGGCAAGGAGACGCCCATATGCCAGGAATACAAAGAAGAGAAAACACGGGAAAGGGGCAGGATAATCCTGAATCAAGCTCTACCAACCCTATGGAAGATGCCTACAGTGGGATCCCCCTGGGGATGGCCCAGGACACAGATATCAGAAACACGATTGGGAACATATTTAAAGAACTACAAGATTATAAAGAGCAAAACAAAGAACTGAGAAAAGAGAATGAAAAACTCAAGAAGGACCTAGACAGAGAGAATGACAAACTCCGGAAGGAACTGGAAACACTGAAAGATCCCATGCTGAAAAAGATAAGAAAACCAACCAGCAAAGCAAAGAGCCACAGGAAAAGATTGAGAAGCTCCAAAAGAAGTAGAAACACTAAAGAAATCAGAAGAGGAAATGAAAAAGGAAATCAAACACTCATCCAATCAAGAGGAAAGGAATGGAAAAAACCTCAGAAGCAGAATGGAGGAAGCAGAACAAAGAATATCAGACCTGGAAGATAACACAGAACAACTAAAAACCTCATGGAAAGATTATGAAAAATTTAAAAATACACAAAAGTGGAACAACCAGGAACCGTGGAACACTATGAAAACATCAAACTTCCACATTATAGGAATAGAGGAAGGAGAAGAATCCCAAGAGAATGGTATTGATCAGATCTTCAACAGAATAATAGATGAAAACTTCCCCAAACTAAAAAAAGGCAAACAAATACAAATACAAGAAGCACATAGAACTCCAAACAGACAAGATCAGAAAAGAAATTCTCCATGCCACATCATAGTTAAAATGCTAGACACCCAAAACAAAGACAAAATCCTTAAAGCCACAAGAGAAAAACAACAAGTGACCTATAAGGGGAAACCTATCAGAATTACAACTGACTTCTCAATGCAAACTATGAAAGCAAGAAGAACCTGGAGCAAAGCATTCCCAGTGTTAAGGGACAATAGATGCCAACCCAGGTTACTATACCCAGCAAAAATGTCAATTATAGTTGAAGGAGAGAGAAAAATCTTCCATGACATAAACAACTTGAAAGAATACATGTCCGGAAAACCAACCCTTCAGAGAATACTTGAAGCAATTCAAAGAACAGAAGAAAGGAGCAACCAACCCCAGGCACCTAGAAAGAGAAATCAATAAAAGCATAACTGCAGAAGTAGAAACCTAAATCAAAACCGCAGATGGATAATAAGGCAAAAGGAAGCAACACAAACCTATCAGTCATAACCTTAAATATTAATGGACTAAATTCCCCAATCAAAAGACATAGACTGGGAGACTGGATTAGGAAACAGAATCCATCGATATGCTGTCTACAAGAAACACATCTTACCTTCAAGGACAGGCACCACCTTAAAGTGAAGGGATGGAAAAAAATATTCCAAGCAAATGGTACCAAAAAGAAAGCAGGTGTTGCTATTTTAATATCGGATAAAATAGACTTCAAAGTAAAAGAAATCAGAAGAGACAAAGAAGGCCATTACATTTTCATCAAAGGAACAATCCACCAAGAAGATTTCACAATTATGAATATATATGCCCCAAATTCTGGTGCACCAAACTTTATAAAGACAATTCTCCAGGACCACAAGTCACAGACTAACCCCAGCACACTCATAGTGGGAGATTTCAATACCCCACTGAGTCCTTTGGATAGGTCAACAGGACAAAAAATAAACAGAGAGACATCTGAACTGAACGATATGATACACCAAATGGACCTCATAGACCTCTACCGAACATTCCATCCTAATACCAGAGAATACACTTTCTACTCAGCACCCCACGGAACATTCTCCAAAATCGACCACATCCTGGGACACAGAAGAAACCTCTACAAATACAAAAAGATTGAAATAATTTCATGCATCCTGTCAGACCACAGTGCAATGAAGCTCAACATCAACACCAGGACAAGCCCTCCTGCCTACAAGAACACATGGAGACTAAACAACACACTCTTGAATAATGAATGGGTCAAGGAAGAGATAAAGAAAGAAATAAAAACATTCCTGGAACTGAATGACAATGACAATACAACACAACAAAACTTATGGGATACCTTAAAAGCAGTCCTAAGAGGGAAATTTATAGCCCTGGGTGCCTACATTAGAAAAACAGAAAGAGCACAAGTGAATGATCTAACACTACAGCTAAAAGCACTTGAGAGGCAACAACAGATGAACCCTAAACGCAACAGACAGGAAGAAATAACAAAAATCAGAGCAGAAATCAATGAAATAGAAACAAAGAAAACAATACAAAAAATCAATGAAGCCAAAAGTTGGTTCTTTGAAAGAATAAACAAGATAGACAGACCTCTAGCCCAGTTAACAAAAAGAAAGAAGGAACAACTCCAAATCAATACAATCTGTGATGAAAAGGGAAATATCACAACGGACAAGGAAAAGATCAAGAAAATTATATGGGAATATTACAAGAACCTATATTCTACCAAGTTTGAAAATCTAGAAGAAATGGATGAATATCTGAAATCTTGGGAATCACCAAAGCTTGGCCAAGAGGAGACCAGCAGCTTAAACAGACCCATAACATATGAAGAAATAGAGGATGTAGTAAGAAGCCTCCCAACTAAAAAAAGCCCAGGCCCAGACGGTTTCACAGCAGAATTCTATAAAACATTTCAAAAAGACCTACAACCATTATTTCTGAAACTGTTTAGAAGTATACAATCAGAGGGAACTCTCCCAAATTCCTTCTATGAAGCCAGCATCACTCTATTACCAAAACCAGGCAAAGATCCAACTAAAAAGGAGAATTATAGACCCATCTCCCTAATGAACACAGATGCCAAAATTCTAAACAGGATACTGGCAAATCACATACTGCCAGGAGCCAAAGCTGTCAGACATACATGCTCACAGAAAATTACTAACTTGCTTATCTCAGGATTTTACGAGCCAGCTTACTTGTGTCAGGAATTTATGAGTGCACCTTCCTTATCTCAGAAATTTACTGCCACCAACTATCTGATGCCATGCTACCTTTCAGTATATCTGTGTTACACTGCTTCCTTATAATGCTTCAAAACAATGGAATAAGGTAAAAAATCATCTACAAGGGGTCTGGAAAGATACTGATATCACTCATAATTTGGATGGGAATCTTCAAAAAGATATTGCTGCCTTAAGCAAGGCCCATTTGTATAATGATAAATTAGAATCCTTAGCCAGCGGGCTAAAATCAGGCATTAAAGCCCTAAATCCTCTAGACTGGACCCAAAATTTTATTTTTATAGGAGGTGTTCTTTTCCTTTTTCTCATGGTTGTGCTTCTCTTTCCTTGTCTCTTCAGATGTGTGCTTCGTTCCATTCACTCGGTAAAGCATGACCCTACTAAAATGTGTCTTAAAAACAAAAAACCGGGAACTGCCACACCAACCTCAGTGTCGTCTGTGTGAGCAATGACGAAAGTCATAATAGCAGACGGGAGATACGTGCCCTCTGAGGCTAAGCTCCCTGGAAGTCCCTGGCAGAGTGCTCGGCTTTTGCTTCCAAGATCATGACGCGCTCTAAAGATGTTATGCTTCCTGGGTATTGGGCTTTGCATATTGTCTTTTGATTCTTTTCCTGAGTACAGCACGACTTCAGTTCCAGAACAAGGGGCAGTCAAATGTGTCTGGAAATAAATCAGGCGAACAGAAGCTTCCACCCACTAACATCTGACTTACACAACATGTGTGGATATCTGCGAACCTAAGTAAAATCATACAGAGAAACATTACACTGAGTAATATCATAGGTCAGGTACAAATAATAAAAGTGTTTTTCCAGACTTAATAAAAATAAAAGCTCAGTCCCTTAAGCAAGGAGCTACACTTGATAAAATTAGTAAAATAAAAATCTTAGTTACAATTATGCATGATAAAAAACAATACTCGGTCAGAGGCACATGGCGGGCTTCTCCTTTAAGGAAAAGTAATGTAGAAAAACAAAACTAATCAAAAGGCTCTCCCAGGCCATAGCTCGAATTGTAGCCTAAAGATAACAAATGGCCTTGGGAGGACAGGAAGATTGGGCACCAGGGAGGACGGGAAGAAACCAAATTGAAACTTCAAAGAAAAACAGTGTCTCACATCTCACAAAATAAACTATTCATGGTTTGTGGTTTTATGACCACTGTTTGTTTCTTATCTCCCCTGCCAAGATGGCGTGAGCAATATACTATGTGTAAGTGCTTCTGATTGATGTGTAAATTTAATTGGCTTGTTGTCCTTGGAAACCCAGGTGTGAATTCCTTAGCAATGGGCTTATTGTTCCTGGAGACGTGCTAATCCTGATCCGTTTTCCCTACTCTGTGGTATATAATCAGTGACTTGCTCTTAGTAAAACGCAGCAGATTCAAAGCCATTCTGGTGTCGTTTCTGTCTGTCATTTCGCCGAGCTTGTGCTCTCCTTCCAAGACCCTGATTCCCACAGTCTGAAGGACCCCCGGCTGGGTCGGTCTGCGGCAGCATGCAGACTCACATCAAGAAGTTCATCGATCATGACCAAGTTGGATTCATACCAGAGATGTGGGGATGATTCAACATATGAAAATCAATAAACATCATCAAACACATAAATGGAATGAAAGACAAAAACCACACCATCATCTCAATTGATGCTGAAAAAGCCTTTGACAAAATCCAGCATCCCTTCATGCTTAATGTCCTAGAAGGAATTGGATTGGAGGGATCATTCCTCAATGTAATCAAAGCCATATACAGGAAACCCACAGCCAATATCATCCTAAATGGGGAAATGACAGAAACATTCCCTTTAAAGGTAGGAACTCGGCAAGGCTGCCCCCTGTCACCACTCCTCTTCAATATAGTGCTTGAAACACTTGCTAGAGCAATAAGGCAAGAAAAGGAAATTAAAGGAGTACTAATTGGAAAAGAGGAAGTCAAGCTATCCCTATTTGCTGATGATATGATTGTTTACTTAAGGGATGCTAAAAACTCCACCAGAAAACTCCTAGAAACGATTAACAGCTTCAGCAAAGTGGCAGGATACAAAATTAACCTTAAAAAATCAATGGCCTTTCTTTACACCAAGAACAAGCAACTGGAGAAAGAATTCAAAGAGACCTTCCCACTCACAATAGCCTCAAAAACAATAAGATACCTAGGAACAAACCTAACCAAAGACACCAAAGACCTCTACAACAAAAATTTTAAACCCTTAAAGAAAGAAATTGAAGAAGACCTCAGAAGATGGAAAAACCTCCCATGCTCATGGATTGGGAAAATTAACATTGTAAAAATGTCCATTTTACCAAAACTCTTGTATAGATTTAATGCAATCCCAATCAAAATCCCCAAGAGTTTCTTCACAGGCTTGGAAACAAAAGTTCTTAAATTCATTTGGAAAAACAAAAGACCCCGAATAGCCAAATCAATCCTGAGTGAAAAGAGCTACACAGGAGGGATCTCTATACCAGATTTTAAACTATACTACAGGGCTATAGTCATAAAAACAGCCTGGTACTGGCACAAAAACAGACCTGTTGACCAATGGAACAAAACCGAAGATCCAAATCTGAGCACATACAATTTCAGCCATCTCATATTTGACAAGGGGGCCAAGAAACCACAATGGAGAAAAGACAGCATCTTCAGCAAGTGGTGTTGGCAAAACTGGATCACCACTTGTAGAAGAATGAAATTAAACCCCTACCTCTCACCCTGTACAAAAGTCAACTCCAGATGGATTAAAGACCTCAACGTGAAACCCCAAACTCTGAAGGTGATAGAAGAAAAAGTTGGCAGCAGACTACAAGACATAGGCGTAGGAAAAGACTTCCTAAATCAGACAGCAGCTGCACAAGAATTAAGGTCGACAATTGACAAATGGGACCTCATCAAACTCAAAAGCTTCTGTACATCAAAAGAAACAATCAAGGAAGTGAAGAGAAATCCCACAGAGTGGGAGGAAACCTTCACTGCAGATACATCTGACAAAGCATTGATTTCCAGAATATATAAACTACTCAAAAAACAAAGAAAAAAGAAAACAAACGACCCGCTCAATAGATGGAGCAAAGAACTGAACAGAGACTTCACAAGCGAGGAATTAGAGATGTCTGAGAAACACCTCAAGAACTGCTCAACATCACTAATCATTAAGGAAATGCAAATCAAAACCACTTTAAGATATCATCTTACTCCAGTAAGACTGGCTAGGATCAAGAAAACAAATGATACCAAGTGCTGGAGAGGTTGTGGGGAAAGGGGAACACTCATCCACTGCTGGTGGGAATGTAAACTCGTACAGCCACTATGGAAAGCAGTGTGGAGAACCCTTGGAAGACTTGGAATGAACTTGCCACCCGACCCAGCCATACCACTCCTGGGCATGTACCCTCAAGACTTACGCCACCACAGAGATACATGCACGGCCATGTTTATTTCAGCTCTCTTCACAATAGCAAAGAGCTGGAACCAACCTAAATGCCCCTCAACTGACGAATGGATAGAGAAAATGTGGTACATCTACACAATGGAGTTCTATGCAGCAGTAAAGAAAGACGACATCATGAGCTTTGCAGGAAAATGGCTGGAGCTAGAGGACATCATGCTGAGTGAAGTAACACAGTCCCAGAAAAACAAACGATGAATCGTATTCCTCATCTGTGAATGCTAGTGTCAATTACCTAGTTGTAAATATTTCTTGTGCACAGCCCCTTGAGCTTTTGTCCAAAGCAGTTGGGAGTGATGTATATTGGAAACAACAACAACAACAACAACAACAACAGAAAGGATTGCATCACAGAACTGACTGAAATGGTGAACTTCTGCTGAAAACAGTCAACTTCCACATGGAGAATATTGAGAAAGACTGAGAAAGAGATGAATAGCATGTTTGGCAGAATGCATGAGCTCTGGTGGGGTGGGGGAATGGGAAGGACAGGTCTAGATTTGATAAAAAAAGAAATTATCCACAAAAATTATAATAATAAAATAATTTTTCATACTCTTTGTTTGAACATTGCAGTTCTTCCACCTTGTCTTCTGGTTTTGATATTCTATTTTCTGTTTCATCCAATGTTACTCAGGCTTTCTCCCATCTTTTCCTGCTGATTGGATGAGTGTGAAATTTCCTTTTTCACTTCATCCTGTGATTTTTTATTCCCAGTGTCTTTTGGAGTGTGTCATTTTCTCCTTCTAGATCCTTGATTTGCTTGTTGGCTTCTTGTTTCACTTCAGTGTGGGTTCTTTTCAGTGTTTCTACTTCATTCTTGGGTTTGTCATTCTCTCCCTTCATTTCTATGTTATGTCTATTATTGTTCTTTTAAGATCTGTGTCCTGGGTTATCTCAGGGAGAACTCATTTTGGGGGTCTTCTATAGGACTGCTAGATTTTGTTGGGGATTTATTATTTGCTTTTCCCATGTTGTTGATTTTCCTTTGTTCTCTTGGCATGTGGATTTGATTTGTCGTTTATAGTTTGATGTGAAATTCAAGTGCTTCTTCCTTTGGTTGAAGCCCTGTTCCTCTAGTTGGAAGGTTTGGTGTCTCTTCTGTTACTTTGTGCTCCAAGTCACCTTCTCTGTTGCCACCAGGATGGCCGCAAGAGTGGTTGGGTGGCACTGTTTTTTTACCCACCCAATCCTGTCACAGCCAAGGTGACCATAGGGCCTTACCCTATCTGGTCTGGAAGTTGGAACAGCTCCAGAGACCCTGCACCTGAAGCGACTGGGCTTGGATGGTCCTCGAACCTGCCCTGCACTGGAAGTGACTGGGCTGGGATGGTCCTGGAACCCTGGGCTGGAAGCAACAGGGCTCCGATGGCACTGGGGCTGGGAAGGTTCAGGAACCTGCCTGCCGGGAGGCCTGCCCTGCCACTCTCCCTGTGCCACAAGCAAAGGTGCTGCAACCCTGGGCTTGGATGGTCTTGGGACCCTGGGCCAGAGGTGCAGGGGCTGGGAAGGTTCTGGAACCCACCTCCCAAGAGCCCTGCAATGTCACTCTCCCTGGGCCTGCACTGGAAGCGATGGGCTGGGATGATCCTGGAACCCTGGGCTGGAAGCAACAGGGCTCTGATGGTCTTGAAATCCTCTGCTGGAGGTGCCGGGGCTGAGCAGGTCCTGGAATCTGCCAGAGGCTCATCCTGTCGCTCTCCCTATGCTGGAAGCAAAGGTGCTAGGATGGTCCTGGAACCCTGCACCGGAAGTGACTAGGCTTGGATGGTCTTGGAACCCTGGGCCAGAGGTGCAGGGGCTGGGAAGGTCCTGGTACCTGCCTGCTGACCATGTAACTCTATCCCTGCGCTGGAAGAGAAGGTTTTTGTCCGTGTTCTTGTCTGTTTCTTTCTTTTTTCAGATCAACAGTTGTCATTACTGTGACAAAATACCAGTGATAAAATACCAGACAAAAGCCATGTCAGAAAAGAAGGGCTGCTTTTGGCCCATAGTTCAAGGGTACATGCCTCATGGGAAAGGCATGGCAGCAGGAATTTAAGGCAGCTTGTACACTGTAGCCACAGTCAGGAAAGGGACTGTTAAGTCTTGGTCTCCAGCTTGTGAATGGAGAAGTCCATACTTGGGTAGATATTTCTATCTTAATGAATCCATTCTAGACACTCCATCATAGGCAGCAGAGGCTTGTCTCCTAGGTGATTCCAGTGTCTGTGGAGTTGACAATGAACAATTACAGCATTTAAGTACAAGCTTGGCATATTTAACACATGCACACACACTCACACACACACATATATATATATATATATTTACTTATTTGTCTTTTTGAGGGTCTCCTTGTAGCCCCAGCTGGCTTGGAACCCACTATGTAGACCAGGCTGGCTTTGAACTCACAGAGATCCACAGAGATCCACTGTGGCTATTTCCCAAGTTCTGGGATTAAAGGCATGTGCCACCACACCCAGGCCTAATATACATATTTAAAAGACTGAATATTTCAATATACTGTAGTTTTTATAAGTACTAATAAATACATTAAAAGAAAACTAAATGAAATAAAATAAAAATAATTTTAGATCATCTAACTGTATTTTCCTACCTTAGAAATGACTAACAAATATGTATACTCTCTTCAACATTTTCAAATGCATAAAATTAGTGTTCAAATACAAAAACTGCACACCACGAACATATTTTGTAACTTCATTTAGAAGTTTAACAATAGTGGCAGATTTTCTGAGTTCCATTTCTTTCACTTTTAATTACCTTTTAAAAATGTTTATTTATTTTTATGTGTATGAGTGTATTGCCTGCATGTATGTAAGTGCACTTGTATCATGCAATGCCCACAGAAGTCAGAAGAGGGTGTCAGGTCCCTTGGAACCAGAGTTACAGTTGTTAGCCACCAGTCAGGTGCTGGGAATCGAATCTGGGTCCTTTGCAAGAGCAGTGAGTGCTCTTTTTTTTTTTTTTTTTTTTTTTTTTTTTGTTTTTTTTTGTTAAGGGGTCCCCTTTTTCCCAACTTGCCTTGGACTCCCTCCTTTTACCCCGCCGGGCCTTGACTCACCAAAAACTGCCCCCCCCCTCCCCCCCCCCGCTGAGGTTAAAAGACAGGCCCNCTCTGGGATTAAAGGCATGTGCCACCACACCCAGGCCTAATATACATATTTAAAAGACTGAATATTTCAATATACTGTAGTTTTTATAAGTACTAATAAATACATTAAAAGAAAACTAAATGAAATAAAATAAAAAATTATTTTAGATCATCTAACTGTATTTTCCTACCTTAGAAATGACTAACAAATATGTATACTCTCTTCAACATTTTCAAATGCATAAAATTAGTGTTCAAATACAAAAACTGCACACCACGAACATATTTTGTAACTTCATTTAGAAGTTTAACAATAGTGGCAGATTTTCTGAGTTCCATTTCTTTCACTTTTTAATTACCTTTTAAAAATGTTTATTTATTTTTATGTGTATGAGTGTATTGCCTGCATGTATGTAAGTGCACTTTTGATCATGCAATGCCCACAGAAGTCAGAAAGAGGGTGTCAGGTCCTTGGAACCAGAGTTACAGTTGTTAGCCACCAGTCAGGTGCTGGGAATCGAATCTGGGTCCTTTGCAAAGCAGTGAGTGCTCTTTTTTTTTTTTTTTTTTTTTTTTTTTTGGTCTTTTCGAGAAAGGGTCTCCCTGTAGCCCAGCTGCCCTAGAATTTGCTCTGTAAACCAGGCTGGTCTTGAACTCACAAAGATCTGCCTGCTTCTGCCTCCCAAGTGCTAGGATTAAAGGCGTGCGCCACCATGCCTGGCTTGAGTGCTTTTAACCTCTGGGCCATCTCTCCAGCCTCCACTTTTAATTTCTAATCTTTTTTTTTTTTAATTAAATTATTATTTATTTTTAAATCCTTAGGAAAGAAAAAAAAATATTTTGACCAGTCTATTACACAAAATATACCAAACTCAGAACCTTAATTTAAAATTTATTTATTTATTTATTTATTTATTCTTTCAGACAGGGTCTCCCTGTAGCCCCAGCTGTCCTAGAACTCACTATGTAGACCAGGCTGGCCTTGAACTCTCAGAGATCTGCCTGCCTCTGCATCCCGAGTGCTGGGATTAAAGGCATGTGCCACCATGCCCAGCCAAAAAAAAAAAAATTTTTTTTTTGTGGTCTTTTTCAAGACAGGGTCTTCCTGTAGCCCCAGCCGTCCTGGAACTTGCTCTGTAGACCAGGCTGGCCTTGAACTCACAAAGATCCACCTGCTTCTGCCTCCCAAGTGTTAGGATTAAAGGCATGTGCCACCACGCCCAGCTAAATTTATTTTTTTTAAAGACAGGGTTTTCCTTGTAGCCCCAGCTGGCCTAGAAGTTGCTATGTAGACCAGGCTGACCTCAATCTCATGGAGCTCCAAAAAAATGTTTCACAGGCAGCCAATCACTGAGGAAGCTTGCATCTTTAGGTAGACTTGAATTAAGGTTTTAGCTTTAATCCCAGCATTCAGGAGGCAGAGACAGGCTACAGGGAGACACTGTCTCAAAAAGACAATAATAATAAACTTTTTTTTTTTTTGGTCTTTTTGAGACAGGGTCTCCCTTTAGTCTCAGCTGGCCTGAAACTCGCTATGTAGACGAGGCTGGCCTTGAACTCATAGAGATCCACTTGGCTCTGCCTCCCAAGTGCTAGGATTAAAGGCTTATGCCACCACACTCGGCTAATAATAAACTTTTTCAGGAAGAATCCTGTTGGCAGTAGGGGCAACTTGATGAGTGGAGGGGCTGAGTGATAAGGTGACGGGACTGCTGTCAACGTCAGGCAGAGCTGAGTCCTTGAAAGTATAGGAGTGAGGGTAGAGAGGGGAGGCAGATGTAGAGGCACAGGCAGTCAGTGATCCCACTGTGTGGATGACAAATGGGCCAGAGGGAGGAAAATCAAGTTACTGTTACAGTTAATAATATTTTCTCTTTAGCTCATATTTTATTATGTGTTGTTAAGACCAACAAAAAAGGACCCTCCCATAAAACAATAATTTTAGCTAATCGTTAAGTTCTTTTTTTTAAAAGGCTTCATTCTTTTTTTTTAAATTTTTATTTATTTATTTTTTATGTGTATGAATGTACTGTCTGCATGCAGGTTTGTGCACCCGTGTCGTGCAATGCTGAGGAGGTCAGAAGAGGGTGTCAGATTCCCCTGGAACTGTAGTTCTCCTGGAATTGGAGTTACAGACAGTTCTCAGCTGCCATGTGGGTGCTGGGGATCGAACCCGGGTCCTCTGCAAGAGTGGTTGGCTCTTCTAACTGCTAGGCCATCCCTCCAGCCCCATAATTGTTAAGTTCTTAAATAAAAAACATTCACAATGTACAAGTCGATTTAAATACCCTCACAATCCTACATAGAGGCTGGGTGTGGTGGTGCATGCCTTTAATCCCAGTACTCAAGAGAGTGCAGGCAGATTCTGTGAGTTCCAGGCCAGCTGGGGCTACAGAGAGACCCTGTCTCAAAAAACAAAAACAACAATGAACAAGCAAACTAACAAAAATCTGGCAGAGAAAGTGCTGGACAGAAAAGCTGTAGGTGCCCTGGCCAGCAAGACCTTAGAGACTGCATTTCATCATCTTGGACTGCACAGACTTTAAGTCTGATCTCTGCAAAGTCAGGTTTGGAAAATATTTCCTATAGTTATGATTTTTACCCTTCACCATTCAAGTAAAATCTTTTGTTATTCAGTGGCAAAATCTTATTACCTTGTCTCCTTTCTTCAATTTTTCCTTTCTGGTAGGTGGGTTGTTTGCCTTTCAAGCAGGGAAATCAGGTTTACTAGGCCAGTGTATAAAGAAAGTGTAACTGGATTCTGAGTATGGATGTAAAGGCTCTGGGAGATATAAAATTCGGGGATGTTGTAATATTAATTTTTGCTTTCCATGGACCTTTTCTTCATTTTTTTAGTGCCCTACTTTTGAATTATGGCACATTTTTGATAGTTAAAATAGTCAGGAAAGGGACTTCTGAATATAGTAGTTGTTTAGGATCAAAGAACTTTAGAGTTTGATGAGAACTTCAAGGGCAAACAATAAAATCTCTTCATTTTAAAGTTCATGCCTTGGGAAGGTAAATACTGATATTCAAAATTGCACAGTGAGTGATTGGGTTATCCCAGGCTGGACTCTAGCTCTCTGGGGGTTTTTTACTTTAAAGAAATGTACCAGTTGGGATGGGGAGATGACATATCAGCAAAGAGCTTACTGTGCAAGGATCAAGACTTGCATTTATCTCTAGCACCCTTGTACAACTGAACACTTGTAAACCTCAGCACTGGAGAGGGGAGACATGAGGGTCCCTGGGGCTTGCTGGCTAGCCAACATAGCTCAGTTGACGAGTTCCACCATCTGCCTCAAAAAAACAAGGTGGTTGATGCCTGAGGTAGGACGCTTGAGGACTCCTGGCTCCTGCACATCCACACAGCAACATGTATGCACATGCACACACATGTGTATTTAAAATATGTAACTGGGGGCTGGAGAGATGGCTTAGCGGTTAAGAGCACCGACTGCTCTTGCAGAGGACCAGGGTTCAATTCCCAGCACCCACATGGTGGCTAAAAACCGTCTTTAACTCCAGTTCCAGGGGAATCCGATGCCCTCTTCTGACCTCTGTGGCATTGCACGACACGGGTGCACCAACCTACAGGCAGACAGCACACTCATACACATAAAATAAATAAATAAATAAAACTTAAAAAAATATGTAACTGATATTTTAAGCAGCAGCGATAAGAAAAATTAGCAGCCAGTTTATATAATGAGAAACGACCTTGGAGATGAAGACGTCTTTCCTAAAGAAAGTCAATCTCTTTAGAAAACTATGTTGAGCCAACCAAGATTAGAAGAGGGGCTTTAATGCCTGCACTTTTCTGATGTGTAATGTAACTACATTTTTACTTCAACTTAAATGGAAAAAGAGCTTGGATTTACACTATGCATGATCTTTACGTGTTTTCTGCTGATCACCGCTTAGCAAGGTATTCCACAGGAGAGGTTTGTTAGCTTTAACAGCCCTTAAATTACTTATGGCAATTACCTGCATCACTTTCAACTCCATGGAGGTTATTAAAATGCTCTCATGGCAACTGTAAAGAAATATGAAAATAGGTAAAGATGAAATTATGTCCACTCCCTGAAGGCATTTGCTTGGAATATATTTGCATCGCTTTTACAAGAGGAGATGAATTTAGTTAGAGAAAAAAACCCTAACCTCTGAGGCTTAATCCACCTAAGTGCAGACATATCTCATTAATGAAAATTCTTTTCTCACTTGGCCAAATGGTGTCCACTGTTATTCTCATGGAGGCAACAGGGAACTACTTTGAGATTTACTACCTGTCAAGTCTCAGGCACTATACCGGCATGCCACATGTACTGCTTCCTTTGATGCTCAAAGAAGCTGCCTAGTCTGCATACTTAATGGATAGAGAGTTAGGATCACAGAGGACAATGAATGGGAATGAGAAGGACCTCTGTGGTGTTTGGGGAGATTCAGAGGATATCTGACGCCTCATGAGTTCCATGCTATTGCTGCTGAGATTCTGTTATTTCTCATGATTTCTCATGTTCCTATGGACTCAAGAGCTCTTTTTGTGGCATTCACTTCTGGGAATCAGAATCCACAGTTGGGTAAAGCATTAGCTGCCTATGTAATCATTCATGCTATGCTGATCAAAGTGTGGCCCATGGGCAGGCAGTTTCTGCTTCATTTCTTAGAACACTAGAATCTCAAGCTCCACCCCAGACTGTGTTGGCATCTACATATTTTACCAGATCCCTAGGTGGTGTATATGCACACCAAGGACTGAAAACCATTGTGCTATGTGGGGGTGCTTGCTAAATAGTTTTTTTTTTCCTGATTATGGGTATTGCTCACTCCTGGGAATGGGATAAGAAGACTTCTATGTAGAAGGAGAGAATCTTGCTATATAGTGGGACATAACATACAGAGCTCAGAATCTTACATTCTAATCTTCTCTAGACTCTCATCACAGGAAAGAAGCAGTTGGTTCATCTGTATGCTGGGATTGTTTTCTTATAGTGTTGTGACTTTCCTCAGGAATGCTCCACAGCAATTTTATATGAAGTGGGTGCATACTGCCTTCTGTGGAAAGATGACTCTCCCAAATATTTCCTTTCCAAATTTATTTTTTTATCCTCCCCTTTCCTGGTTCCCCTATCTCTGTGGCATCTCTGAGCATGCTAACCCCGTGTCAAACACCACCCTCTTTCTTTTCTGTTTCCACTAATAGTCAACAGCAGTACTGGCTTATGAATTCTACTTGGAGTTGTGCAGCTGATAGGAGTTGGCCTTCAATGGTTGCATTTTTAGCTCCAATCTGAAAAGGCTGATGTAAATACAGTTACACCCAATGTGCCAAGTGTTATATTATGGTCACACAGGTGGCGACCCTTGTAATGTGATCATTCCACACTGTGATACGTTGTAAGTATAAAGCACACACTGTGCTCCAAAAGCTCAGAATGGAAGCATACAGTGTGAATGTCTTTACAGCTACATATTGCATTAGCACAATGTGTTTGAAACAGTGTGCTGATGCAGTCTATTTTGGAAGCATTGGATTAAATTGAATTGTCAAAACTAGATTTGCTTGATTCTTTGTACATTTTAAAATGCAGCTTATGGAAAATTTAAAGTTTATATGTGTGGTTGGCATTACATTTTTATACCTCATACAGGCTTGGGAATCACAGAGGGAGTGGAGGCTTCAAGGGAGTGAGGCCTGCAGGAGTTTCCTGGGCAAAGGAAACATTCTCTATGGATTTAATAACTAAGAAAGCGAATGAATGAAGATCAAAAGGAATCAATAGAATGGTTTCTCTTTAATTACTGGCGATCATATTTCTGCGAAAGAAGATGGAAAGCTTCATAACGTTCCAGCCAGAGAAGCAGAATCTAGTTCCTGCTGCCGTTGTATAAACGGGTGCAGCCTCACCTGCTTATTCTACTGCAGGGATTTCTGACTTTCATACAGTCTCCTTGAGGTGGAGAGCTTGATTGCACCTGCAGGCTGTAGCATGAGACAAATGAAATTCATTTCCAACTCTAAATGAGGGGTTAAGGACAGTTCAAGGTTTGTTTGTGATGTCCTGTTTTCTCTGCTAACTGGTGACTTAAAATCAATTATAATCAAATGGGAAGAGGCAAAAGTTGCTGATCCCTGAGGCTTTGGGAGTGGGGAGGCTGGGACTTCGCTCTCATCTTTTGTCACTGAGATAAAAGCTGGCATTTGTGAGGCAGGTTTATTGTGTGATTGATAGTTTTGACACGTGGCACACTTTCATGCGGAGAGTTTTCTACCAAAGTCTCTCATCTGGGAGAGCAGCATTCTCTGCTTTCTTAGTGGATCTTTAGTCTGTGGATCTTTTCATCTCTCTGTTTTAGAAAAACACAGAGTGCTGCTATGAAGCTGAAGACATACAAAGGAGGAGACCATGATACAGGAGCCAAACATCTGCATAACATCAAGTGATGGCCTCTGGACCCAGTATTCAGCCTGATGAAAAGATCTTCTAGACTAGAAGATAGCCATACATGTAGACAGAACTGGCTCTGACAAAGTGTGAGCTTTGTTAAAATATTGCAATAGTTCCCTAAGCCAAGAACTGCTGGATAGGTGTTTTTGTCTCTATTTATGGGGGACCACCTTGAGGATTGAGTCTCCATGTACCACAAAGTATGTGCAGCTCAGTCATCTTTGAATTAATTAACTAATTAATTAACTAATGGGGGGGGGAGAGGAGAGAAGCAGAGAGAATGGGAATCTACACTTGGGGACGTCAGATTACAACTTTCGGGAGTTAATTCTTACATTCGACCATTCTGAGGCAGTAGTTCTCATTTCTGACACTGGGTTACTCTGTGCTGCCTGGCCCACAACATCCAGCTTTCATGTGGGTTCTGGTGCTCAAACTCAGGTCGTCCTCTCCCTAGCTGGCTCAGACTCTTGATTCCCAGCTGGTGGCATTGTGTTGAAAGGCCGTGAAACCCTCAGGAAGTGGAGCCCCTTCCCCCTCCCGCACCCAGGCTGGCTGGCTGCATCCTACTTCCTGTTTGCTAGCTTCCTTACTGCACACACTAGGAGACCTGCAGCCTCAGGCTCCTCCCGAAATGCCTTAACTTTGTAAACTATAAACAAAAATAAACCCTCCCTTCTGGAAGTTGCTTCCTTTTAGGTATCTGGCCACAGAAATGAAAACAGTAATTTAGTATATAAGGATATGTGTTTATTGATGGCGCTGGATAGCTTTAGTATCAACTCGACATACCTGGGTCGAGGGAGCCTCAACTGGGGAATTTCCTCCATTGGACTACCCTGTGGTTATGTCTGTAGGGCATTTTCTTGATTGTTGAGTGATGTGGGAGGGCCCAGCCCACTGTGGGTGGTCCTATACCTGGGTAGGTTGTTCTGTGTTATATCAGAAAGCAGGTTGAACATGGGCCAAGGGAAGCAAGCTAGTAAACAGCATTCCTCCATGACCTGTGCTTCAGCTACTGCCTCCAGGTTCCTGCCCTTAATTCCTACCTTAACTGTGACCCTGGAGATATGAGCCAAATAAAGCCTTTCCTCCCCAAGTTGGTATTGGTCAGAGTGTTGTGACACAGCAATTCAGGAGTTAATTCTTCAAACTAGAACAGCGGCTGATTCCTTCCACAATATATTAATATGGATATATTACATCAAATCACAATCCATACATATACACAATTATCATTCATTAATCAAAACCAACAGAATAAGTGCCTTGCTTTAGTTGGTTTTAAAACGTTGGTCAGTGCCTATCGTTTTGTCCTCTACAAAGCCATAGTGTGCTTCTGAGCCAATTTGCCTGCTCTCTCCCCTCCTACTCTGTTGAGAGTTCAAGGTGTATATTTTGGGCCTCAGGTAAGCATCCCCCACAGACTCTAAGTACCACCTTTCCCTCCCAGTATATGCTTAGAGGGATAAGGTGTGGGAAGAGGGATTCAGGAACAGGCTCTAAGGTTCCCGTGTGGGTTTGGAGGGATCAAGGTGATGGTCTTGAGTAAACATACTTAGCAGTTTCATATAGGCCAAAGACAGCTGTTACTTCACGTAAAGCAAGGAGAAAAGTTGACAGCAGAATTCTATTTTATTTTATTCTTTCATTTGTGAATTTTTTTTTCTAAGACTGGGGTAGAAATACGTTTTTGATAAAAGGAAAATATTTTTTGATGCATGCTGAGTTATAGCCTTATACTCAAAAGAAAAAAAAATGTTTAAAACTCAATGTATAATGCACCCTAATTCTCATTCTGCAATAAGAAACTGGGTACCAAGAAATGAATGACACATGCCCTGGGTGGTAGGGTACCTAGATGTCTGAATCCAACCCAGTAAGTCAGGTTTAGGTACCAAACTGTGAAAACTTCAGACTTGTAAAAGAAGCACATTCTGACCAACTTCTCTGATAAATATTCATCAAATATATGAGGTATTTTTGTGGAACCCTCTGGCAAGCCTTTCTCTCCTTTGGAAATCCTGGGAATGAGAAAAGGGAGGAAATCAGCCAATTGTAAAACAACAGAGAAAATAGCAATGGAGAGAGATTAGACACTTAGGCACGTCCATGCAACTCCTTTTGGAAAAATGTAGAAACTAAGGCCACGTGTATGGGTGGAGGGGCAGGGGCATCTGCAGTGTGGTGACAACTCCTGGTTAAGCAGGAGTTGCCTCAGGGAGGAAGCTACCTCAGGGAAGTTATCTCATGTAGGAAGCTAGCTCAGGGAAGGAGTTACTTTTGCTAGATAGTTACCTCAGGAAGCAGTCACCTCAGGAAGGGAGTTACTTCAGGGAAGGAAGTTACTTCAGGGAAGGAAGTTACCTCAGGTAGGGGGTTATCTTAGGTAAGTGTTACCTCAGCTAGTAGACTATGTTAGGTAAAAGGTAGGTGATGTTGCGGGGCGTGGTGGCACATGCCTTTAATCCCAGCACTCAGGAGGCAGAGGCAGGCAGATCTCTGTGAGTTCAAGGCCAGCCTGGTCTACATAGAGAGCTCCAGGTCAGCTGGGACTGAAAGGGAAACACTGTCTCAAAAAGCCAAAAACAAAACAAAAAAAAAAAAAAAAAAGGCAGAAGATGTTTAAATCTTAAATCCTTGGGCTCATTCATCTGTCTTTTCTCTAAGTTTGAAATGCAATTATAACAGAAGTAGCCTGCATAGCCTGTGTAGATTTGGCATTCAGAGCTTCCCTCCACTTTGGAGGGGTTTTGTTACCTCAGAGGATGCTCTGCATTTTTCTGTAATGCTTTTCCCTGTCAGTGAGTGTGGGGTCTGTTGGAATAAATCAGCTAAGGTGTGGAGAGATGTCGGAAGAACCTCCCGAGAATCCCAATCAATACCATGCATGGAAACAAAGGCAGCTTTGAAGCCCTGAGTTCACAAAGGAAAGACTCTATGCTGAGAAGACAAGTTAGGACAACACAAAAATGGTTAAAACTAGTTCAGGAGTTTTCCCTTTTTTCCCTTCTTTCTTTTTTTTCCCCCTAGAAAATTTTGGTCTTAGGAAAGCATTGTCCCATAGTACATCTCAAGTACATTTGGGATGACTATGAAGAGGAAAGAGATATGGAACAGATTACTTTGCCTTCTGTTGGTTGATAGTTTACCCAGCATTTGCTCACCTTTCGTCAGGACTTGTGTTCCTCCCTGACTGCTTGCTCACTGCTACTAAAGTAAGCCTTTTCTCCTGGGATGTTTTCATTCTGGAACATTCCTCCTTTCACCTCAAAATTAATGTGTACCCTAACCCCCAAGGTCTTGCTTGTGAGTGCTTTACGCAGAATAAGTAGTTAGATGCTGTTTGAATTTTGAATATAAATACCTTGTCCTAGGGCAGAAACTAATGCTGTATGGTTTTGGTCAAATCACTTAATAGCTCACAATTTTCCACTTATCATTGGAGAAGTATAGTTTATTCTGCCAACCCAAGAGTATAATTGTAAGATTAAAAACCACAGGAATTAATACATCTTTGTCAATTTTATCATGCTTTATTAAGCATGACACAACAGTATTAGATGACTTCACTTAAAGGATTAAATTTTCAGGACTCATGTCTGGTGAAGGAGCCTGCATATCCCCCCCCCCCCAACCGCCAGCAAGTCTTTCATCCCCAGAGACCCTGTATTTCTTGGCTTATGTCTATATTACCCTATTCCTCTGTTAATCCCTCCTTTGTCTTGCTGCTTCTCCTAGATGGATATTGAGTTCTCATGGCCACCTAACCTCTGAATAAGTCTTAACAGCTACCCTGGTAAGCCTAATCTTAAATGAACCTTCACAGAAGCAGAACTAGTGGCAGCCATTGGAGAAGGACAGAGGTCTTTGCATTTTTAGGGGCCCTCATGAATACTTGCCTGGACTGCGTAGGTCATAGATACCGAGTGACTTTCTGTTGTCCAGAATTAGTGCCAAAGGGGTGGGGAAAGAGGACAAAGGAATGCCAATTAACCCAGTGATACATAGAGCTGTCCTCAGACCAGCAAGCTGTGACCAGTGAGCAATGGACAGCACCTTCCACCTAAGCTTGGTTGCACCTGCTTGTGTAGGATCATCATGAATTTGACTGTTGAGGCTCTGCAAGAAAGGAGAGGCGGAGAGAGTCAGTCATGCCTCCCACCACCCAGTTGGCCTGAACTGCATGTGGAGGGGAGACTGAGAGTATAAACAGAGGAAGCTGGAGAGAAGCTGACTCCTCACCATTTTGTGGGGCTGCCACGATGTAGAATTTGCTATATGAACTTAGTAGGGGAGCTCCCCTCCACACACACCTATAAGTAAACCTTCATCCTCCACTCGGTTCATAAGCCCGATAAATTCACTACGATTTTCCAAACTAGCTTGGAGAATTTGTACCTTGCTTTGTCATTAGGGACTGAGGGGGGAGGGGATGCACCTGCCAGGAGTTTTAGCAACAATTGTATTCCACAGGGAATGACAAAACCAAGGATGAGGCTGGGAAGAGCCAAGGTGTTTCTTCTCATACAGGGAAGGAGAGCAGCAGCTGACGGGAAGAGTGGGTGGGGGATCTTGGCACGGTGCACCAGCCCCATGGAGGTACTGGCAGTGGCAAGTCTTGTGAATGGACTTTAAGGTTCGTAACTAAGGTGAAGACCCTAGTACATGATGCTGGTGGGGGAAACCCTGGGATGGCCGTCCACTTGTAGGTACTGTGGGGTGGCACACCTGCTCAACTGGCGGGGGTCTTCCGCCACGTGAGTATGGAGATGCTCTGAGGACTGCAGAAGGTCTAGAACAAACTTTGGAAGCCCTGGGAGTAGAGCACCAGGGTGGGAGTTTTGGCATGCAGCTGCAGAGGCAGCCTGGCCGGTACTCAGGTGGAAGTAGTAGCCTGGAGGGAGACTGAAAGAGGAATTAGAGCAAGAACAGACTAAGAGGCTGTCCTTTTCAGTACTGGTCTCTGAACTTGCCAGTGAATTGCATAAAAGAAAAAAGAGATAGAGGTGTTAGCCTTCCATTTTTTTATGGCTAGGGGGCCAGAAGGGGAAGAAATCCCAGATTAGATTGAAAATACAAGGCTCATCCTGGGACCCCAAAACCTGGAACCAATGGGAGAAGGCAGATAGTGATGAGGAAGAGAGTGATGTAAAGTACTAAAGAAAGAAAAAAAAAAATCCCTGTTTCACCTGATGGAGGCCTTAACAAGGGTCCAGAGCAGGAGATTATGGCAATCAGAGAATACTGGAGCTGTTGGATTGAGTGAAGACTTCAAACGAACACTGAAGGAGCCCCTAACACCTGGCTGGTGAGGATATGGGACAAGGGAGCAGATGATACTAGTTCAAGTGCTGCAGAAGCATTAAAGCTGAGCAATATAATCACCCATCTCTTCTTGAGACATAGACTGTGTAACCTGAGGCGGTACATGGGGAAATCATTCCTTGATGGGCTGGATGGAGACTTGGACATCACTAGTGGAGGTTCCCAAGGATATCAGGAGCTAAAGGACAACACAGGGGAGGCTAGCATTACTGAGAAAACTAGGTATGAGGAAACCAATGCATAGTGCCCTGTTCATTGGACCAGAAGAGACTATGTTCACTAGAGATTGGAAGAAGAACTTGATTGAGCAAGGACCTCAAGATTGGTATGGAGCGTTAGTGGCTTTGCTGAGTCCCTTAGTGGAACAGGATCTTTATAAAGTAAGAGAGGCTCTGACAGATCTAAGTGACTAGACCAGCATGTAAAATATGTCCATAAAAGAGTGCAACAATCAGGGCTGGAGAGATGGCTCAGCGGTTAAGAGCGCCAACTGCTGGCCGGGTGTGGTGGCGCAAGCCTTTAATCTTAGCACTTTGGAGGCAGAGGCAGGAGGATCTTTGTGATTTCAAGGTCAGCCTGGTCTACAGAGTGAGTTTCAGGACAGCTGGGGCTACAGGGAGACCCTGTCTCAAAAAGACAAAAAAAAAAAAAAAAAAGAGTGCCAACTGCTCTTGCAGAGGACCCAGGTTCGATTCCCAGCACTCACCATGGTGGCTAAGAACCGTCTTTAACTCCAGTTCCAGGGGAATCTAACGCCCTCTTCTGACCTCTGCGGCATTTCACGACATGGGTGCATCAACCTACATGCAGACAGTACACTCATACACATTAAAAAGAAATAAATTGAAAAAAAGAGTGGAACAATCTATAAGAGATATAAAAAAGACAAAGAAAGAGGTCTCTTGGGTTACTTGAAGGAAAATCTGGCAAGGTTTGTGTCAAGCCCAAGTTCCTAAAGGAAAAATTGACAAAAGCCAAATTCTGTGGTAAGGAACTTCTGGAAGGCTTTAAAGCCTGAGGAAAAGTTCACAGAAAACATACAGAAGATAAAAATTGTCCCAGGGGCAGATAATGATCCATCTAGATGAAACAGGATATGTTTCTCTCCTGAGAAAGGTTATGTAGGGGCCGAGACAGTTTTCCCAGCCAGAGCCTCCCCTGGTACAGGCAGTAGTCAGAGCCACCGGCCTGCCTGACCAGGCAAACAATAGGCACAGCAGGGGCTAGAGGGGCCCTATTCCTCCTTAGGGGCCCTGTGCAGGGCCGTGCAGCTTGAGCCAGCCTCAACGAGTTTATGAAAGATAAAGAGTGCAAGAGGCTCCATGTCTCCAAGATAATGACTAAAGATAGCAAAGAGTTAACTAAATTAACGCCTCTCATTACGCCGCTACTGCACCCAACATGGATCTGTTGAGACAACAATTGATACAAATGGATAAAGTCTTTCTATGCTGTGTTAGACCTTGTTTTTGTTTGATTTAGTATATAGTGTTTTTCAGATGTGAAACTCATTTGAGAAATATCAAGTACACCTGGAGAAACACAGCTGAAAAATAAATTCAGGAAGGGTACAAGGCCCGGTATAGCCATGAAATTCTCTAGAGCTTTATGGTGGGGTAAGGCACAGGGATGCCCACAAGGATGATTGGGAAAAACCCACAACGGCCTGGGCTTATAGATGCCAGAGTGTAAACAGATATAAAAATAAAAAAGAAACTCCCCCAAATTGTACAATTGTTAAATGAAAATTCCAGTACCAGGGGTGGGTTGACCCCCTTTGAGCTGTTGGCCAGGGAGTTCCTGGAGTGTTGGTTGCGCAGCAGAAGCAACTAGTCAGACCCGACTGCTGCAGATGTGGTGTGATGTGAGCGTGGGACCAGGCTGGAAGGCCCCTGCCACTGGAGGGCTGGCATCAGCGCCAGAGGGTGCTCTGCAGAGGCTGGGGGAGAATGGTCCCCAAAGTTGTGCTTAATGACGAACCCGAGTGGTGCACTACTGACATGCGAAGCCAGATGTTCCTGCTTCTGCGAAAGTTGTGTTAGCATGTGTACAGCAGACATATTTCCAACTGGATTTAAGGCCCACTCCTTGGAGAGGAACACACATTTGCTATCAGAAGTCAGGCTAACCCCTGGTGGCAGGCGAAGTTATAGGCCCCAGTGCGGAAGCCACTACAATTGTTCTGTGAGATGGATGTGGTGCACCTGTTAAGGAACCTTCTAAACATCTGTGTTTATGCCCATGGGTTAGGTTATCACTGCAGTTGCTGTTCACTTAGATGTTTCTTCTTCTTTTCATTAAAGTTTTAGGTAGGAGGAAAACCACCAAATGGACTAACAGTCATGCCTTGGAAACAGATGATGAGAAAACTAAGAGTTCAGTATATCACCACAGTGGGAGGATGATTGAAGATTGTCCTACATCTATGTTAACCCCTCAAGGCTCAGGGACATTTTCGGAAGAGGCTGGCAGAAAGAATAAAAAGCATGAGGAAGGCATGATGTGTTACATAGAGCTGTCCTCTGACCGGCAAGATGTGACCAGTGAGCTATGGGCAGTGCCTTCTTCCCAAGCTTGGTTGCACCTACTTGTGTAGGGTCACGACAAACTTGACTGTGGTTACTCTGAAAAAAAGGAGGGGCAGAGAGGGTCAGTCTTGCCTGCCACCACCCAGTTGCCCTGAACTGCATGTGAGGGAGGGACTAAATATAAGGCAAGGAAGCTGGAGAGAGAGGCCGTGTGTCTCTCTCACTATTTTGTGTGGTTCTGGAGATAGAGAATTTGCTGTATGACCTTAGTAAGAGAGCCCCCCCCCTTCTAAAAGTAACTCCTCATCCACTGCTATGTTGGTAAGCTTCTATCAGTAACCCCTCATCCACTGCTCTGTTGGCGAGCTTCTATAAGTAACCGCTCATCCACTTCTGTGTTGGTGAGCTTCTATAAATAACCCCTCATCCACCACTCTGTTGGTAAACTTCTATAAGTAACCCCTCATCCACCGCTCTGTTGGTAAGCTTCTGTAAGTAACCCCTCATTCACCGCTCTGTTGGTAAACTTCTATCAGTAACCCCTCATCTACCGCTCTGTTGGTAAGCTTCTATCAGTAACCCCTCATCTACCACTCTGTTGGTAAGCTTCTATAGTAACCCCTCATCCACCGCTCTGTTGGTAAGCTTCTATCAGTAACCTCTCATCCACCACTCTGTTGGTAAGCTTCTATAAGCAACCCCTCATCCGCTGCTCTGTTGGTAAGCTTCTATAAGTAACCCCTCATCTACCACTCTGTTGGTAAGCTTCTATAAGTAACCTCTCATCCACTGCTCTGTTGGTAAGCTTCTATATGTAACCCCTCATCCACCACTCTTTTGGTAAGCTTCTATAAGTAACCCCTCATCCACTGCTCTTTTGGTAAGCTTCTATAAGTAACCCCCATCCACTGCTCTGTTGGTAAGCTTCTATAAGTAACCCTTCATCCACCACTCTGTTGGTAAGCTTCTTTCAGTAACCCCTCATCTACCACTATGTTGGTAAGCTTCTATAGTAACCCCTCATCCACCACTCTGTTCGTAAGCTTCTATAAGTAACCCCTCACCCACCACTCTGTTGGTAAGCTTCTATAAGTAACCACTCATTCACTGCTGTGTTGGTGAGTTTCTATAAGTAACCCCTCATCCACTTCTGTGTTGGTGAGCTTCTATAAATAACCTCTCATCCACCACTCTGTTGGTAAACTTCTATAAGTAACCCCTCATCCACTGCTCTTTTGGTAAGCTTCTATAAGTAACCCCTCATCCACTGCTCGGTTGCTAAGTTCCTATGAGTAACCCCTCATCCACTGCTCTGTTGGTAAGCTTCTATAAGTAACCCTTCATCTACCACTCTGTTGGTAAGCTTCTATAAGTAACCCCTCGTCTACCACTCTGTTGGTAAGCTTCTATAAGTAAACCCTCATCCACTGCTCTGTTGGTAAGCTTCTATAAGTAACCCCTCATCTACCACTCTGTGGTAAGCTTCTATAAGTAACCCCACATACACAGCTCTGTTGGAGTTGTAGTTTTTCTTCCATTGCTGTGACAAAACACTCTGACCGACACCAACTTGGGGAGGAAAGGGTTTATTTAGCTTACATCTCCTGGGACACAGTTCATCACTTAAGGAGCCCAAGGCAGGAACTCAGAATAGGAACCTGGAGGCAGTAGCTGAAGCACAAGCCATGGAGGAATGCTGTTCACTGGCTTGCTCCCTTGGCTCATGCCCAGCCTGACCTCCTATACAGTACACAACAACCAGCTCAGGGTGGCACCACCCATAGTGGGCTGGGCCCTCCCACATTGCTCAACAATCAAGATAATACTCCACAGATGTGGCCACAGGCCAGTCCAATGGAGCCAATTCCCCAACTGAGGCTCCCTCAACCCAGGGGTGTCAAGTTGACACTAAAGCTGTACAGCACAATTGACCCCTTGTCAACTTGACACACAAAACACATCACTATTAAACCAGCACCTTTCCAGTTCTTATCCCCAAAGTGTGATGTTAACATTAATCACAACCTACGACAGTACAACCTTAAAAGCCCCACAGTCCTTAAAATGTCCAAATACTTAAAAGTTCACAGTCTGTTAAAAGTCACTTAACTGTGGGCTGCTGTAAAATCCAAAACAAGTACTGTCTTATTTCAAAGGGAAGAATCAGGCACTCTCAAACAAAACCCAAGTCCACCAAATTAGCTCAAGGCTGGACACCTAGGATTCACTCACAATCTTCTGGGCTCCAAAGGGTGTTGACAGCTCCCCCCTCTTACTCTGCCATCCTAGGCACACACAGCTCATCTCGCAGGCCCAGGCCAACTCCATTCCACACCTGCCTCTGCTCTTGGTGGTCATCCCATGGTCCTGGCATCTCCAAAAAGCTGGGGTCGCCACTGAAACTGAGACAGCACCTTCACCAATGGCCTCTTCTGACCTCTCCTGGTGCAAAACCTCAGCTTCTCTCCATGACCCCTGCAATCTTGGGGTCTTCACTGCAACCGAGGTGCACTTCCACCAATGGTCTTTCCTGACCTCTCACAGTGCCAAGCCTCTGCTGCTCTCTGTGACCCCCTCAAATTTCAACACCAGAACCATATAGGAGACTCTTACATGTTACCAAGTCCTGCTTCTGGCTTGAGATGGAGGCTCAGGCCCCTTCTGGATCACAGCTTCTGTGTGCTGACCCTGAAGAAATTCTTCCCAGAAGATTTCACCACAGTGATGCTGGTCTCTTGTTACTTACAGCTGATTTTTCAGCCCCAGCTAACCAGCATCAATTGTCCCAGTACAACAAAGATTTCACTTCAGATTCTGGTCTCTTGTTACTTACAGCTGATTCTTCAGCTCCAGCTGACCAGAACCCACAGATTACACAGTCCTGATGATCTCTGCTCCCTTTCGAAACTAGAAACTTCACAAGCCAGTCCTTCATCTTCTACAACTCCTTCAGCAAAACTGCTCCAAGCTGCACAGCAATGATCTTTAGGCAATGATCTTCCCAGCCCAAAGTTCCAAATGCCTCCACAATCCTTCCCCAAAACACCAAGGTCAGGTCTGTCACAGCAACACCCCACTCTTCTGGTACCAGTTTCTGTCATAGTTTTTTTCCATTGCTGTGACAAAACACTCTGACTGACACCAACTTGGGGAGGAAAGGGTTTATTTAGCTTACATCTCCTGGGTCACAGTTCATCGCTTAGGGAGCCCAAGGTAGGAACTCAGGGCAGGAATCTGGAGGCAGTAGCTGAAGCACAAGCCATAGAGGAATGCTGTTCACTGGCTTGCTCCCTTGGCTCATGCCCAGACTGACCTCTTATACAGTACACAACAACCAGCTCAGGGTGGCACCACCCATAGTGGGCTGGGCCCTCCCACATTGCTCAATAATCAAGACAATACTCCACAGATGTGGCCACAGGCCAGTCCAATGGAGCCAACTCCCCAATTGAGGCTCCCTCAACCCAGGTGTGTCAAGTTGACACTAAAGCTATCCAGGACAGTTGGTAAACTTCTATAAGTAACCCCTCATCCACTGCTCTGTTGTTAAGCTACTATAAGTAATCCCTCATCCACCACTCTGTTGGTAAGCTTCTGTAAGTAACCGCTCATCTACCCCTGTGTTCATAAGCTTCTATAAGTAACCCCTCACCCACCACTCTGTTGGTTAGCTTCTATAAGTAACCCCATGTCTACTATTCTGTTGGTAAGCTTCTATACATAACCCCTCATCTACCACCCTGTTGGTAAGCTTCTATAAGTAACTCCTCATCTACCACTCCTTTAGTAAGCCAATAAGCTTGGTATGATTTTTCTACAGCTTAGAGAATTTGTCACTTGGTTTGTCATTCAGAACCAGAGAGAATGAGCCTTGAGCCACTCATGCCTCCCAGGAGTTTTAGCAGCACTCATTGTAGACAAAAGAAAACCTGTAATTTCCCAGCCCAGCCTTTTGGGAAGGTGGCTGCTCTTCCAGCATGGCTCCCCACTCACCACTTTGTCTCCCAGTTCGTGGCTCTGAGAGAGGAGAGGGGCTGATATACTCCTGGAAGTAGACACTTCCAGTCTTCTGTCTTGGGGGAACAAGGATGAGAAAGTGTCTTTCCTTCTCTTGGACCGAGTAGGATATGGGAAGATCAAGGTGCAGCCTTGATGAAGATTTTGACTGCCTGTGAAAGGACAGACAGTATTTCATCTCCTAATGGTGTCCTCCTTGCTGCAATGTCCTGTATATGTGTGACGGATAAGAGTACCATCTAGGAAGTGGCTTTCCTTCTTATAGTTTGGTGGGCAATCAAGTGAGAGCTTCCTGAGGCTAAAGGAGACCGTGCAGAAGAAGACAGTCATTGTGTCACCAAGCAGGATCACAGCTCAGACAGAGGGTACTACCATCAGATATTCCTGGGTTCTGAAAGTGGACCCCGGGGAAAGGTCGTATGGAGGCTGAGTTCCTTTTCCCATAGAGAATTGTGATCGATTGCTTCCTAGGAGCATCAGCTCTTGGGTGATTACCACAAGGATGCCAGCCTGCCCTGACCAGAAAGCACCCAGGACCAATAGCAAAGGGCTCCGGGAATGGCATTGGAACACCAAGGCATTCACATATAACCCCACTGGCTGCTGGGAGCTGAAGGACGGAGCGAGGGAAGCACCTTAGAGCAAGGTCATAGTGCTTGCTCTGCTCCAGGAGTCAGGAGCCCACCTGCTGCAGTGAACAGAAGATGGAAGGTGAGAGAACGTTAAAGCTGAAGAGAATGCATTTTAATAATAAAAAATGTTCCCAAAGTCATGGGTTCTGATCAAACTGCCCTTAAGAGATCTACTCTCCAGTAATGAGAAATAAAATACTTGAAAAAATGTAAGTGAATTGCATCTCTGTTCCTCACTGAGTTGATTCCTCACTAAATTCATCGTTGTCTCAAGGGAAATGTGGCTATGGAAACAAAAGACCAGAGAGTACCGTGAGTATTTAAAAGTATTTATTTATTTTTATCTTGTATGTGGAGGTAAGTATGTGTGCGTGTGTCTGCACACTCATGTAACGTGCATGTGCGAAGGTCAGTTCATTCTCCCATTGTTCTGCACTTTGTCTTTTGAATCATAGACTCTCATTGAACCTGGAGCTCATGATTGACGATGCTGACAGCTAATATGCTCTAGGGATCTACTTGTCTCCGTCCCCCAGCCCTGGCTGTTATGTGGGTGGTGGGGTTCAGGTTGCTTTCTCAGCAGATACTTCGCTGATAGAGCCGCTGCTCCAGCCCTGAATATTTATTTTGTTGTTTGCATTTGTCATGATTCTTTCTAGCCCAAAGCACTGAGTTTCTGTCCCAAAGACTTACTATGATGAAAAGTTCATTAAAAACGGTCTATTTTTCCAACACAGGGATGTTAGGCTCTTAAGATTTTGACTTTGGCAACATCAGCATCAAGAGAAATCAAAAGGATAAGCAGGAGATTCCAGGAGTCTTCAGAAATGTCTACAGGCTAGTGTGCCAGGCTCCTGCTCAGAAGGAAGCTGCCCAGGTCCTGTGTGAGGGCATCAGGATCATCTAGGCCCTGGCCTCCCACGGCCTTCATGGTTTGCTGGTTATGGGCCATGTTCCTGTCTGGCCTTCTTCAGCCCTCGGTATGTGAATTTCCCTCTGGACTGCCCTGGTTGAGAACCCTTTCCGCGGGCTTTCGGCATTGCTCAAACCCATTGAGCAATCTGCTGCTCCTTGCTGCTTTGTTTATGCTACCTTACCAAAGTTATTCTGCATAGTGTTAGATAAGACCACATGGTGGCAGCAGAGGACTAGTTTGGCCATTGGCCACATACAAGTGGAAATAGGAAGCTCTTAATGGCATTTCCCATGGGGCAGGTTGAAAAGGAGAGGGGGAAGTCAACATTTTAGAAAACTGGGAGATGAGATGAATAGAAAGACTAATAATCATGTATTGAATGTTTATTATGAGTTAGGCAATGTGTCTCATTCCTCATCCATGTCTTAGAACACCTTTGTAATTATTTCTGTTTCACTTGTAAAGAAATAGAGAAGCAGATGAATTAAGTTACTGACTCAAGTTCATACACTGATTATTGGTTGGAATTAGGAATAAAAACCAGGTCTGACTGACTTCCAGTCTCTTCGTTAAACACTGCAAGGGGCAGGGTAGACCAGGAGTTCTTAGAGTGTGGTTTGGGGTCCCTCAGTATTTGTATCACCCAGTAACTTGTTAAAATACAGATTACTGGGCCTTGCCCCAACCCCCTAGGTGGGGTTGAGCTCAGAAATTGTATTTTTTAAGTTTAAAACCCCCACATTTCTATTTATATTAATTCACTCACTCACTAATTCATTCATTCATTCATTCATTCATTCATTCAGTGTGTGCACATGCACTCACATGTGCATGCCTGTGCCCCAAGTCAATTCTCCTTCCCAACATGTGGATCCCAGGGGTTGAACGCAGGTGGTCAGACTCAGTAACAAGCACCGTTTTCCACTGAGCCATTTCAGCAGCCCTGATCCATGTTTTTATAACAGCCCTGTGTTGGGACTCTGACACAGCACAGGTCTTGAGAGGCCAACCTGGCATAACTCTGCACTGTGCTTTGGGTCTGGACCTGGTTCCCAAGGTGCATTCATTGCTCTGATGCCCAGGGCAGCTCCATTAACTGCTGACCTGTGGTCAGCTGGTCCCAAAGGTAAGGAAGATGTTTTAGAGTTCACCCCCAGAACAGCAGTGCCCCCTCTGCCTACTCAGCTGTGGGAAAAAAAAAGGTCTGTGGAACTTGGAACTTTTCTTTTCATTAATATGACAAACAGGCTTCCTGCACCAAGGACAGTCCGGTGAGACTGGCCTGGAATTTAGAATCTTCTTATAAATAAAGTCTCAGCTTCAAGCATTAATGAAAGACACTGGCTCTCTATGGCACCATTCATTTTTGATCTTGCCTATTTGGTAGCTAGTCTTCTGTCTTTGCATCTGCCACTGATTATGGAACTGTACCCTGGTGCGTGGTAGTTCAGGTTTTAGCAAAATTCATTATTCATCTGAAAATATTATAGGATCTGCAAGTCTGAAAGAAAAGACTTCTACTTCTTAATCTTTGTTTTTCCAGCTAGGAATTTCTAAGCGATGTTAAAGGCTTTCTTCATGCCTTTGGTAATTTTCTTAAACTTTGAAGTGTGCACACATTTTTCAGTGAGGGGGAAATGATAAATGCTGTTCTATAAACAAGTCTTTTATTCTGGGAGATGAACCTAGTGGAATGAAAATTATGAGGCTGAAATTCCTGATGGAGATGGTTTGACGAAGAAAGAGCTGTTTGAAGCTTTTGTATAGCCATTTGAAGAAAAAGAACAACTCATTAATTTTCACTTTATTCGTTTGAAATTTGTGATTCTATCCACAGGAGGTAGGAGCCCCTTTTGCGGAGGCTACAAAAGGATATTAAGGACAGGGGCTATGCAGGAGAATAGGTTGTTTCCATGGAGCGTGAGCTTCCTTTGGCATTCTCATTTACATACCAGCATTAATATGCTGATTATCCACTGTTCTTATTTATTCATGAGTGCATTATAGATGGTAGAATATAGATGGTGGAATATGCTGATATAGACCTCTATATCAGCACCTATCTCCAGCTTTGAAACCAGAGTATGATATATCTCCACATAGCAATGAATAAAATATGGAAGAGAGAGTTTCAGGAATTCTCTGTCCTGGATGTGGATAAGCCATTGTGAGTTCTGGATTAGTTTTTTTGTCCTTGAGACCAAGTACTTGACAGAAATGGCTTAAGGAGAAGGGGCTATTTATTTTAGCCTGCAAATTTTAGATAATCCGTTCATGGTTCCTGACCACATTGATTCCGAGGCTGCATTGAGATGGAAGATTGTGGCGGTGGGAGCACATGACAGAGGTTACTAACATAATGGGAGCCAGGAGTCAGAGGAAGGCTGGGACTGGGATGGGTACAACCTGCAAGGCTGTGCCTTCTTCCTCCCACTGTGCCCCAGCTCCCCAAGTTCCCAGAATGACATTTCAGTGTGTGTGTGTGTGTGTGTGTGTGTACTGGTAGTGTATATGCATTTGTACACATATGTGTAGCTGTCAGAGGTTTATGTCAAATGTCTTCTCATTCTCTACTTTATTATTTATTTACTTTTATTTTATGTGTATGTTTGTTTTGCCTGAATGTAAGTACATCTGTGTCATGCAATACCCATGAAGGTTAGAGGAGGGTATTAGATCCCCTGGAACTGGAGTTATGGATGGTTGTTAGCTGCCATGTGGATGCTGGGAACTGCACCCAGGTCCTCAGAAAAGCAGCCAGTGCTCTTAAGCACTGAGACATCTCTCTAGTTCTACCACTGGAGACTCTGTTCCTTAAGCTAGGAGCTCACCAGGTCAGCGAGGCTGGCTGGTCAGTGAGCTCCAGGGATCCACCTATCTCTGCCTCTCACTGTCATCAGATCTGGGTTTTTATACAGGTCCTCATGGTTGTGTGGAAGGCACTTTACTAACTGAGTTGTGTTCCCAGCACTCTACAGGAGATGTTTCAGATTCAATAGCTTCTCAGATTTCAGAAGCAAAACAATAAGATCTGTTGAAGTAACCATCTTTCATGGGGTAGACTTCTGAGCACTTTAAATGGTTTAGAAGTCACGTAGCCTTGGGAAGATAAAGACATCCTAAGGTAGAGTTCTCATTAGTGAACCTTCCTCCCATTGGTATGGAATATTCTGTGAGGAGCTGTAAGCCTGCTCATAAAGGATTAACTCTGAAATAGCTTCAGAGCTGTTCCCTAAAAGTGCAGGCATGCAGAGAAGCTTCCTGCCTGCACACCTGATGTTCTGGAGGAAGCTTATCGCAAGCAAACAGTTTCTGCTGGTGCAGCAGCCCGCTTGATAAACTTTTAACTTTTACAAGAGTTACCCCCTACCTCCTCCCTTCTTCCCGCCTCACTGCCCTATAAATTGTACGTTTACCCTACAATAAAGTAGACCTCGACAAAGAGCTTGCCTGGTCTCGTTTCTCTCTCTCGCTTATCTTACAGGTTTTGGGGTCTCCCTCGGGTACCTGTCGTTACATGTCCCTGCAGGCAGGGTCATATTAGCGCCTGACGTAGGGGCTCGAGGTAAGAGGCCCCTTACCAGACAAAGGAACAAGTAGGTCCGGCCAGACGATATCATAAAAAGAGGACGCCCCACCACCCACGGAGCCAGATCCTCGGAAAAAAGAGGTGAGTAGTTCTTTGTCTAAAAATTAAAGATGGGCAATTCACTGTCTAAGGAAGAAAAGTTTATTCAGTACTTCAAGACAGCTTTCAGGGAGAGAGGAATTGGGGTTAAGAAAAAAGATTTAACTAGATTTTTTATATTCATAGGGGATACATGTCCCCGGGTGGTCCTTGATGGGCCCTCAATTCACCCCAAAACATGGAAAAAGGTAAAGCAAGATCTTGACTGCATCATGCAGACTAAGGGACCAGATAGTATCCCTGTCCAGACTTTTACTTATTGGACTGTCATTAATGAGATAATTCAGGACCCCCCCCCAATCCATCCCTTTAATTGAAACAACAGAACAATTCCTAAAACCCCTTAGCCGCCCTTCCTCGGCCCTTTCCATTAAAAAGGAGTGCTCCCCATGTCCGTCAGTCATTTTAGAAATCCCATCTGATGACCCAGCATCCGCTCCCCCAGAACCTAAACACTCTAAACCATCCACCCTCTATCCACTGTTACCTAGGGAACCTACTGCCCCAGAGGCCAGTGGGGAAGAGCATTTCTGCCAAACATTCCCAATAATAAAAACCCAAAACCCACCTTCTGAGGAAGAGATTTACCCCACAGACCACGTGTGGTCTGGGATCACTCCCCCACCACCTTACCTTCCATTTCCTGATGTTAAGCCCCTTTTGGAGACCAAAAAACTAAACAAAAAAATAACTAATCTGAAACAAGTCCTTGATTTACAACAAGAACTGTCCACATTAACCTTAAACATTCAGCAGCTACAATCTAAAATACAAGTTGGTGGCACTCCTGTAGTGCAAACCTCCTCTGCAGTCCCTAAAATAAAACATAAGTCAAACAATGTTAAAAAACCTAAGGCTCCTTTTCAAACTTACCCAATCTTAACCCGCTCCCAGACCTCAACTAACCAAGATAATGATCCTGATCTAAATAATGGCCACAATCAGGATAGTGAATCAGAGTCCGACCCAATTGATTCTACCCAAGAAAATAGAGGGGAGGAAGAAGAACGCGGACACTCTGAGCACGGGCGCTCTCCGTAGCGCCAAGAGAGATCCCCATCTGAAAGTGAAAGTGACAGTGAGGAAGAGGGCAGCCCTGATGTGCATCAAAATCAATATAAAAAAATAAAATTCAAACACCTTAAAAACCTTAATTCTGCAGTCCATAATTATGGACACGCAGCTCCCTTTACTATCAGCCTCATAGACTTACTAGCTGAGGGAGGCTATTTATCACCCGCAGAATGGTATCAGGTCACGCAAGCTGTGCTGACCCATTCACAATACTTAACTTGGAAAGCGGAATTCCTAGACAAATGCCATAAACTGACAAAAGCTAATGCTCAAAAGGCTAGCACCAAAGAGTGGACTTTTGACAAACTGTCTGGCCAAGGCAAATACATCTCTGAAACTAAACAAACTCAGCTTCCCCCGGGATTGCTAGCTCAAGTAACTGAAGCTGCAAAGATGGTGTGGAGAGCCGTCCCCTCCGATAAATCCATTATTATGCCCCTTACAAAAATAATCCAAGGACCTAATGAACCCTATGTCCAGTTTATAGGACGTCTCCTCGAAGTGGCTGAAAAAACTCTAAATTTAAAAAATGAAAATGATCCCTTCTTAAAACAATTAGCTTATGAAAATGCCAATCCAGCATGCAGGGCGGCCCTTAGAAGTGTCTACAAAAGAAAAGATATTAATGAAATGATCAGAATTTGCAATGATATAGATTCTTTTTCCCACGAACTATCTAAAGGAATAACAGAGGGAATCACCTTGGCAATGGGAGCCATGTTAAATAAAAATAATAAATGTTTCAGATGTGGACAGGCAGGCCATTTTGCTAAACAATGTCCAAACCCTCCAAAAAACCTTAATCAATTAGACTATACTCCACCCAACCATAACAAGGAGGATGCCACAGGCAACCAGGCCCATAAACGGCCTAATAAAATTTGCCCTCGATGCAAAAGAGGAAAACATTGGGCCAATGAATGCCATTCAAAAACAGATATAGAAGAAAATCCCTTGCCCTCACTATCGGGAAATGGACGGAGGGGCCTGCCCCGGGCCCCATCTCAAAGCCCAATGTCTCTAGGGTTGGGGCCCAATCGCTGTCCAGAGCCACCCCATGAAGCGCAAGACTGGACCTGTGTTCCACCTCCCCTCGAATATTAACACCAGACCAGGGGATTCAAATCCTAGAAACAGGACAATATGCCCTCGCCCCAGCTGGAGCCTTTTTTCTGATTCTCGGATGGGCTTCAGCATCCATTGGTGGACTGTCAGTGGTACCCACCGTGGTAGATTCTGATTATACTGGAGAAATAAAAATTTTGGCTTCCTCCCCAAAAGGACCTATATCTATACAGGCTGGACAGTGCATAGCACAGGCTGTTCCTCTTCCCTTAATGGGAGATTTCCCGTACATACAAGCAAGAAGAGGCTCCTCACATCCTGGGTCATCAGATGTTTACTGGGTCCAACAACTAACCCAGGAGCGACCCACCCTTACATTATGGATTGAAGGGAAAAAGTTTCAAGGAATTATGGACACAGGAGCCGATGTTACAGTCATTGCTCAAAAACATTGGCCTAGAGCCTGGCCGCTTGCAGCCTCTGCCACCCATTTAAAAGGAATAGGGCAGACACAAAATACTCTACAAAGCTCTAAACTTTTGACCTGGACAGATAAACAAAATAATAAAGGAGTTATAACACCCTATATAGTTAAGGGCTTGCCAGTAAATTTATGGGGGAGAGACATCCTATCACAAATGGGTGTGCTTATGTGCAGCCCAAATGAAATAGTAACAGGGCAGATGCTACGCATGGGACACCTCCCAGGAAAAGGACTGGGGAAGAAGGGACAGGGCCCGGTGACACCCATACAAGTTACCCCCCGTCCAAAAAATTTAGGATTAGGAGCAGAAAATTTTTCCTAAGGACCACTGATGATCCTGCACTCCAGGCTGACAAAATCACATGGAAAAATGATGATCCAGTCTGGATTGATCAGTGGCCCCTACCTCAACAAAAAATACAGGCCGCGTTACTTTTAGTGCAGGAACAGTTAACGCTCGGCCACCTTGAGCCCTCCACTTCACCATGGAACTCCCCAATTTTTATAATTAAAAAGAAAAACGGAACTTGGAGATTGTTACAAGACCTTAGGGCTGTTAATAAAACCATGATTCCCATGGGGGCATTGCAACCTGGCCTGCCTTCCCCAGTGGCCATTCCAAAAAACCACTATAAAATTGTCATTGATATTAAAGACTGTTTTTTCTCTATTCCCCTCCACCCCAATGATTGCAAACGCTTTGCCTTTTCCATTCCTGTGGTCAACCACATAGGACCCAATCCACGTTTCCAGTGGCGCGTACTGCCACAAGGAATGGCTAACAGTCCCACCCTATGCCAACAATATGTAGCACAAACAGTTAACCCTATTAGGATAAAGCATCCCAAGGCTTATATTGTTCATTATATGGATGATCTATTAATAGCCGCTGAAACCATTGGAGAGGCTCAAAACATCACCCAACAACTGATTATAAACCTTCAACAGCGAGGATTTCTCATACCCCCAGAAAAAATACAGACACGCGATCCTTATTCTTTTCTAGGGTTCCATTTACAAAAAAACCAAATCTCTACTCAAAAGATCCAAATTAAAAGAACTCGCCTATCAACATTAAATGATTACCAAAAACTCCTGGGAGATATTAATTGGCTCCGCCCATATCTCAAATTAACTACTTCTGAGCTTAAGCCCTTATTCGACATTTTAAAAGGAGATCCTGACCCCACATCCCCCAGGGATTTATCTCCAAAGGCTGAAGCCTCATTACATATTGTAGAAAAGGCTATTTCCAATCAAAATATAGGATATTTTGACCCCCATAAAGTGCTTTTCCTCATAATATTCCCCACACCACACTCTCCAACAGGTCTTCTTTGGCAAAAACAGACACCCCTTTTATGGATCCATTTGCCAGCCACACACCCTAAGGTGCTCCCCACCTATCCCTCCCTGGTCTGCACACTTAGCTCCTTGGGCCTGTGCACCTCTGTCAGATATTTTGGAAAAGAGCCAGATATTATTATAACCACTTATAATGCTGACCAGTTAAAATGGTTACAGCAAAAAGATGATGAATGGACAATATTGTTAACCACTTACCAGGGACAATTTGATAATCATTTCCCAGCAGACAAACTAATTCAATTTCTTAAAGTTACACCTTTTGTTTTTCCCTCCATCACCAAGAGCTCCCCTATTAAAAATGCCCCAACGGTTTTTGTTGATGGATCATCCACAGGGATGGCTGCCTATGTAATAAATAATCAGACTTACCAGGTACCTACAAACTATACCTCAGCCCAACTTGTAGAGCTTCAAGGTGTCCTAACAGTCTTTCAGAAACTTAAAGACACCCCCTTCAATTTGTACTCAGACAGCCATTATGTTGTTAGATCCTTACAAGCCCTAGAAACTGTCCCTTTAATTCAACCCACTACAACAACCTTCTCACTATTCCTTAGGCTGCAACAATTGCTAAGAGATCGATATCACCCTTTCTATGTTGGACACATACGTGCTCATTCTGGACTTCCTGGCCCGCTAACCCAGGGCAATGATAAGGCTGATCTAGCCACTCGCCTGGTGGGCCTTGTAAACATTGTAAAAACAACAGACCCATTAAGAGATGCCCAGGAAGCACATACCCTCCATCACCTAAACGCTCACACCCTCCGCCTCCGCTTTGGGATTAATAGGGAACAGGCTCGCCAAATTGTCAAAAATTGTAAAAATTGCCTGACTTTTCTGCCAGAGCCACACACGGGAGTCAACCCTAGAGGGCTGACACCCGGAGAGCTGTGGCAAATGGACGTTACCCATGTCCCATCTTTTGGAAAACTAAAATTTGTTCATGTCTCTATTGACACCTTTAGTGGATTTATACATGCCACAGCACAGTCAGGGGAAGCCACAAAAAATGTGATAGCCCACATGTTATCAACTTTCGCCGTTATGGGTCAGCCTAAATGCTTAAAAACAGATAATGGCCCTGGGTATACTAGCCAAAGGTTTCAACAATTCTGTGCCCAGTTAAAGATTAAACACATCACAGGCATCCCCTACAATCCACAGGGACAAGGAATTGTGGAAAGAGCAAATCAAACGCTTAAACATACATTAACCAAATTAACAAGCCAAGAGCAGTTATATCCCCTAAAAGGAAACAGCAAACTTCTGCTGTCACATGCTCTCTTCGTCCTTAATTTTCTAAATTTGGACTTAAAAGGAAAATCAGCCGCTGATCGCTTATGGCATCCAACCACTAAAACAGATTACACAAAAGTATTGTGGAAAGATCCTATGACAAACAAATGGAAAGGCCCTGACCCGGTACTCATATGGGGAAAAGGCCATGCATGTGTCTTTGACACTTTTGAAAATGGGGCAAGGTGGCTCCCAGAACGCCTAATAAAGCCCATTAACCCAACCCAGGGTGGTGCCTGAGAATGGTATTTATGCTTTCTTGCAGAAATGATTCTCCTTCTGACCATCCTCTGCGGGACCATTAAAATCATCGGTTCCACCTCCAATATTCATGAGTCCTGGGATGCAACCGGACAAAACAACAGGTTTGAATGGTCAGACATGGAAGCTTTTGCCTTTTGTATCTTTACCCTCTCCTCCTTCTTTTTCTGGGTCATGGTTTTCCTCTGCTGTCACAGGACTTTTCCCCTTCTTCCCCTTATCTGTCTCTTTGGGGCCCCCACAGCGGCCGCCGCATCACCATACCAGCTTTTTAACTACACTTGGTTAATTATAAACCAAGCAGGAGATGTGGCCAATGCCTCCTCCACCGTTGGATCTCAACCCTCCTGGGAGCCCCTACATGTGGATCTTTGTGCGTTGGCCATGGGGGCCGATTCTCGATGGGGGACTCCTAGTATATTCATGCCTCAATCCAAACCTGTAGATACACAGACCCGGTATTCCTCACTGCCCGCTTGCTTTAATGTGGCTGCACGCTCATGGCTGCAAGCAGCACCCATTTATGTTTGCCCCGGTTCGCACCGACCACGTAGTTGGGCAACTAGCTGTGGCTATGACAGTGATTACTTCTGTGGAGCCTGGACTTGTGAGACCATGGGAGATGTCTATTGGAAGCCCACTTCCAATTTTGATTATATCACAGTAAAACGAACTAACCCCTCCCAATACAAATTAAATTCCGGTCCTATCCCATACAATAACAAATGTAAACAATGGTGCAATTCCCTCACAATATCCTTCACCGATAACGGAAAGAAAAAATCTTGGGAAGGACGTGGTTACCAATGGGGACTAAGACTATATATCTCAGGTTATAACCTTGGGCTCACCTTTAAAATCAAATTACAGAAAACCATCCCCAATGCACATAAGGCTTCAGTGGGACCTAATTCCATGGTACATAAGAAACAACACCCCAAAAACCCCACCCAAGTTCAAAAACCTATCCCTACTAAAGCACCCAGTCCCATCTCATCCACCCACCCTGGACCCTCAGATATCCTTTTCCAACCCACTTTACCTGAAGGCCCCATGCCCTCATCTGAGCTGATTCTCTCTTTAGTCAACGCTTCTGCCTTTGCTCTTCACAAAGTTTATAATGATAGTGAATATGATTGTTGGCTATGCTATTCCGCTGCCCCCCCCTTTTTATGAAGGCATTGCAATTAAAGCTAACATTTCATTTACAAATAATATTAACCTTCTGTCCTGGTCTTCGGTTGAATTAACTGTTTCAGACTTATCAGGAATTGGTACCTGTCTGCGAGGACCCAGGATACTTCTACCCCTACCTTTAATCGACATTTGTAATGATACTATAGTCATTAATTCTTCTTCTAAATATGCTTTTGCTCCTAATGATACATATTTTGCCTGCTCCACAGGACTAACTACATTTATTGACACTTCCCAGTTCCTAAATCATTCAGATTACTGTGTGGTAGTCCAGTTATTCCCAAGGTTACAAGTTTATGACTCTGACACCTTTCTAAAATTTTGGGAAAGGGAGCATAAGAACGATAACTCCCGCCCTCAAAGAGTCAGACGAGAACCCATTACAACAATTACCCTGGCAGTCATTTTGGGTCTTGGAGCCACAGGAGCCGGCACAGGGATAGCTTCTATGATTACATCCCAACAAAATTATCATCAGCTTAGCCAAGCCATTGACAAAGACATTGAAGAACTCAGAACAGGACTAGAAAATCTAAAGGATTCTCTCACCTCCCTTTCAGAAGTAGTGCTACAAAATAGAAGAGGCCTCGACCTGCTGTTTCTACAGCAGGGAGGATTGTGTGCCGCCCTAAAGGAGGAATGTTGCTTTTATACAGATAAAACAGGGTTAGTAGAAAACAGCCTTCAAAAAATCAAAGATAACCTAGAAAAAAGAAAAAGGGAGCGTGAACAACAAAAATCCTGGTATGAAAATTGGTCAGCCACTCCTTGGTGGACCACCTTATTACCTAGTCTTCTGGGACCCGTCCTGGGATTGATCCTGCTAATTTCATTTGGACCGTGGGCACTTAATCGATTAACCAATTTTGTTAAGTCCCAAATAGATTCCTCACTTACAGCACGAGTCCATTATCATCGCTTGGCCATCGAAGAGGAAGCTGATGACGACCTTGGGCCCGCTCGCCCATCCTCTGCCTCTGTTCCTGCACCTGCCATTCGGCTTGATTTTCGCTCCTTGTAAATTATCGTCCCCAGGCCATAGAGTAGGCTTGCCTGTTCCAGCCCAGGTGGCCGCCCCAAAGACGGGCAACTTCCTCTCCCCTCTTACCAACCTAAGACAGGAGCCCTGAGGACGACAGGGTATCCAAAGACGGGTAAGGAAGGGGGTCTTGTAGAGGTCGATTCCTAAGACAGGGACGGTCACATAATCGGCTGATGGTGCCACTCTACCTGGATATCTCCCCGAGCCTTCTTTATGTAAAGAAGGGGGATATGTTGGAAGCTGTAAGCCTGCTCGTAAAGAGTTAACTCTGAATTAGCTTCAGAACTGTCCTCTAAGGTGCAGACATGCAGAGAAGCTTCCTACCTGCATACCTGATGTTCCGGAGGAACCTTATCATATGCAAATATTATCTGCCGGAGCCAGCAGCCCCCGGAGGAAGCTTATCACGGACAAACAATCTCTGCCGGCGCAAACATCCAGCCCCGATAAACTTTAACTTTTACAAAAGCCACCATCCACCCCCTCCCTCTTCCTGACTCTTCCCGCCTTGCTGCCCTATAAATTACATGCCCACCTGCCAATAAAAGAGACCTTGATAGAAAGCCTACTTGGTCTCGTTTCTCTCTCTCGCTTAATCTTTCAGGTTGTGGAGGTCTCCCTCGGGAACCTAACGTTACATGCCCCTGCAGGCAGGGACATATTGGCGCCCGACGTAGGGGCTCGAGGTAGAGACCCCCCTACCAGACAAAGAACGAGGAGGTCCGGGCCCGGACGACCTAGACCGAGGGCGCTTCGCAAACGGTAGAGCGCAAGGAACCTCGGGGAAGAAAGAGGAACCTCCGCCACCCACGGAGTGCAGAATCCTCGAGAAGTAGGAGGTAAGTGGTTCTTTGTCTCATATTAAAGATAGGCCAACTGGCTCATAGTAAAAATGGGCCAGTCGCTGTCTAAAGAAGAGAAATTTATTCAACACTTTAAGACAGCTTTCAGGGAGAGAGGAATTAGGGTTAAGAAAAAGGATTTAACTAGATTTTTTATATTCATAGGGGATACATGTCCCTGGGTGGTCCTTGATGGGCCCTCAATTCACCCCAAAACATGGAAAAAGGTAAAACAGGATCTTGACTGCATCATGCAGACTAAGGGACCAAATAGTATTCCTGTCCAGACTTTTACTTATTGGACTGTAGTTAATGAGATAATTCAGGACCCTCCCCAATCCATCCCTATAATTGAAACAACAGAACAATTCCTAAAACCCCTTAGCCGCCCTTCCTCAGCCCTCTCTATTAAAAAGGAGTGCTCTCCATGTCCGTCAGTCATTTTAGAAATCCCATCTGACGACCCAGCATCCGCTCCCCCAGAACCTAACCGCCCTAAACCACCCCCCCTCTATCCACCGCTACCTAAGGAACCTACTGCCCCAGAGACCATTGAGGAAGAGCATTTCTGCCAAACATTCCCAATAATAAAAACCCAAAACCCACCCTCTGAGGAAGAGATTTATCCCACAGACCACGTGTGGTCTGGAATCACCCCCCCACCACCTTACCTCCCATTTCCTGATGTTAAGCCCCTTTTGGAGACCAAAAAGCTCCTCACCAATCAAATAACTAGTCTAAAACAAGTCCTTGATTTACAGCAAGAACTGTCCACATTAACCTTAAATATTCAACAGCTACAATCCAAAATACAAGCTGGTGGCACTCCTGTAGTGCAAACCTCCTCTGCCGCCCCTAAAAATAAATGTAAGCCAAACAGTGTTAAAAAGCCTAAGGCTCCTTTTCAAACTTACCCAGTTTTAACCCGCTCCCAGACCTCAACTAGCCAAAATAATTATCCTGATTTAAATAGCGGCCACAATCAGGATAGTGAATCAGAGTCCGACCCAATTGACTCTACCCAAGAAAACAGAGGGGAGGAAGCAGAACGCGGACGCTCTCCACAGCGGCGTAATCGCCGGAGAGAGCGGCGCCAAGAGAGATCCCAGTCTGAGAGCGAAAGTGACAGTGAAGGAGACAGCCCTGATGTACATCAAAATCAATATAAAAAGATAAAATTCAAACACCTTAAAAACCTTAATTCTGCAGTCCGCAACTATGGACACGCAGCTCCCTTTACTATCAGCCTCATAGACTTATTAGCTGAGGGAGGTTATCTATCGCCTGCAGAATGGTATCAGGTCACACAGGCTGTGCTGACCCGTCCACAATACTTAACTTGGAAAGCGGAGTTCTTAGACAAATGCCATAAACTGGCAAAAGCTAATGCTCAAAAAGCTAGCACCAAAGAGTGGACGTTTGACAAACTGTCTGGCCAAGGCAAATACATCTCTGAAACTAAACAAATTCAGCTTCCCCCGGGACTGCTGGCTCAAGTAACTGAAGCTGCAAAAATGGCGTGGAGAGCCGTCCCCTCTGATAAATCCATTACTATACCCCTTACAAAAATAATCCAAGGACCCAATGAACCCTATGTCCAGTTTATAGGACGTCTCCTCGAAGTGGCTGAAAAAACTCTAAACTTAACAAATGAAAATGACCCCTTTCTAAAACAATTAGCTTATGAAAATGCCAATTCAGCATGCAGGGCGGCCCTTAGAGGCATCTATAAAAGAAAAGATATTAATGAAATGATTAGAATTTGCAATGATGTAGATTCTTTTTCCCACAAACTATCTAAAGGAATAACAGAGGGAGTCACCTTGGCAATGGGAGCCATGCTAAATAAAAATAATAAATGTTTCAGATGTGGACAGGTAGGCCACTTTGCTAAACAATGCTCAAACTCCCCAAAAAGCCTTAATCAATTAAACTATGCTCCACCCAATCATAACAATGAGGAGGCCACAGGTGGCCAGGCCCTTAAATGGCCTAATACAACTTGCCCTCGATGCAAAAAGGGAAAACATTGGGCCAGTGAATGCCGTTCAAAAACAGATATAAATGGAAAACCTTTGCCCCCGGTGTCGGGAAACGGATGGAGGGGCCCGCCCCGGGCCCCATCCCAAAGCCCAGTGTCTCTAGGGTCGGGGCCCAATCGCTGTCCAGAGCTACCCCAGGAAGCGCTGGACTGGACCTGCACTCCACCTCCCCTCGAATATTAACACCAGACCAGGGGATTCAAATCCTAGAAACAGGACAATATGGTCCCCCCCCAGCTGGAGCCTTTTTTCTGATTCTCGGACGGGCTTCAGCATCCATTGGTGGACTGTCAGTAGTACCCACCGTGGTAGATTCTGATTATACTGGAGAAATAAAAATTTTGGCCTCCTCCCCAAAAGGACCTATAGCTATACAGGCTGGACAGCGTATAGCACAGGCAATTCCCCTTCCCTTAATGGGAGATTTCCCGTACATACAAGCAGAAAGAGGCTCCTCACATCCAGGTTCATCAGATGTTTACTGGGTCCAACAACTAACCCAGGAACGACCCACCCTTACATTATGGATTGAAGGAAAAAAGTTTCAAGGAATTATGGACACAGGAGCCGATGTTACAGTTATTGCTCAAAAACATTGGCCTAAAGCCTGGCCACTTGCAGCCTCTGCCACCCATTTAAAAGGAATAGGGCAGACACAAAATACTTTACAAAGTTCTAAACTTTTGACCTGGACAGATAAACAAAATAATAAAGGAGTTATAACACCCTATGTGGTTAAAGGCTTGCCAGTAAATTTATGGGGAAGAGACATTTTATCACAAATGGGTGTGCTTATGTGTAGCCCAAATGAAATAGTAACAGGACAGATGTTACACATGGGACACCTCCCAGGAAAAGGACTGGGAAAAAGGGAACAGGGCCCGATAACACCCATTCAGACTTCCCCCCGTCCAAAAAATTTAGGATTAGGAGCAGAAAATTTTTCCTAAGGGCCACTGATGATCCTGCACTCCAGGCTGACAAAATCACATGGAAAAATGATGATCCAGTCTGGATTGATCAGTGGCCCCTGCCCCAACAAAAAATACAGGCCGCGTTACTTTTAGTGCAGGAACAGTTAACGCTCGGCCACCTTGAGCCCTCCACTTCACCATGGAACTCCCCAATTTTTATAATTAAAAAGAAAAACGGAACTTGGAGATTGTTACAAGACCTTAGGGCTGTTAATAAAACCATGATCCCTATGGGGGCATTGCAACCTGGCCTGCCCTCCCCAGTGGCCATTCCAAAAAACCACTATAAGGTTGTTATTGATATTAAAGATTGCTTTTTCTCCATTCCCCTCCACCCCGATGATTGCAAACGCTTTGCATTTTCCATTCCTATGGTTAATCACATAGGACCCAACCCACGTTTCCAGTGGCGCGTACTGCCACAAGGAATGGCTAACAGCCCCACCCTATGCCAACAATATGTAGCACAAACAGTTAATCCTATTAGGATAAGGCATCCCAAGGCTTATATCGTTCATTATATGGATGACCTATTAATAGCTGCTGAAACCATTGGAGAGGCTCAAAACATCACCCAACAACTGATCATAAATCTTCAACAGCGAGGATTTCTCATACCCCCAGAAAAAATACAGACACATGATCCTTATTCTTTTCTAGGGTTCCATTTACAAAAAAACCAAATCTCTACTCAAAAGATCCAAATTAAAAGAACTTGCCTATCAACATTAAATGATTACCAAAAACTCCTGGGAGATATTAATTGGCTCCGCCCATATCTCAAATTAACTACTTATGAACTTAAGCCCTTATTCGACATTTTAAAAGGAGATCCTGACCCCACATCCCCCAGAGATTTATCTCCAAAGGCTAGAGCCTCATTACAGATTGTAGAAAAGGCTATTTCCAATCAAAACATAGGATATTTTGACCCCTATAAAGTACTTTTCTTCATAATATTCCCCACACCACACTCTCCAACAGGTCTGCTTTGGCAAAAACAGACACCCCTTTTATGGACCCATTTACCAGCCACGCACCCTAAGGTGCTCCCCACCTATCCCTCCCTGGTGTGCACACTTAGCTCCTTGGGTCTGCGCACCTCTGTCAGATATTTTGGAAAAGAGCCAGATATTATTATAACCACTTATAATGCTGACCAGTTAAAATGGTTACAACAAAAAGATGATGAGTGGACAATATTGTTAACTACTTACCAGGGACAATTTGATAATCATTTCCCAGCAGACAAACTAATTCAATTTCTTAAAGTTACACCTTTTGTTTTCCCCTCCATCACTAAAAACTCCCCTATTAAAAACGCCCCTACGGTTTTTGTTGATGGATCATCCACAGGGATGGCTGCTTATGTGATGGACGGTCAGACTTACCAGGTACCTACAAGCCATACCTCAGCCCAACTTGTAGAGCTTCAGGGTGTCCTAACAGTTTTTCAGAAACTTAAAGACACCCCCTTCAATTTGTACTCAGACAGCCATTATGTTGTTAGATCCTTACAAGCCCTAGAAACTGTCCCTTTAATTCAACCCACTACAACAACCTTCTCACTATTCCTTAGGCTGCAACAATTGCTAAGAGATCGATATCACCCTTTCTATGTTGGACACATACGTGCTCATTCGGGACTTCCTGGCCCGCTAACCCAGGGCAATGATAAGGCTGATCTAGCCACTCGCCTGGCGGGTCTTGTAAACATTGTAAAAACAACAGACCCATTAAGAGAGGCCCAGGAAGCACATACTCTCCATCACCTAAACGCTCACACCCTCCGTCTCCGTTTTAAAATTAATAGGGAACAGGCTCGCCAAATTGTTAAAAATTGTAAAAATTGCCTGACTTTTCTGCCAGAGCCACACACAGGAGTCAACCCTAGAGGGCTGACACCTGGTGAGCTGTGGCAAATGGACGTTACACATGTCCCATCTTTTGGAAAATTAAAATTTATTCATGTCTCTATTGATACCTTCAGTGGATTCATACATGCCACAGCACAGCCAGGGGAAGCCACTAAAAATGTAATAGCCCACATGTTATCAGCCTTTGCTGTTATGGGCCAGCCTAAATGCTTAAAGACAGACAATGGCCCCAGGTACACTAGCCAAAGGTTTCAACAATTCTGTGCCCAGTTAAAGATTAAACACATCACAGGCATCCCCTACAATCCACAGGGACAAGGAATTGTGGAAAGAACAAATCAAACGCTCAAACATACATTAACCAAATTAACAAGCCAAGAACAGTTATATCCCCTAAAGGGAAACAGCAAACTTCTGCTGTCACATGCTCTCTTCATCCTTAATTTTCTAAATCTGGACTTAAAAGGAAAATCAGCTGCTGATCGCTTATGGCACCCAACCACTAAAACAGATTACACAAAAGTATTGTGGAAAGATCCTATGACAAGTAAATGGAAAGGCCCTGACCCAGTACTCATATGGGGAAAAGGCCATGCATGTGTCTTTGACACTTCTGAAAATGGGGCAAGGTGGCTCCCAGAACGCTTGGTAAAGCCCATTAACCCAACCCAGGGTGGCGCCTGAGAATACATTCTATGTTTCCTCCTAGGAATGCTCGCCTTACCGACCACCATGGATTCTGGCACCCTCCAACCTGAGTACCCTGAAGCCGAAGTGATATGGTCAGACACGAGAGCCATCATCCTCTGCTCAGTCACCCTCGGCTCCTTCCTTTTCTGGATGGTCATTTTTCTCTGCTGTCACAGGACTCCCCCCCTTCTTCCCCTTATTTGTCTCTTTGGGGCCCCCGCAGGGACTGCCGCATCACCATACCAGCTCTTTAACTACACTTGGTTAATTTTAAACCAAGCAGGAGATGTGGCTAATGCCTCCTCCACTGTTGGGTCTCAACCCTCCTGGGAGCCCCTACAGGTAGACCTCTGTGCGTTAGCTATGGGAGCCAGTAACGATTGGGGGACCCCTCACATGCTCATGCCTCAATCTGGGCCCGCACATATGGACACGATCCCAAAGGGCCTTGTGCCCCCATGGCACTGCCTCACTACTATCTCACGCGCTGAGCTACAGGAACAACCCGTATATGTCTGCCCAGGTACAACGCACCGACCCCGAGAACTAAACTATAAGTGTGGATATGACACAGATTATTTTTGCGCTGCCTGGTCCTGCGAGACCACAGGAGACACCTATTGGAACCCCTCCTCTAAGACTGATTACATCACAGTAAAGAGGACAAACCCACCTAAACAAAAGCGCAGTAACAGCGCAAAACAATGTAACAATTGGTGTAATTCCCTCACCATATCCTTTACAAATGTGGGAAAAAGTAAATCCTGGGAAGGACGTGGTTACCAATGGGGATTAAGATTATATACATCGGGTTATGATAGTGGGCTCATCTTTAAAATCAAATTACAAAAAACCATCCCCAATATACATAGGGCTTCAGTGGGACCTAATTCCATGATACATAAACAACACCCCAAAATCCCCAACCCAGTTCAAAAACCCATCCCTACTAAAACACCCAGTGCCATCTCATCCACCCTGGTATTCACCCACCCTGAACCCTCAGATGTCCTTTTCCAGCCTACCTTACCTGCAGGCCCCGTGCCCGCATCTGAACTGATTCTCTCTTTAGTCAACGCCTCTGCCTTTGCTCTTCACACAGTTTACAATGAAAGTGAATATACTTGTTGGCTATGCTATTCCGCTGCACCCCCTTTTTATGAAGGCATTGCAATTAAAGCTAACATTTCATTTACAAATAATATTAACCTTCTGTCCTGGTCCTCGGTTCAATTAACTGTTTCAGAATTATCAGGAATTGGTACCTGTCTGCGAGGACCCAGGATACTTCTGCCCTTACCTTTAATTGACATTTGTAATGATACTATAGTCATTAATTCTTCTACTAAATACACTTTTGCTCCTAATGATACATACTTTGCCTGCTCCACAGGACTAACCACATTTATTGACACTTCCCAATTTCTAAATCATTCTGATTACTGTGCGGTAGTCCAGTTATTCCCAAAGTTACAAGTCTATGACTCTGACACCTTCCTAAAATTTTGGGAAAGGGAGCATATGAACGATAACTCCCGCCCTCAAAGAGTCAGACGAGAACCCATTACAGCAATTACTCTGGCAGTCATTTTGGGCCTTGGAGCTACAGGAGCTGGCACAGGAATAGCTTCTATGATTACATCCCAACAAAATTATCATCACCTTAGCCAAGCTATTGACAAAGATATTGAAGAACTTAGAACAGGACTAGAAAATTTAAAGGATTCTCTCACCTCCCTTTCAGAAGTAGTGCTACAGAATAGGAGAGGCCTCGACCTGCTGTTCCTACAGCAGGGAGGATTATGTGCCGCCCTAAAGGAGGAATGTTGCTTTTATACAGACAAAACAGGGTTAGTAGAAAACAGCCTTCAAAAAATCAAAGATAACCTAGAAAAAAGAAAAAGGGAGCGTGAACTACAAAAATCCTGGTATGAAGGTTGGTCGTCCACTTCTTGGTGGTCCACCTTATTACCTGGTCTCCTGGGACCTGTCCTTGGATTGATCCTGCTAATTTCATTTGGGCCATGGGCGCTTAATCGATTAACTAGTTTTGTTAAATCCCAAATAGATTCTTCACTTACAGCACGAGTCCATTACCATCACGTGGCCACCGAGGAAGAAGCTGATGACAACCCTGCGCCTGCTGGCCAGTCTTCTGCCTCTGTTCCTGCACCTGCCATTCGGCTTGATTTTCGCTCCTTGTAAATTATCGTCCCCAGGCCATAGAGTAGGCTTGCCTGTTCCAGCCCAGGTGGCCGCCCCAAAGACGGGCAACTTCCTCTCCCCTCTCACCAACCTAAGACAGGAGCCCTGAGGACGACAGGGTATCCAGAGACGGGTAAGGGAGAGGGTCTTGTAGAGGTCGATTCCTAAGACAGGGACGGTCGCATAATCGGCTGATAGTGCCACTCGGCCTGGATATCTCCCTGAGCCTTTTTATGTAGAGAAGGGAGATATGTAAGGAGCTGTAAGCCTGCCCATAAAGGGTTAACTCTGAGAACTGTTCCCAGGGAAGTGCAGACATGCAGAGGGGCTTCCTGCCTTGCTTGCCTGCAATCAAACTGGCCTTCAATAAAGTTGGCTATGTGAGCTGACACCCTGAGCTTTTCCCATGGATGTGCAAAAAGATCACAGGATGCTCCAGCCAGATGTCCCTGTTCAACTATCTTGCAAGGCAGCCTCCCTGGCGCCGATGGCCGGACTGACTGATTGCCCTGCCTTACCCTCCCCCTATACCTTTCCCAATTTCCCGCTCCCTTGCCTATATAAACTTTGTGTCTAATAAAGACAGGGAGACCTTGATAGAAAGCCTACTTGGTCTCGTTTCTCTCTCTTGCTTATCTTTCAGGTTGTGGAGGTCTCCCTCGAGTACCTAACGTTACATGCCCCTGCAGGTAGGGACACCATGTAGCATAAGTCTGCTCACTTTTCTAAATTCTTGAGTCCATTATTAAATATTTTTATCAATCAGATTAAGAAAGCCAAGCAAGGACCTTAACAATGGCTCAGCAGTTAAGAGCATTTGCTGTTCTTTCAGAGGACCAGTTTGTATCCCAGCACCCAAGTCAGGTGACCCATGACTTCCTTAACTCCAGGTCCAGAGGATCTGATGCCCTCTTCTGGCCCCTGTAGGGATTCACACACATGTGGACACACACAGACACACACTTATACACATTAAATAAATAATAAAAGGTTCTATTCTATTGCAAATGTAAAATGTGGATCTGCTTCATTAACACTACTGAGCTGTAAGACACCATTGTCAGAAATCAGAGCAGCAAGTTCAGGAAAGGAGCTGACTTGACATTACCCTTCAGAAATGAACTTTACTAGGAGAGAGTGGGTCTCCCAATCAGTGCATTATATCAGCAGGTTTGAAAATGACAGGCTATGAAATTACCTTTCAGAAATGAGCTTTAACATTAGAAAGGACAGTTCATCTATAATGGAAATGGAAAACACATCAGTTGGTTGCTAAAACACTTTACAATGTTATGGTAATCAAGAATTTTGGAGCAGGAAAAGCTCTGAGACAGGAAATAGAAATGAAGAAGGCAGACAGGAGTCTTTCCCGCTCTGCCCCCTGTGGTTACCCAGATAGAAGTCTTTGTCTCCCAAAGCTGCCACATCCTTGTAACCTTTACCCAGGATAGAAGTCTTTATTTCCCCCAAGATGTCACATTCCTGTAACCTTTGTGACCATATGTTACCTGTAAACCATTTATTGCATTACCATGTATGTGTTATTTGTTCTTTGATTGCATTTGTCACAGTCTCAGTCAAGGTGCTGACTTCTTTATGGAAAGATCCATGGGTCAGTCCCTCTAGTATAAAAGTAAACTCCAGCTGGACGTGGTGGCGCACACCTTTAATCCTAGCACTTGGGAGGCAGAGGCAGGAAGATCTTCATGAGTTCAAGGCCAGCCTGGTCTACAGAGTAAGTTCCAGGACACCTGGGACTACAGGGAGACCCTGTCTCGAAAAGACCAAAAATTAATTAATTAATTAATTAATTAATTGATTAATTAATTAATTAAAAGTAAACTCTCTCTCCTCACCTGACTTTGGTTTTGGTCTCATTATTTTTCCCTAACGCATCATGGCAAGAATAGCATAATGGAGATTTGTTGTAGGAGAACATTAGAAGCATTAAGAAAACATTAAAAGAGACACCTTAAAGTTAAGAGGAAGAGAGATAGCTGACATATACAGCATGGAAGAAAATGCTGAGAGAGAGAGAGAGAGAGAAAGAGAGAGAGAGAGAGAGAGAATACCTATGAGGCCTTAACTCCAGCAGGTGGGGCGCATGGCCATACCTCAAAGCCAGTTTCTGGGTAGCATCAGGAGTAGCAGAGATAAGAAAAAACTTTCAGGCTGGAGAGATGGCCTAGCAGTTAAGAGCACCGACCGCTCTTACAGAGGACCCGGGTTCGATCCCCAGCGCATCCACATGGTGGCCGAGAACCGTCTGAGACTCCAATTCCAGAACTCCAGTTCCAGGGGAATCCGACACCCTCTTCTGGTGTCCGAGGCATTGTACGACACGGGTGCACAGACTTGCATGCAGACAGTACATTCATACACATAGAGAAATAAATAAATTTAAAAAAAAAGAAAAAGAAAAAACTTTCATTACGAATTCTCTTTTTAAATATACTTTTTAGGGCTGGAGAGATGGCCTAGTGGTTAAGAGCGCTTACTGCTCTTGCAGAGGACCCGGGTTCGATCCCCAGCACCCACATGGCAGCTGAGAACTCTCTTTAACTCCAGTTCCAGGGGATTCCGACACCCTCTTCTGACCTCTGCGGCATTGCACGACACGGGTGCACAAACCTACATGCAGACAGTACATTCATACACATAAGAAATAAATACAAAAAATATATTTTTTTTACTGAACTTTGGTGGATTTCATAGCATAATTCTTTGGGTTTTTTGTTTTTGTTTTTTAAATGTGTAGCCCAAGCTGGCCTCGAATTCCAGATCCTCCTGCCTCTGCCTCCTTCAGCAAATCCTGCTGGTGGGCACCACCACCACTGACTTTAATTCTTAATCATATTTACTGCCCTTCCCTGTTCATACCACCTCACCAGGAGCTAAGAACCAAAGTCCAACCACAGGGAGGAGTGGCTTGATTTCTGATTTTCTGGGCAGCAAAAGGGAGAGGTGATTGCATTTGTCTTCCTGCTACAGCAGGAGGCTTATCTATTCTGGCTAGCCTGATTTCCTCAAGCTATCTTTTGGGTTTACAGCAGCAGGCCCATATGTTGAGGATACAATTTTAAAGGAAAAAATAATCCATTAACACAGTAATTATGAAATCTGAGTTTAAATGTTGGGTTAATCAAGCCTTGCCCACCTACAACGACCTTTCTTACAAATGCAAATTTGTAAAAGGAAACGGAAAATCCTCTAAGAAGAACCAGTTGCTGAGTCTTTAGTCCGCTACCCCCGCCCCCCACCAGACTCCCCAGGTGCCGGGCTTCCAGAACAGCAGCCATCCTGATTCCCAAGGAAGTTTACAGATCTCAGGCTGTCAGATTCATAGACATCAAAGGGCTACTGGAATTATGAGCACACATCAACTAGATGTGCCTCCCAATTTCCCCACATCGCCTGAGTCACTCACACTCCCCTACATAGCAATGCAGGACACTGTCCCCTCCCCCTGCTGCCCAGGTGTCAGGAGACAGTCTGTGAGCCAGACCTGTGATGTGGAGTACTTGAAATAAAGAATTTTAAAAATTCAGGGATAGTGCTCTCAAATGTACTAAGTTCCATTTTCCCTGAGTCATTCTAGGAAAGATTGCTTGCTTGCTTCACTGCTTCCCCTTGATTGGTAACTTTAACTGTTGTGTTAAACTCTGATTGGCTGTTGTACTTATAAAAAGCTGTGTAGGGGTTGGAGAGAAGGTTCAGCTGTTAAGAGCGCCAACTGCTCTTGCAGAGGACCCGGGTTTGATTCCCAGCACCCACATGCCGTCTTTAACTCCAGTTCCAGGGGAATCTGACACCCTCTTCTGACCTCATGGCATTGCACTAAACGGGTGCACCAACCTACATGCAGACAGTACACTCATTCACATAATAAATTAATTTTTTTTTAAAAAAAGCTATGTAACCCACTCCTCGGGGCCACACCCCTCTGGAGTTGAGTGTCAACCCAGTGCCTTAATTAAATTAAACCCTACTTTAAACTCCACGTGGTCTAGTGAGTGGTCTCTCTGCTGCAACCTTACAACAGTACTCAACCACATAGCAGGAAATTTTCCCTTTCCTGTAAGATGTATAAGAATCGACCCCTACTCTGCCTCATGGGTGTGAACTCTCCTCAGAGCTCCTGTCATGCTCAGTCTATATCTGTCCATGGCATTAATAATACTTCTACTAAATCTCTTACTCAATGGAGATTACCCATCTCAGTGTCGCCCTTGAATACCAAACCTAAAACTTTTCAGAATGGAAATGAGGAATGAAGAAAATCAGCCTGACAAATGACTGAACAAACTGACCATCTCATCCACCCACCCTGGCTCCCGACTCTATCTCAGAACACATGGCCTCTAACAGTTATAGAAAAATCATGATACCAAAGCCAAAGTCAGGGTAGGAAAGGGAGGTTAATTTTACACTAGCATGACTGACCTATGAATCCTGCCATAAAGAAGTCAGCCCCTTGACTAAGTCTTTAGGGGATTTTATACTCATGTGACAAATGCAAGCAAAGAGCAAATAACACGCATGTGGTAATTAAGTGGTTTACAGGTACTATATAGTCATAGTCACAAAAGTTACAGGAATGTGACATCTACAGGGAAACAAAGACTTATATCCTGGGTAACCACAGGAGGCAGAGGGGGAAGACTCCTATCTACCTTCTCCATTTCCATTTCATGTCTCAGAGCTTTTTTTGATCCAAAGTTCTTGATTACCATAACACTGCAAGGTCTTTTAGAAACTATTTTCTATTTTCATTATATTCCCTCCCCTTCAACAAAATAATCCCTTATGTTTATTTAAGAGAAACTGTATGATATTCTAGATGAATCACTTGGAGTCAGATGGCCTTTACTTGATTTTTTTATAAAGTTAGTAAGTTTATTATCTAAGATCTTAACAGGAGAGCTTATAGAACCATGACTATGTAAGGCAAACCAGGGGCCAAGTATTCCAAGTAATCTTTTTTTTTTAATTTTTATTTATTTTGTATGTGTATGAATGTATTGTCTGCGTGTAGGTCTGTGCACCCATGTCGTGCAATGCCACGGAGGTCAGAAGAGGGCGTCAGATTCCCCTGGAACTGGAGTTAAAGACGGCTCTCAGCTGCCATGTGGGTGCTGGGGATCGAACCCGGGTCCTCTGCAAGAGCAGTCCGTGCTCTTAACTGCTAGACCATCTCTCCAGCCCCCCAAGTAATCTTTTAGAAAGACTTTTTTTCCAGCCTTTATTCTCACTGTACCTATCTGGCATTTCATTATACTGGATTGATAGCTGCTTCGCATTTTCTCTAATTGTGCCAGATTAATTTGCATTAGAACAGCACAGATACCTCCCCTTTGAGATAGTCTCTGGTCTCTGGCAGAGATAAGTTTACTGGAAGATTCAAGAGAATCTCCAGCTCTCAGCTGAGAATGAAACTAGTCATTTGAGGTGTATTTTCATTTTTTTCTATCTCCAAAGAGGTAAGAAACCCTAATCACCAATAGGGAATTTTAGGACCGGTCACTCTGGATTCTTCCATGCTGAACAGGGAGGATTCGTGTGGCCACTGGATTATCCCTTCAGTGGGTTTATCTAAAAGACCCCAAAAGAAAGTCTTCGACTAGTGTCAAGTAAAGGCAAGAGTAGTTAGCTACATGTTCTCCAGAAGGAGTCAGAACAGGGTGCAATTTCAATGTCCAATTTAAAGTCCATTAGAATTTCTTGATGAGGAATTACTTCCAAAGCATCCATTTATTGGGTTTCTCCTTAGTTCTTATTTGGTCATGGGGGCTGGACTCAATGTTAGGTTCATTTTGAGGGGAGACACTGCAAGGAGAAAGACTCAGGACTCCGATGAAAAAGAAGTTGGGTTTATTGGGCAGAGACTGGCTTGTGTGTGTCAGGATTAGCATGACCAGCATTGGAATGTCCCCCAAATGGCAGTTTTATACCCAGGTATACAAGGAGTGAGTTTACAAGGAAGTGGGGACAAGGAGATGGTGGAATGGATGTAGGTGGTTCTGTGCTGGTATCAGTAAAAGCATCTCAAGGGAAACTGGGATCTGTGACTGGTATCAGTAGTAGCAGCATCTGGAGAGAGACTGGGGCCTGGTTCTGGTCTCTCTGGTGAGGTATGATTGCAGGATGTTGCAGCAACTTTTTTTCAGATTGCAGAGCACAGTCCAGGGTAATTATTTCTCAGGACTTTTGCCTCAGTTGGCCTTCTGAAGTCCCTGACTTAGGTGGGCTACAACCTTACACTCAGGATGTGCCTAGAGTCACAGTGTGAGTTTGGTTTTAAAGGCCTTCTAGACAGAAAGAAGAAATTTAGTCATCATTTAATGTTGACAATAGTGGACTTAGCCTTTTCAGATGCACGTAGCACTGTACTTTTTTAACTAGCTTGAAGCAGTTAAGAGAAAAATGAAGCCCCCATTCCCTTCTGTTTATGTCTTCATGATCTGGAATGAATGAAAATCAGCCTGACAAAGGACCAAACATCTGATCTGCCCACCTTGCCTCTCTACTCCAGTAAGGACATACATCTATCTCAGAACACACAGATTCTAGCCTAGATATCTGGCTCCTTATCAACCCCTGGTGAAAGGCTCTCCCCCCAACCCCCCACCCCCGCCCTGCAAAACAGGCCAGATCAAACCAGAATGACAAAGTATAAAAGGAGGTTTATTAGGACATGTTCCCAGGCGGGTCCATGTTGGGTCCTGGCCCCCAGGGGATCTGCTGACCAGCTTGTTAACCAAGCACTTATCTTGCTGGAACATCTTGTTAGGTCCTTCTGAGAAGGCCTGACTCACCCACACCAGAGAACCACCTGTGCCTGTGGGCATGAACCTCTGACATTGGTTTTTTCACTTGTGCTGTAAGCCTGTATATAAGGCCCCCCTGTCTCTTCAATAAACTGGCATCTGGCATCCTCTCAGCACAGATGACCCACTGTCTTGTCTCCCTCTAAATCCTCAGCCCCTCACCCGACCCTTTGGGAAATGCAGTAGCACAGGCGCTTGGGAGGCAGACCCTGGGTCATCTCTGAGTTCCAGGCCAGCTGGGAATACAGGGAGACCCTGTTTCAAAACACACACACACACACACAAAAAAAAAACCACCCTTCCACCCATGCCCACCTACCCTTGAACAGGCTCCAAGGTGGTGAAGGGGGCAGGGAAACAGGGAGCAGCTTGCACAGTTGAGGCACGTCCATGGCGAATTCCCAGAGGAAGAAGCAGCCCCTGTCCCACTCCCTGGGCCTTCCCCTACTCCCAAATCTTTTCTCTTTTTTCTCTCTCCTTCTAATGCACAGGGTTTGTTTTTTTAGTAAGGGAAATACCATGATGTGGTTCTACCCCCGGGGCCTGCTGTTAAAACCACGGTAGAATCGAGAACCGGCACTTCTGCAGTTGGTGGTCCTGCCACGGTAGCTGGCACAGGGGAAGCTCCTATCTGTGGTGCTGATACTTGACCTTGACTCGTCTTCCTCTAAACAGAGACTTATCTTAGGCCAGGGAAGTGCTCACTGACTCTTTGAGAACTCTATATAAGCAAACCCTTTGGGATGGCCGCTAAATTTGTCAGAGTATCGTAACACGGTTGACAGAACCACGGCCATGAAAGTGAGCTTCCAGCTCTTCTGCTGCACCATAGTCCACATTGCCAACGTAGATAGGGTGGGCATCAGCCTCCATCTTCTCCTCAAGAGACATAATCACGCGGCCAGCATTAACTCAGGTGGACTCATATTCATCTGCTTCTCCACTTCGTTCTGTGGCTCCTTTAGCTTCTCAGCCTCCTCCACCTCCCTAGCTCGAGCTTTGATCACTTCTAGCTCCAGTGACACCAACCCTGGGGTTGCCCTGGACCAGTCCAGGCTCTTTCTCCATCTTCTGGCTGCCAGGGCCCGCAAGACCGGAAGCTCCTGGGGCCGCTGCCTCTGCTGCTGCCGTTGCTGCTCAGACGGGGCGGGCAGGAAGCGACCTGTTCAGTATTCACACTGAACATGTGTCTTTAGCCTCACCAAATTTGCTGGGGGGGGCGGGGGGGATGTTAGTTAAAAATTTGCATTAATTCCTCGAGGTGTGGATTCAACAATCTTTTTAGGCCAGAGGTTTGGAAACACACTCTGGTCTGCAGAACCGTGTAATTCTGTTTTATAAAATGTTTGGTACCAGCCTGATAAACTGCATTGACCAGTTTGGCCATCTCAGCCTTGAGAATGCAAAGAAACAGGTTGGGGCTGCATGCTGTAAATTATATCGACAATGTCTGAATGAAAACTGCCATCACCAAAATTAGTTATTAGATCCTTATTCCACAGCTGGAGATTTTTCTTATTATTTTATGTGTATGAGTGTACTGTCTATGTGTAGGTGGAGGCACCTGTGTCATGCAGTGTTGCAGAGGTCAGAAGAGGGTGTCGGATTCCCCTGGAGCTGGAGTTAAAGATGCTTCTTAGCTGCCATGTGGGTGCTGGGAATCAAACCCGGGTCCTCTACAAGAGCAGTCAGTGTTCTTAACCACTGAGCCTCCCCCTGCTTCCACAGGTACCAAACCCTGTGACACCCCTGCCCCGTTGCCCTTTGTCTTGTTATTGTCTCATTCTTCACCCAATCAGGTGATGCTGTGCCAGATTCAACATACTGGTGGCATGTCCATGCTCGGGATACCTGGACAGATGAAACTGGAGAGCCCACGTTTAGACCCTGTCCTCCAACCAAGATCATCTAACAGTAAGAGGTCTCTCCAAACTCATCAAGGAGACTCCTTCTGATCTTAACACCAGGTCTCCTTTGCTTCTTGCAGGAACACATTCAGGAGGTCTCCAGAGTGGTCTTTACATCCCTACATCCCTGTGCCCACAGCCCTGCCTACTCCTGACTCTCCCTCCCTTAAACATCCCAGCTCAGCAGGAAGAAGCCAAAGCAGCCCCCTATACCCTAAGAGTCTGGGATGTTAGGTCGGGCAGGGGGCAAAGCCAAGATGGTATAGACCAGAAATACCTTCCTTTCTTTTTCTGGTCAGGCCAGATTCCCATGAGACCTCTGGACTTGAGACCCACCTCCAGATCTGAGCCCCTGACCTGGCTTAATTGGCCAGATTCCAACAACAGGTTATCATCTCCCCTCCCCCCTAAAAAAGCCTCTCCCACCTCTCAGAAGCGCATTTTCCATGGCCCTCAGGATGGCTGGCTGTGAATTGACAAGAGAGAGAAAGAGAGAGAGAGAGAGAGAGAGAGAGAGAGAGAGAGAGAGAGAGATTGCATTTCCTGGAGTAAATGCCCACCTTTATATACTTTTTAATTGATTTGCCTTTTTCTTAGCATCAGTTATACTTCTCAAGAACAACACCACCAAAGAGGTGTCTCTTTGCCCATTGCCAAAGGGGCATACAATCTCTTAAAGGATACTCAGCGCCATTGGAAATTATACTTAAAGAATAATATACTCTTTCCTCATCAAAGCTGTAGCAACTGGCCCCAAATCTGAAAATCATCCCACATATTCTCTATCTAATGGAAATAGTCTTTAAACATCAAATGGTTTCAAGATCTGCTTCAGACCAAATATTTGAAGGTTCTGGTTAGGAAATCCTGGTGGACCCTCCCCTGGCACAGTTTACTGAAAATCCTTTCAATAGTTGTTAACTCATTTCCCTGAAAAAAGTAGTTTCAGTTTCACATTAGGCTGAGCCATTGTGAAGTGTATATTGCTTTTCAGCATTTGATCACATGGGGAAAACCAGACTACCTCCCAGCTTTAAAGGAGGAAATAAAAGGTGGGAAAAAGAGCCAGTCCACACAGTCTGAGGGACAAGAGCAGGTAAGAAGGGGCACTTCTCTTCCCAGAAACCCCTCTGTCTGGGGAGCTTTGCTGCAATGACATGGGGACAGAGGGCTGGGCAGGAATGAGAAACCATTTATGAGACTTAATTTGTTTTCTTAAAATTTGCTGGGAAGGACAATGTTGGAGTTGTTTCTGACTGAGCTCTTGACTTGGATTATTTAATTGCTTGAAATTTTATATAAAGGATTTTGTGAGGGAAAGGTTTTGTTTTGTTTTGTTTTTGGTCTTTTTGAGACAGGGTCTCCCTGTAGCACCAGCTGTCCTGGAGCTCACTATGTAGACCAGGCTGGCCTTGAACTCACAGAGATCTGCCTGCCTCTGCCTCCGGAGTGCTGGGATTAAAGGCGTGTGCCACCACGCCTGGCTGAGAGAAAGGGTTTTAAAATTACTTTGACTAGGAAAGGCTGCACCCAAGCATAGGATGGGGGTGGGGCTAGAATCAGATGAAATCCTAGGTGGTATTCTCAGGACAGAAGCTTGCTACATGCTATTACTGGGCTTGCTTTGAGTTAGGGACCAGTGGACATGTGACTGAGGGAAACATATGAGGATTATTATTCTCCTGTGTTCACAGTGTCTCTGCTGATGTGGGGCACTCTCAGTGATAGAGCTTGCTCAGTACCACTTGGACTGAAAGGACTGCATGTGGGGTTATGTTCATGAGAAAGGCAGCGTGAGATGTATGGTAACATCCAGCCAGGCTGTGAACACAGAGAGGGAACAGTGGGCTGATACAAAATTGTAACTCTCACTTCAAAGGGAATGAGAGAAGGCTTTCTCTGGAGCTGAATATGAGCAGCCATGGCCCTGGAGCACAGATTCAGGGTAAACAAAACACTGTGCAACTTGGCAAGTTTCATGAAGTTTTTATACTAACACAACAAAGGGGAAAGTCATAAATCAAGGTACTTTTAAGTACATCGGTGGAAGCATCAGATAGTCAGGTTATGGCTATACTACCGGCTTCCAATGCTATACAATAATGTTCCTAGCCTTTGGGTTGAGCTTGGGTAGGTTTGTTTATTCCAAAAAGTATTTTACCTGATAACAATGCAAGGTTAAGTGAAACACAGAGGCAGGTGATCAGTGGTTCTGAGGAGGGCTAAAAACAGTCCAATTTGGCTCCAGACTTGAAATATTCCAGCTCTCCACAATCACAGTTCTAATCGCTCGGTCAGCCTTGTTGACTCATTAACACAGCTATCGCTTTTTCCCCCCACCTAGGAACTTCAGATCACAGCTAAAACTGAGAAAGAGAACGACCAGGAAAGCTACATGCTGAACTCAGCTACCTGTCCACTTCAGTCGGGCAGCCTGGCTCCTTTCTAGTGTCTGCTCACTCTTAAATCCAGCCTGCTCCTGTGGGAGTCAGACCCAGGACCAAAGACAGGTCTCTGTTTACTCTCCTTCCTGCCAGTCCCTCATTTTCTTCCTGTAAACCGGCCGGCCCTCCACAGAACTCTGGCAGGATGCCCGTCTCATCACTCATCTTCTTGTCCAGCAACTCTCACCTCTGCCTCCCGCAATCTTTCTGGTCCTCCTCCCCTCATTTCTCTTTTCTCATCTCTACCAAATGGAAAAACAAAACAGAAACACCTAGTAGTGCATCACAGGAAATATAGATATTTTCTTTTAATAACTTCCTGTCTAGCTCTCTTGTCTGCTCCTCGATTTCTTACTCTTGATGTCAGTTGTTTGTTTCTAACTGCATTCCATATTGGCAAGGATGCACTCAGATCCTGTTGGGTTTATATTCACTGGCTCTGTAGCTCCTGCAGTTTACATTTCAGGGCGCTGATCTTTCATATCCTTTCACATGTTCTTGGAAAATTATCTCAATGTCACATATTGTCATAAATTTTGAAAAAAATTACTTTGATTCTTTAATGGACAGTGTAAGTAGTGCTGTGGCTGGAGGCTGGCTTGTGCCAGTGAATTAACACAATTACTTGGGAGGGAGAAAGGAACACATTTAAAAACCCCAGATATTATCATAAGACACATCAAACAAAGAAGCATTTACTCAAAGGGAACTTTATTTATTGTAAGAAGAAATGAATGAATAAATCAATATTTAATTGATTGCATATAGCCAGAATAGAAAATAAATTCCCCAAAGGTGATTCTATTTCCCATTTGATGTATGGCATAAATTTTTTTTTTTATGTGTATAAATGTACTATCTGCATGTAGGTCTGTGCACCTGTGTCATGCAATGCCTCAGAGGTCAGAAGAGGGCATCAGATTCCCCTGAACTGGAATTAAAGATGGTTCTTAGTCGCCATGTTGGTGCTGGAAATCGAACCCGGATCATCTGCAAGAGCAGTTGGGGCTCTTAACCGCTGAGCCATCTCTCCAGCCCCCTGGCATAAGATTTTTAAGAAGGAAAATTTTCAGTGCTAAATTAAATGGACTGTTGGGTTGTGAGCAGTAGAGTGTTAAGCCACTGTTACAACATTGTAAATGAAATTCTTCGATAATATTCTTATAACTTTCTAAACTTCTACATCCTTTCCATTGTCTACCTCAGTGATGCACACAACACTCTTGTGCACTTTGGAGAAACTGATGACTCCACATCTTGAATACAATGGCTGGGGTTCTAATTAATCCCATTTCTTCCTTTGTAGACAGGAGACAGCCCTGGAAAATGGCCTCCGAGATCCACATGCCAGGTCCCATGTGCCTCATTGAGAATGTGAAAGGGCAGCTGACAGCCAACCAGGAGGCCCTGGGGATCCTGTCTGCCATCACGCAGCCTGTGGTGGTGGTGGCCATCGTGGGCCTCTACCGCACAGGCAAATCCTACCTGATGAACAAGCTGGCTGGGAAGAACACAGGTGAGTGCACCAGCGGAGCTCTGTAGAGACCCCTCTGTCCTCTGTACTGCCAGCATCCAGCATAGACGTGTGCAGAGTTAAGTCTTCCAGGCACAGTTGGGCTCATTTTTGTAGTTATTATTTTGTTTGTTTCCTTTTGAGACATTGTCTTGTTATGGTATCTCATTTTCCCTGAACTGAGTATGTAGTGAAGTCTGGCCTGGAACTTAGGATCTTCTCACTTCAGCCTCCAGAGTACTAGGATTACAAGCTTATACAACTATAAGCTTTTAATTTCCCTTGTAAAACCCTGGTTTTAAGTCCTTTGAACTCTGAGTCAGAGTAAACCTTTCCTTCCTTAACTCGCTTCTTGATCACATCAGTGAGAAAAAATAACATAATGTGGACTAATGGAAAGCATGGGCTCAAACAGATATTTTTATACTTGTGTTCAAGTCAGCATTAGTTGTGGCAGCCCAAAGTGTCTGCTTAGAAGTGAGTGCAGAAGCAAACTACTAGACACATTAATTACTGAACTTTAAGAAGGAAGAAAATTTTGACATATGTTCTAACAAAGACAAATATTGAAGGATCATACTAAGTGAAAGAACACACACACACACACACACACCACAAATCTTGTATGAGTACACATATATGACATTCCTATGACAGCCAAATTTGTAGGTTCAGGATGTAGAATAATGAAATGGGGTAACAGATGGATGCAGAGTATTTCTCTGGATTAAATGGAATAGTTTTACAGATAAGATAGATAGATAGATAGATAGATAGATAGATAATGGATATATAAAATTTACTTAATTCCACAGGGCTGTACACTCAGAAATAATTATAAAGGTAAATTTTGTATTATATGATTAACAGTAATAAAAATTGAGTACATATTGAAAACCTTCCTGTAAGTCTTGATTAGCATGTGACTCTTACATTCTGCCTATCTGCAAAATTAATTTCTATTGCATTTCTGATAAGTACTAGCTCGGTTTCCGTTACCTCTCCTGATCTTGATTATGTTAATATTTAGTCTCACTTTCTTGAAGCATCTGCTACTAAAGATCCACTTTCTCTTCTCTCCTCTCTGTTTTGCAGGCTTCTCTCTGGGTTCCACTGTGCAGTCTCACACCAAAGGAATCTGGATGTGGTGTGTGCCTCATCCCCAGAAGCCAGACTACACCCTAGTTCTGCTGGACACAGAGGGCCTGGGAGATGTGGAGAAGGTAAGAATTGGGATTCGTTTGCAATTCAGAACCTCATCTCTGAATATTCTTTCCACTGTGTTCTCAACACTATGTAGTTTTCATTTTTTTGCATTTATTTATTTTACGTGTTTGTGTGTGTGAATGCATGCACATGACATATGTGTGCCATGACACATATGTGCAGGTTAGAGGACAACATGAGAGAGTTGGTGGGTTCTGGATACTGATCTCATGCCATCAGGCTTGGCAGCAAGCACCTTTACTCATTTGAACTACTACTAGGCTAAACATTACTAGAAAAATCAATGACAGAGGCTGGAGAGATGGCCCAGCAGTTAAGAGCACCGACTGCTCTAGCAGAGGATCGGGGTTTGATTCTTGGGGTTTGATTCCCAGCACCCACTTGACGGCTAAGAACTGTCTTTAAGCCGGATGTGGTACTGCATGGCTTTAATCCTAGCACTTGGGAGGCAGAGGCAGAGGCAGGCAGATCTCTGTGAGTTCAAGGCCAGCCTGGTCTAGAGAATGAGTTCCTGGACAGCTGGGGCTATAGGGAGACCCTGTCTCAAAAAGGCAAAAAAAAAAAAAAAAGAATCAGTGACAACTGAAAATACAAATCAAAAAGGTATTCAACTTCCAAGTCCTTTAGACAATCATTTGTGGATTTTGTTCTTGTTGTTGCAGAACCTTGCATAGGTCACAATTTTTTTTTCCTAATGAAAACTCTAATTAATTGAGTATATTTTACCCTTGCTGATCTGGAAATTGACATAAGAACAAAATGCTCCCTTAACTCACATATTCTGACTTCCAGGGAGACAACCAGAATGACTGCTGGATCTTTGCCCTGGCGATACTTCTGAGCAGCACCTTCGTGTACAATAGCATGGGAACCATCAACCAGCAGGCCATGGACCAACTGCAGTATCCTTTCTGTGGTGCACAGCAGCAAAGTCAGTGGGGTTATCTATCTTCATGAACCAGCTCCCTGATGCTGGACCTTGGTAAATGCAACATAAAAAGAGAAAATATAAAAAGCAACGTAAGTGCAGGAGAAAGATTCACTTATGGAATCATTAACAGTAGGGTTAGGATCAGATACCAAATGAAGGTTTGGGACTAGGTGGAACTAACACAGGACAAGGACCCATAGCCTTCTGCTATTGTCAAGTTTTCCTTAATTAGCTGCTCAGCTTTGTGACGGAGTTATCGGATAAAATCAGAGCAAGATCCTCCACTGACCAGGATGGGGTGGAGGAGGACTCCGCTGAATTTGTGAGCTTCTTCCCTGACTTCGTGTGGACGCTGAGAGACTTCTCTCTGGAGCTGAAAGTAGATGGGAAATCTGTGTCCCCAGACGAGTACCTAGAGAATTCCCTGAAGCTGATTTCAGGTAACTGAAAATGCGGCTGTCAAAAAACTAAGAATTTAATGCTAGAGCTATGGCTCAGTAGTTGAGAGCTCTGATTGTTCTTTCAGAAGACACAGGTTTAGTTCCTAGCACCCATATGGTGCTAACCACCATCCATAGCTCCAGTTCCAGGGGATCTGATGCCCTCTTCTGGCCTTAAGTCACATGGGTATACTTACATATGCATGCAGGTAAAACCTTCATACACATAAAATAAATAAGTAAATAAAACTTTTTAAACACTAAGAATTCACATTTTGTACATCTCTCTAATTTTCTTGCATCTAGTTTTCTTATTTCTTCTAGCTGGATATTTCTAGGGATTAATGCTTAATATCTGACTTAATAGATTTTTATCATGAGCCTTTTCTCCTTTAAGAAAAATATTTATCTTTCACCTTTCCCTTTACTATGACTGGGTTAATTTTATCTCCCAGCTTAGGACTTGTTTGGCACCTAAACACAGAATATAAAGTACAATGGACATATATCTGAAATAAATAGATTTAAACTATTGACAGTATCCAAGCCCAACTGTTCTCTGGAAATTGAATAATTCTTTTTTTTTTAATTGAATAATTCTATACCCATGATTTTACATTTTGTCTGTAGACACATCAGGCTACACTGAGTTGAGGAATTAGATATGCAGCCACATTGCCTGCAAAGCCTAAAGATATAGTATTTGGTCCTTTTAGAGAAAACTATTTACAAATTAATTAAGTAGACCAATCCTTCTTTTTGTTTGTTTTGTTTGAGTTTAGGGTTTGGAGATTTTGTTGGGGGATTCTTTTGTTTTATTTCACTATTTGATCTAGGCTGGCCTGAGACTTACAGTCCTTTTGCCTCAGCTACAAGAGTTCTAGAGTTATTGGCATAAATTACCAAATAATAGGAGAGGGAGAGGGAGAGGGAGAGGCAGTAGGAGTGGGAGAGGGAGAGAGAGAGAGAGAGAGAGAGAGAGAGAGAGAGAGAGAGAGAGAACCGGAACTGAAAACATGACTCCATGGTTAGGAGTACTGGTTGTATAGCCAAGCGTGGTGGCACTTGCCTGTAATCCCAGCACTCAGGAGGCAGAGGCAGGCAGATCTCTGTGAGTTCAAGGCCAGCCTGGTGGTCTACAGAGCAAGCTCCAGGCCAGTTGGGACTAAAGGGAGACACTGTCTGAAAAAGACCAAAAAATTAAAAAAATAAATAAATAAAAAGTACTGGTTGTTCTTGTAGAGTACCTAGGTTTGGTTCCCAGCACCCACATGGTGGCTAACAACTGTAACTCCAGTTCCAGGGGATCCGACACCCTCTTCTGGTCTCCACGGGCCTTACAGACACATGATGCATTTACACACTCGCAGGCAATACACTCATACACAGAAAGTAAAAAAGTAAATAAATAAATCACCATCCAAGTCCTGGATGAAAAATCCCTTTCTTTCTCTTCCTCTAGGCAACAGTGAAAAAGAAAAAACAAAGAATCTGCCCCGGCTCTGTATCCGAAAGTTCTTCCCCAAGAAGAAATGCTTTGTCTTTGAGCGGCCAGCACATGGGAAGAAGCTTAACCAGCTGGAGTCGCTGCAGGACGGTGACCTAGACTCCGACTTCCTGGAACAAGTGACAGAGTTTTGTTCTTACATCTTCACCTGTTCCAAGACTAAAACTCTTTCCGGAGGCATCAAGGTCAACGGATTCAGTGAGTCCCCTCCCAGCCCTGCTGCTCATAGCAGTGACCTAGCTCAACTTTGGAAAACCTAAACCTATCACCATGTCCTGGGTTTTTAGATGGGCCCAACATTTATAACAAATTTCATGGATCAAACTTTCTGGATGAAAAAAGAAAAACAGCTGGGTGTGGTGGCGCATGCCTTTAATTCCAGCACTCAGGAGGCAGAGGCAGATTGATCTCTGTGAGTTCAAGGCCAGCCTGGTCTACAGAGCGAGCTCCAGGCCAGCTGGAACTAAAGGGAGACCCTGACTCAAAAAAAAAAAAAAAAAAAAAAAAGAAAGAAAGATAGAAAGAAAGAAAAACAGGCAAAAGAAAAAAATTATTGCTTAAAATTACCCTGATAAAGCAATCCTGCCCTCACCTATTCGATAGCCACTAAACAAGCATGGTTATTTAAACATAAATGTAAGTCAAAATACAGTCATATGATTGTATCTGAATGGTTCTACATTTACCTAGTAACAGTCATGTTAGCGCACAAATATTTTCTTGGACAATGCTAAGTATTTTAACCAATCAAATGAAGAAATCCTGGCTGGGATAGCATGTCCTGTTTGAGGAATTAGAATGAAAATCTCACTATGGACATGGCTGGTGATACAGATATGAAAGAAAGTATATAGATATAAAAAAACAGATATAGGGGCTGGAGAGGTGGCCTAGCGGTTAAGAGCGCCAACTGCTCTTGCAGAGGACCCGGGTTCAATCCCCAGCACCCACATGGCAGCTGAGAACCATCTTAACTCCAGTTCCAGGGGAATCTGACACCGTCTTCTGACCTCCATGGCATTACACAACACGGGTGCACAAACCTACATGCAGACAATACATTCATAAACATACAAAAGAAATAAAATTTAAAAAATGGATATAAAAGATCTTGTTTTCATGGTGCTTGGGTTAAAGTGGATGAAGACATTTAATAGATACAGGTCTGTGTGACCTAGATTCAGTGTTTTTGGCCTTTGGTGTTGAGTATGCCTCATAGAAGGATATTGACAAAGAGGAAGGTCTAATTCCATCAATGAAGGGTAGAGACTGAGATGTTTCATGTTTAACATACTTCCAAGTGATGTTAAGGACACTGATGTCTGATTAACTGGCATGCTCACAGTTACACAGCATAGAGTCTTTTCTTCATTCCATCTGTAACAAACATCGTCATCTCCTCCCTTTGGGTAGGACTACAGAGCCTGGCAGTGACCTACATCAATGCCATCAGCAGTGGGAGTCTGCCCTGCATGGAGAACGCAGTCCTGGCTTTGTCCCAGATAGAGAACGCAGCTGCAGTGCAAAAGGCCATTGCCTACTACGACCAGCACATGAGCCAGAAGGTGAAGCTGCCCACGGAGACCCTCCAGGAGCTGCTGGACCAGCATAGAACCTGTGAGAATGAGGCCATCAAGATCTTCATGAAAAATTCCTTCAAAGATACTGATCAAGTATTTCAAACGGAACTGGGGGTAAATTTCCTCTCAAGTGTATATGGATTTGGATTTCAGGAGGCTATATACTATGAGGGAATGAAATGGGTCTTTGAGAGAGGCATTTACTACTATATTGTAAAATAGTAACAGCTACCTATTAATAATCATGACAATTAGGAAAAATTTTTATTATCATAGACTCAAAGCATTAAAACATTTCTTCTGTCATGAATAAGTTAATAATATTTCCCTTCATTGAATTAAATACTCATAAGTAATCAATGCTTCTGATCAAACTACAGGCCCAATGTTAGCAGACTCAATTGATATTCAACTCAATAGCAAAGAAAATTTTAGCCTTAGCTATATTTTACGTTAACTGCTGTTGAATCATGTTATTTTATGTGCCATCCATGGTCCAGTTTGAAAGGGGAGTTTACCTCTAAAAGTGGGAATCTCTGCTCACAACTTCACCACCAAAGGAAAAAAAGTGTTTTCAGTAAAAAAGTTGGGATCAAGAGGGGATATAGTCATATTGAGGTGCTTGTTAGTTTTCCTTTGTTTGTTTTTGTGTTTCCTTTGAGAACTGTTGCTAGAAATTCTAAACTCCACTTATTCTCCTTCTTAATTTTTTCCCCTTCATTTTTACATTAAAGACCAAGCTGGAAAAAAAGAGAGAAGAATTCTACCGGAAGAATCTAGAAGCGTCCTCAGATCACTGCTCAGCTCTGCTCCAGGACCTTTTCCGCCCACTAGAGGGAGATGTGAAGCAGGGTGTTTATTCCAAACCAGGAGGCTATCATCTGTTTGTTCAGAAGACACAGGAGTTGAAGAAAAAGTACTATGAGGCACCTGGGAAGGGAATCCAGGTAACCAAGATCATCTGTGGATGCTGGGAAGCTGCTGGTATCCACCTTGCAATAGCAGGGTGACCAAGCATCCCTGCCAAGAGGGGCCCTACTGCCTGGTCAGTCACAGCACAAAATGAAGGTTATCATAGTAGACAAATCCTGATTACTTATCAGAGAGAGTGCACTCACTTAACAGTTGAGTTACAAATTGATCACAATAACCAACAAGTATGACTGTCATCCACCATTACACCTAAACTTTTTTGTGTTGCAAAGGACCCAATAATAATCCCTGAAACAAAACTCATAATTCATCAGTTTGGGCTTCAAAGTAGCTTTAAAAGACAACTGGATCCAATGATTACCGTCATGTGTCTCTCTGTCAGCTGCTCTTTCCCATCCTCACACTTTCCTCCCTTTTTTCTACGTGGGGACTCATGTCCACCACAGCACGGTTAACTTGGAAGTCAGAGCCCCCAGTCTAAAATGACACAGATTCTCTTCCCCAAGAAGCACAATTAGAGGAAAAGAGAGTAGGGGTTACACGGGTAGAAATGCTTACAGCTATTTCCTGCTGTTAACTTCCTGTTGTCTGGACTCTAAGGCAGAAGAAGCCCTGCAGAAGTTTCTACAATCCAAGGAAGATGTGACTGACACAATTCTGCAGACAGACCAGACTCTCACAGAAAAGGAAAAAGAGATTGAAGGTGAGGGACAAGTTGAGAGACTACATGACCTCAAAAGCTCTTAAAACTTTCATTTACTTGTAAACCTGGGACCCTAAACCAGAGCAAAAAGAACAAAAGTGCGTCTGGCTTGCTGGCATCAAACCTGAGTAGCATGCATGATGGCCACAGCAGCAATAGCAGTTAGTCCAGGAGGAATGGGGTGAAGCAAAATGGCCACCCATTTACACCTTCCTTCTTCCTTTTCCTTCTCAGTGGAACGTGTGAAGGCCAAAGCTGCACAGAATACTGCAAATAAGTTGGAGGAGATTCGAAAGAAGAATGAGCAGTTGATGAAAGAGAAAGAAAAGAGTTACCAGGAACACCTGAATCAGTTGACTCAGAAGATGGAGAGGGAAGGGGCCCAGATAAGGGAAGAGCAGGAAAGGGCCATTGAGCACAAACTTAAGGTATTTTAACTGCACCACCTTCTACGTTTTCAAAAAAAATTTTTTGAAGATACAAATACTCGATTATAAATTTTAGCAAACAAAGAGATAACACATATAAGACATCTGACAAGTGTCTGCTACAGTGTAGGTATTTTTTTTCAATATTTTTACTGTTATCAAAATTTTTTAAATTGTGTGTGTGTTTGCATGTGTGTGTGTGTATGTATGTATGTATGAGGTTTGTGTACATGTGTATGTTGCCCAAGGACACCAGAAGAGGGGGGGGGGTAGATCCTCTGGAGCTGGAGTTACAAGTGGTTCCGAGCTGCCCTGACATGGAAGCTAGCAGCTAATCTCAGGTCCTCTGCAAGAACAATGAGATAGACAGACAGACAGACAGACAGACAGACAGACAGAGATATAGATATGACATTTATAAGATCATGCAGCTCTTAAAATATATATGTTGAGGCCGGGCATGGTGGTGCACACCTTTAATTCTAGCACTTGGGAAGCAGGGGCAAGTGGATCTCTGTGAGTTCAAGGCCAGCCTGGTCTACAGAGTTCCAAGTCAGCTGGGTCTATGCTGTCTATATCACATAGTGGAATCCACATGAGTGTTTTTCTGTCATACCTGGTGTAAGTTTATCCCTAAGAGAGACTTATAGAGAGACTCTTAACCCTCACACCTATGTGATAGTCACCAATTTGTAGTCGGTTGGGAATTAAACATAGAAATTCCTTATGGCCTGGGACTATGATTTCCTTACCTATCATCTGCCACCCCTGCTATCAAGTTTTGAAAGTTTACACTAAATTTCTGTGTGTGTGTGTGTGTGCACATAAAACACACATGGCTATGAGTGTACATGTGCATGGATCTACATGCATGTGAAGGCCAGAGGTCTACTTCAGCTATCTTCCTTGATCGCTGCGACCTTATTTTTTGAGACAGTGTTTCTCATTGAACCTGAAGCTCACCAACTGGGCTAGACTGGATGGCCAGTGAGCTCCAGGGATCCATCTGTGTCTCTTTTTCCCAGCACTGGGCTTACAGAGATATACACCGCTGCACCCAGGTTTTATGTGGGCACTGGGGATCCAAACTCAGGTCCTCATGTGTGTGCAGTAGGAAACATTACTGACTGAGTCATCTCCCCAGCCCCTAGACTAAATTTCTTTTTTTTCCCCCCCTTTGGTCTTTTTGAGACAGGGTCTCCCTGTAGCCCCATCTGGCTGAAACTCTCTGTATAAACCAGGTTGGCCTTGAACTCACAGAGATCTGCCTTTAATCCTAAATGCGGGGATTAAAGGTGTATACCACCATGCCCTGCCTAGACTAAATTTCTTAATTTAAAATTCAGAGACTTCAGGCTGGAGAGATGGCCTAGCAGTTAAGAGCACTGACTGCTCTTGCAGAGGACCCGGGTTCGATCCCCAGCACCCACATGGCGGCTAAAAACCGTCTTTAACTCCAGTTCCAGGGGAATTCGACGCCCTCTTCTGACCTCCGCGGCATTGCACGACACGGGTACACAAACCTGCATGCAGACAGTACATTCATACACATACGAAAATAAATAAAATTTTAAAAAAATAAATAAATAAAATTCAGAGACTTCATCATATTATCAGAATACATTCTTTTGATGTATTTATATAAAATTTATATGGGGTAGATTATTCAAGTCTATTATGCTAAAATTTGAAGCTAAACACCTGATGAAGGTTGCCTGCACAGGTTATAGACAAGTAATGAGGAAATAAAATCAATATTGGAAATTTAAGTTCCTCAGTGAAACTATTTTTTAGTTAAAGTAGCCTCCAGCAGAAGTAGTTAGAATTCAGCTGCCCAGGAAAAAGTAAAAAGGGGGGGGGGTGTAAAATGAAGGAAATCTTTGAATATTAAATTTTACTTCTGAACAAAAATGAGTTTAAAAGTATAATAATAAAGCCAGGTGTGGTGGTGTATGCCTTTGATCCCAGCACTAGAAATAGGTAGATCTCTGTGAGTTCAAGGCCAGCCTGGTCTACATAGTGAGTTCCCTGCCAACTGGGACTACAGGAAGATCCTATCTCAAAAAAATACATATTAATAATTCAGGGTACAGAAAATTTTGTTGAGAAATTAAATAATTAAAAATTAATTATTATAATTATTAGAACATAGGGATCTGCTCAGTGATACAATGTATTGATTCTACTTGTCACTTTTTAGGAACAGGCCCGACTGCTACAGGAGGGATTCAGAGAGGAGAGCAAGAAACTTCAAGATGAGATAAATAATCTCCATAGAAGGAAAAAAAGGAAGCACAAATGGTGTCATAAGTTAAGGTTCTAAAGAATAGAGCTGGGCTGGAGAGATGGCCTAGCGGTTGAGAGCGCCGACCGCTCTTGCAGAGGACCCGGGTTCGATCCCCAGCACCCACATGGCGGCCGAGAGCCGTCTGAAACTCCAATTCCAGGAGAACTCCAGTTCCAGGGGAATCCGACACCCTCTTCTGACCTCCGCGGCATTGCACGACACGGGTGCACAGACTTGCTTGCAGACAATACATTCATACACATACAGAAATAAATAAAAAAAAATTAATAAAAAAAAAAAAAGAATAGAGCTGTCCTGTCATTCTTAATGCTAGCTGAATAGAGTTTAGAATTTGGAACAAGTGTCACTCCAATTGATAATTGGATCCTGCATCAGAATGCCAAAAACCAGCAAAGACATGAAATGCAAACATTGAAATCACATTTATCCTCCTTAAAGAACATTCAACAAGGATGTCTGTAATGTCTCTACCATCAGGAGCAGTATCAACAGTATCACTCAGGAGAAAGTTTCTTCTCCAGATGAATACCAGGAGACAAATGAACACAGCACAGTCCTAGGTGTCAGAACAGAATTAAGAACCAAGCAGGCCAAGTGTGCCATGATGGTCTCAAGAACCCCTCGACAGCAGGAACCTACACTCAGATTCTGAGAAATGGTGTGATTTGTGGACAGTGGCAATAGATAAGCCTCACTAATGCTCCAATGCAAAGCAAGACAACTGTGTGGAATCTTTACAGTCTCCACAAGAGGATGGAAGAAAGAATTAGCATGAGCTGGGAACCAAATACATGAGCTGAAGGAAACATTACCTCTTATTTACCTAGATTGTAACGGAAATGGGACATTCCAAACTTTAGAGAACACAGTGATGACAATTATGCATAATGTACAGCAATGTATAATTTGAAACATGGACTTTAAATGTTAAAGTTACACACATGGGCACATGCACCCGTAAACATAATGCCCCCTCCACACAAAAGGATTACTTTCAAGATGGAAATAAAATGTGCTCCATGAGGCTTTCTATTTTTCCTTGGTTTTTCACCACAAATAGGTTCTATTCTTCATGGTAATGGTTGTCTACCTTTTTTGCACACAACCAGGCAGTGACTATTGATGACACTGTGTAGTCTCTGTCTTCACTTCTCAACTCTGCCTCTAATGCAAAGCAGCAAGACATAGATCAACTGTGTTCTAATAAAAGTTTATTTTCAAAACAGATGGTACCTACAAGCCCTGAGGTTTTTTTCCTAGACAATCTTATAATCAATATTAACCGTCACAATCACATAACTTTATTACTTGAAGATACTTCAGTAGAAAAGGAATACTCTTATCTATACACGATACCAGATAATGGATGCTTTATTGAAACTCAGGATTAAATCACTTCCTCTCTAGCTTGGCAGTACCAAAGTCCGTATCAGTTCCAAATCATCTGATTTCTTACATACATGCAGGCAGTACATGCATACATGTTGTAGGATAGGTTGTTTCCAGAATGCATGAGCTCTGGTGGGGTGGGGGGAGGGGGGGGGGACACGGGTCTAGATTTGATAAAACATATATATTTATATATAAATTAAAAAAAAAAAGGATAGGTTGTTTCTTCTTTGAAACCACCTGACAGACTGCGTACTTAGAAGAGGAGCCTGGAGCAACACCTAGCCTACCAGGTTTCCATGGGACCATGGGGAACCAAGGTGCACGAGATCTTGGAACTCTGGGACTTCGGGGTCAGGGAGAATATTAAAGGGTCCACCATGTGAGTCTTGCTCTCTGCATTTTAACCAGCATGTGGCGCAGAGGGCACAGGGGCATCTAGGGAACTCCAGGCAGCCATGTTGGATGGGACCGGCTGCAAGCGTGGCTTAAGTGAGTGTGTGAGTTTTTGCCATTATTTTGTAAGCAAGTCCATTAAAATTTTCTAGTTTTAACTAAGATTGGAGAACTCTGTACTTTCATTGCCTTAAGTACTGGGGTGGGGTGGGGGCGGGACCCTGAAAGCTGCAGAGAAAGCAGGTGGGGCTCCAGGGTGCGTTCCGGCCCTAGAAAGAAAGTTTCTCTGTGACACATGTAAAATAAAAGTAAAGAAAATAATTTTTTTACAAGAATGAAGTTGGGCAGTGGGTTGGACCCACAGGCTCCAGCCGCCTCTCTTGAAGCATGGGGGCCAGTCAGGGGATGCATTTGGGAGGCAGCTAAGAGTACTCCACTGTACCAGCTGGCACACCTGTCTTGCCAAAGACTGGACCTGTGGGTGGTCACTGAGCTGCACGCCCATGGTCAATCAGCCATGGTCAACTAGGTGACAAACCCCAAGAAGGACGAGGGGTGATTGGTGAGCACAGGCAAGAAAGGACTTGGCAAGATGTCTGAAGAGCCAAGATGGTGGAGTGGTGGCTCTTGGCAAAAATGTGACTCCAATAAGAAGGTGTCTCATCACTGGGTCATGCTGGCCAGGAAGGAAGATGTGAAGCCCCCCACCACCACACACACACACTGAACCAGAACCTTGATCATGAAAACAAGAAAAATCCATCCAGCAAATCCATCTCTTGAGCAAAAGCAAAGATGGTTTTCTCCAATATCGATGTCCCACACTCAGTTAACCTAATGTAGTACACCTCAGGCCCAGGGGATTGTCTGTGGTGATTCTAGATCTGCCAAGTTGACGGAATTAACCATCAAAGGGCTGGAGAGATGGCTCAACCGGCAAAGGCCTGCCATGGAAGCATGAGGACCCAAGTTTGGATCTATAGCATCAACAAAATGTCAGACAGGACAGCATGCTCTTGTAACCAGCACTGAAAGAGGTAGGGCAGAGACAGGCAGAGCTCTGAGACTCATGGGCCAGCCAAATCTGTGAGCTCCAGGTCCAGTGAGATACCCTGTCTCAAAAAATAAGGGGAGAGATATCAAGAAAGACACCTGATATTGACCTCTATCGTCCATATGCACACATACACATGTGCACATACCCACAGGAAAACATACATGCAACATACGCACACACATATATATGTACAAAATAACAATCAAAATGATCATCCAATCAAAGTAATGCCAGTCTAAATTCCCATGATATTCACAGAATTAGAAAAAAACAATCACCAAATTCATATGGAAACACACACTCACACACACACACACACACACACACACACACACCACAAACAGATAGCCAAAGCAACCCTAAGCACAAAGAGCAATGAATGGAGGATTGCTATACCAGATTTCAAACTATATTACAAAGCTATAATCATAAAAACTCCATGGTACTGGTACAAAAATATAACTGTAGATCAATGGAACATAATTGAAGACCCACGCTTGAGTATATACAATTTCAGCCACCTGATATTTGACAAAGGGGCAAGAACACTCACTGGAGAAAAGAGCATCTTCACCAAATGGTGCTGGCAAAACCTGTAGAAGAATGAAACTAGACCCTCTGCCTCCCAAGTGCTAGTATTAAAGGTGTGTGCCACCATGCCTGGCTTAGACCCTTATTTTCTTCACCTTGCACAAAAGTCAACTCAAAATGGATCAAAGACCTCAATTGGAAACCTGAAACTCTGAAGCTGTTAGAAGAAAACACCTGCAGTAACCTCCAAGATATAGTTGCTCAGAAAGTAAGGTCAATAATCAACAAGTTGTATTATCAAACTAAAAATCCTCTGTAGAGCAAAAGAAATAACCAAAGAAGCCTACACAGTGGGAGAAAATGTTCATCAGTGACACATCTGACAGAGGTTTAACATCCAGAATATAGAGAACTTAAAAAACAAAGTATCAGCTAGGCGTGGTGGCCCATGCCTTTAATCCTAGCACTCAGAAGGCAGAGTTCAAGGCCAGCCTGGTCTAGAGAGTGAGTTCCAGGACAGCTGGAGCTACAGGGAGACCCTGTCTCAAAAAGACCAAAACAAACGAACAAAAAAAAAATGACTTTGCTAGCTCCAGGACCTACCGACCTCCCTCCCCTCCCTCCCTCCCTCTCTCCCTCTCTCCCCTCCTTCCCTCTGCGCCCCCCCCCCCCCCCCGGTGGGCCCCGCAGGCAGGTTGGGGAGACTAGGCCAGGGGTGGCCCTGCCTGGGTGGTCTCCTGCCCCCCCCCGCGTCGTTACCTAGCAACGGATCCAGCAGCCCCCTTGGAATAATTTGCAGCCCCTCGACCAATGGGAGGGCGTCACCCACCCTGCTCCCTTTTTCTGAGGTTCCCACCACTTCCTGGACCCTGCAGTCACTGCTCCGCTTCGTGAGTGTCGCAGCCGACTAGTTCTCTCTACCGAGCCCAGTGAGGACGGTGCCCCCTCGCCCGCCGCCCATCGAGAAGGACTGGGCTCAGGGACCCAGGCTACAGCATGCTGCGTTCCTGCTGCCAGCCACGGGGGCCGCCGCCTGCACACACACACACACACCGCCTCAAGGGGCAGCACAGGGTGAGAGCGAGCCTATGGCTACGCCCAGATAGCGCACATCGGGGGCGCTCACGCCCCCCACCACCACCACCATGCCACCAGCATGGTCCTGGGACTGCCAGCTCCTCAGATCCTAGCTGGGAGCCTGAAGGCTCCTCTCTGGCTCGGTGCTTACTTCCAGGGCCTGCTCTTCTCTCTGGGATGCAGGATCCAGAGACACTGTGGCAAAGTGCTCTTCCTGGGACTGGCCTTTGGAGCTCTGGCACTGGGTCTCCGCGTGGCTATTACTGAGACAGACCTGGAACAGCTCTGGGTAGAAGTGGACAGCTGAGTGAGCCAGGAACTGTGCTATACCAAAGAGAAGCTGGGAGAAGAGGCCGCATACACCTCCCAGATGTTGATCCAGGAAGCATGTCAGGAGGGGGAGAACATTCTGACACCCTGTGAGGACCAAGCTAACTCCATTTTAGCTTGGTCAGCTCCGTCCTGGCCTAGAGTTCACCCCAGGGCTTTGAAAAACAAAAGCATAGCATAGATAAATTGATTATTAGTAAAGCGATTTAACTTCTGCCAAAAAGGCAACGACTGAGATGACCCAGACCAACTCCCCTCTTACAGTTAAATGCTTTATGGATAAGAACAGAAAATCCAAACCAGGTAAAACAATAGGACAAAGAGAGTAGAGAACAGGTGGACATATCCAATGAAAGGCTGCCTGGTCTGCAACCTCCAAGACTCCACCAATCGGCTTAAAGGTCACCACTGGTGCATTGTGTTTCTATAGCCTTGCAATTCTGTATGTACGATGTCACCAAATTCCTCTAGTTTGTGACTTTGGCTTTAAAAGGTCTCTGTAACAGTCAGGGTCGTGCTCATCCCTGCGTGGAATGGGCTGCGTCCCTGACACATCAACAATTGGCTCCCTTGATGTGTCAGTTTTCTTAATTGGGTTCTGGTGCACCAGCAAATTAAATAATTTACTTATTAATCTGTGGCCCCTCGTTGGTTAATTTTGTGAGTGTGGCAGTTTGAGTTCAACAAGCCGAGGCACTTGGCCTTCACCTCCAGGCGGCCCTCACTGCTAGTAAAGTACAAGTATCACTCTACGGAAAGTCCTGGGATTTAAACAAAATCTGCTACAAATCATGAGTTCCCCTTATTGAAAATGGAATGATTGAGCGGATGATTGCGAAGCTGTTTCCCTGTGTGATCCTTATCCGGCCTGACTGCTTCTGGGAGGGAGCCAAGCTTCAAGGGGGCTCTGCATACTTGCCAGGACTCCCTGATATCCAATGGGCCAATCTGGATCCCCAGCAGCTGCTAGAGAAACTGGGCCCTTTTGCCTCTCTGGAGGGCTTCTGAGAGCTTCTAGACAAGGCACAGGTGGGCCAGGCCTATGTGAGGTGGCCCTGTATGGACCCTGATTACCAGCACTGTGCACCGAGTTCCCCAAACCATCACAGTAGGCAGGCTCCCAATGTGGCTCAGGAGCTGAGTGGGGGCTGCCATGGCTTCTCCCACAAATTCATGCACTGGTAGGAGGAATTACTGCCGGGAGGCGTGGCCAGAGACCTCCAAGGACGCAGCTAAGGACAGAGGCCTTGCAGAGCATCTTCCTGCTGATGAGTCCCCATCAGCTGTATGAGCATTTCCGTGGTGACTACCAGACCCATGACATTGGCTGGAGTGAGGAGCAGGCCAGCACGGCGCTGCAGACCTGGCAGCAGTGGCGTTTTGTGCAGCTAGCCCAGGAGGCCTTGCCTCTGCAAGCCTCAGATGCCTGCCAATGCATCTCAGCAGATCCAGGCCTCCACCACCCTGGATGAAGTCAGTCTGTTCATGTTGGCCTATGCTTGTGCCCAGTCCCAGGGTGCTGTGGGTCTTGCTGGGGTGTTACTGGTGGCCCTGGCAGTGGCCTCGGGCCTTGGGCTCTGTGCCCTGCTCGGCATCGCTTTCAACGCTGCTACTACTCAGGTGCTGCCCTTCTTGGCTCTGGGCGTTGGCGTGGATGACCTATTCCTGGTGGCACATGCCTTTACAAAGGCCCCACCTGACACCCCTCCAGAAGCGCATGGGTGAGTGAGGCACACAGTGTCGCAGTCACATCCATCAACAACATGGTTGCCTTCTTCATGGCTGCCTAGTTCCTATCCCTGTACTGCGGGCCTTCTCCCTGCAGGCAGCCATGGTGGTTGGCTGCAACTTTGCAGCTGCGATGCTTGTCTTCCCAGCTGTCCTCAGCCTGGACCTGCTCGGCACTGCTGCCAGGCCTCTATGTGCTCTGCTGCTTCTCTAGCCCCTGCTCTGCTCCTATGATTCGGATCCTGCCTTGTGAGCTGGGGAACAGGTCACTACCAGTGGGCATTGCCCACCTGACTGCCACAGTGCAAGCTCACTGTGAAGCTGGAAGCTTCAGAAATACCCAGCTCAGGTATTTCTCCCTGTATGAGGTGGCCCTGGTGACCCAGGGTGGTTTTGAGTACGCCCACTCCCAACATGCCCTCTTTGATCTGCAGTGCTTCAGTTCCCTCAAGGCTGTGCTGCCCCCACCTGCCACTCAGGCGCCCCAAACCTGGCTGCACTATTACCGCAACTGGCTGCAGGGTATCCAGGCTGCACTTGATCAGGACTGGGCCTCTGGGCACATTACCCGCCACTCTTACTGCAATGGCTTGGAGGATGGTGCCCTGGCCCACAAACTGCTCATCCAAACCGGGAATACCCAGGAGCCTCTGGATTTCAGCCAGCTGACCACAAGGAAACTGGTGGACAAGGAGGGACTGATCCCACCAGAGCTCTTCTACCTGTGTGGGTGAGCAGTGACCCCCTGGGCCTAGCAGCCCCTCAGGCCAACTTCTACCCCCCACCTCCTGAATGGTTGCATGACAGATATGATGCCACCGGGGAGAACCTTCGCATCCCGGCAGCCCAGCCCCTGGAGTTTGCCCAGTTCCCCTTCCCGCTGCATGGTCTCCAGAAGACAGCAGACTTTGTAGAAGCCATAGAAGGAGCCCGGGCAGCATGCACAGAGGCAGGCCAGGCGGGGGTGCGTGCCTACCCCAATGGCTCCCCTTTCCTCTTCTGGGAACTGTACCTGGGTCTGCGACGCTGCTTCCTGCTGGCTGTCTGTATCCCGCTGGCATGCACCTTCCTGTGTGCTCTGCTGCTACTCAGTCCATGGATGGCTGGCCTCCTAGTGCTGGTCCCGGCGATGATGACCGTGGAGCTCTTCGGTGTTATGGGATTCCTGGGCATCAAGCTGAGCGCCATCCCAGTGGTGATCCTTGTGGCCTCCGTAGGCATTGGTGCTGAATTTACAGTTCACGTGGTTCTGGTGCTTCTTCGTTCGGGTTCTGGTACTGACTGCGATCACGCTCTTGGGCCTCCTCCATGGACTGGTGCTGCTGCCTGAGCTGCTGTCCATCCTGGGCCCCCACCACAGGTGGTACGGACCTATGAGAAGAACCCACAGGTCCTGAGCCCTGCCACTCCACAAGGAGGTGGGCTCAGGTGGGGCCTGCCCCCATCCTGCCCCAGAGTGACTTTTGCCAGAGTGACTACTTCCATGACTGTGGCCCGCCACCCACCTCCACTACCTGGAGCCTAAGTCCGCCCAGACTCTGATGAGCCCACGTGGTCACCTGCTGCTACCCCAGCTGCCAACAGCTTGAACTGATCCAGTTCCAGAGGAGCCTGTCCAGCGTCTGAAGCCTCTGCATGAAAGGACAGCCAGAGCACAGAAACTGCTTGAGTCATATGAGTCACTGGGAAGCAAGGGTGAGGGAATACAAGGGGGACCCCTGGAGGGCCCCATGCTGTCTGCACCCTCTCCCTCAACCTACCACTCAGAACAGCCCGTTCTTGCAGGAGCATCCTAGCACATGGGGGCCATGTGTGCCCACGTCTGTGTCCCAGTGGGGGTGAAAGATGGCATTCTGGCTCCAGTACAGCTCTATCCCCTCTGCCCTGTGGGGTAGTTGCCAGGATTCGTGGCGGGGCCCACTTAATCCCAGGACTACCCATGTGGAAAGCCCGCGCAGGAAAGCATACCACGGGTAGGTAGGTGGAGGTTCGAAGGCAGAGAGTTTATTCCAACATGTCCGCTTTAAATATCCATCCTGACTCAATTCTCAGGGCCCAATGCTAAATCTTTTCATCATTACACTCCACCCCATAGGTGTGGTCAGGGAGGTACCATTGGCCTAGAGCCCACCCCATGAGTGTGGACAGGGAAGTACCATTGGCTTAGAATCCACCCATCTAACTAAGCTTTCCCACACTGCCCCACACTGCCACCTACCAGGAAACCAAGCCTGAGGGTCCCTAGCACATTTTCCCAGCCTGGCCCTTCCACTGCTTGGTGACTCCTAGGCCCCGTGTGCCCCACCCTCCTCCTACCATATAAATTATTTATATGAAGATGTGTGTGTGTGTGTGTGTGTGTGTGTGTGTGTGTGTGTTATATTTCAAACCATGCCCGGCTTGAACGTTTTATTTTTAAAAAATGAAATATATTCTATATGAATTCATCTAAAAAAAAAAAACACAAAAACTAAACTAAAAATGAGCCAGACTTAGTGGCACACACCTTTGATCTTAGCACTCAGGAGGCAGAGGCAGGTGTATCTCTGTGAGTTCAAGGCCAGCCTGGTCTACAAAGTGAGTTCCGGGCCAGCTGGGGATACAGGGAGACCCTGTGTCAAAAAGACCAAAACAAAACAAAACAAACAACAACAAAAAACACTAATAAAGAACTTTCCATTTGACTCGGTCATACCACTCTTGGAATATACCCAAAGGATTTATCCTTTTGCAGAGATTCTTGCACATCCATGTTTGTTGCTGTTCTTTTCACAATAGCTAAGAGATGGAAGCAACTGTACAACTGACAAGTGGATAATGAAAATGTGGTACATTTACACAATGGAGTTCTACTCAGCAGTAAAGAAAGATAACATCCGGCTGAAGAGATGGCTCAGCAGTTAAGAGCACAGACTGCTCTTGCAGAGGACCCAGGTTTAATTCCCAGCACCCACATGGCAGCTAAGAACCGCCTTTAAGCCAGGCAAGGCCGGGCATGGTGGCACATGCCTTTAATCCTAGCACTCGGGAGACAGAGGCGGGTGGATTTCTGTGAGTTCAAGGCCAGCCTGGTCTACAGAGTGAGTTCCAGGCCAGCTGGGGCTATAGGTAGACCCTGTCTCAAAAAAAAGAAAGATGACATCATGAAATTTGCAGGTAAATGGATGGAACTAGAAAGTGTTATGCTAAGTGAAGTAACACAGAGTCAGAAAAAAATGACGTATGTTCTCCCTCATTTGTGGATCCTAGCACCAAATTCTTATATTTGAGTATGTGTCCTCATATAACTGCAGGAATCAGGAAAATAGAAAGAAACCAGGGAGGTAAAGGGAGAGAGGGAACCTGAGAGAGAAGAACAGTAGGAGACACGTGTTACTAAAGGAGAAATGGATACGATGAGGGTGTGTAAATGGGAGGGGAGAAGGAGGGTTATAGAAGGAAATTTAGGGGGCTGGAGAGATGGCCTAGTGGTTAATAGCACCGACTGCTCTTGCAGAGGACCAGGGTTCGATCCCCAGCACCCACATGATGGCTGAGAACCGTCTTTGACTCTAGTTCCAGGGGAATCCAACGCCCTCTTCTGACCTCCGCGGCATTGCACGACACGTGTGCACAAACCTAAATGCAGACAGTACATTCATACACATACAAAAATAAATAAAAATTAAAAAAAGAAAAAAAACAGGGATAAAGGGAAAGAAGGACCTCAAGAGAGGTGGGACCAGAGGGGACTGGTACTATCAAGGGAGAAATGGGGAAAACGGGACATTTTAAATGGGAGCAATATGGAAGGAGGGGTTGACAGGGAGAGAGGGGGAGATAATGCCTAGCTAGCTTACAAAACCTGAGGGAATCATATTAGTCTAATAATCTAATGACGAATTCCATATAATATCTCTACATGAGTTCATGTGCAAAGATGAAGGCTACATAACAAGAAACAGTGCCAGACAGTGCCTTTAGGGTAGTCTAAGATACCCAAAATTACACAGGCTATTGCCACAGCCCTTGATTGCCTCCCAGAACTTGAAGGTAAGATCCTACTACTGAAGACAAGACATACTTTGGAGACAGGAGTTGGAGCAATGGAGCTGAGTCTGACCTGGAAGCCACCTCCCCTGAAGGCCGGCTCTCACAGCTGTGGAGAACACTGCACAAGCTGCTAAGGGAGAGCAGCAATCGATGGTCCAACACCAGCTTTAAGATCAAATATCCGGGGCTGGAGAGATGGCCTAGCGGTTAAGAGCGCTGACCGCTCTTACAGAGGACCCGGGTTCGATCCCCAGCACCCACATGGCGGCTGAGAACCGTCTGAAGCTCCAATTCCAGGAGAACTCCAGTTCCAGGGGAATCCGACACCCTCTTCTGACCTCCGTGGCATTGCACGACATGGGTGCACACACTTGCATGCAGACAGTACATTCATACACATAAAGAAATAAATAAAATTAATTAAAAAAAAAAAAGATCAACTATCCACATCAGTGTCTGGCACAGCACACAACATTGGTGCAGTAGTGACACTTTTATCTTGGGGGCAATCGATGGCTAATTAATTGAACTTAAAGCCCACTCAGTGGGAGGAAACTAAAGATTGCCAAATATACATGGATAGAGAGGTCAAAGATATTAGAGAAAGTCCCAAGGCTGTCACATTCCTAGACTAATATAACTTCTTACTAAGTGCAAAATGAGCATTCTTATATTTACAGACAAATATCCCAGACACCACTCATCAAAGAAGCTTCTTTTACACCAGATGAAGACTATCACAGAGTATCACAACTGGTCACACATAGACATTGTCTATGAATTGCCCAAGCCTAAGCCACACATCTACAATGCAACCTCTACACCTAAGGCACACACAACATAGAACAAGGGGCCAAGAGGACACTAATCTCTTAACTCTCATTAAGAAAGTTCTCTCATGCATGCAAACAGAGGGCTAGGAACTCAAAAGGTCATAAATGGCCAAACCGCGGAGACCAGGAGTCTGCAGAGTGTGGGTCCATGGACAGGTCTCCCATATTAAGCTTTGCTCACCCAAGGCTTGGGAACGTTGTGGAAGAGGGGGCAGAAAGATTTTAAGAGCCAGGGAGGTAACGCATGACCATATGGAAATAGAATCCTACAAGCTCCTGGGTCCTGGTCATATGAACCTAAAGCAATGGTGTCAGCATGTACAAGACCCAGGCAAACTCAACTAGACAGAAGCCCAGCATGGAACTGGGGAAATGGGCAGCAGATCCAATCTTAGCAAGGAAATATTGGCATCTGAATACTGCTGGGTGAGGAGGAGCTGTTCTTAAAAGGAGGGACTCTGAATAGGCTGACTAGACCTCAGTGGATGACCTTGCACTGAGGAACTTTAGAGGATACTAATTTAGCACAACAGCCTTAACACAAATGAAAGAATGTATGAATTCCACCGGGGGGTGGGGGGAGTCCTGTGGGAGGGTGCCAGTGGAGAATGGGGTATAAAGGTGATTGAGATTTTATGTATTAAAATTCACAAAAATTCAATAACATTTTAAAATAAATAAAGTTATTAAGAAAATACGTGCAGGGGCTAGAGAGATGGTTCAGTGGTCAAGAGCACTGGCTGCTCTTGCAAAGGATCCAGGTTCAATTCCCAGCACCCATATGATAGCTAACATCAGTCCATAATTCCAGTTCCAGAGGATGGAGTACCCTCGTCTGACCTCTGCAGACACTGCACGACCCAGATGCACTCCCATACGTGCAGTCAATACACTTATACACATAAAATAAAAATAATAAATATTTTTTTATTTTTAAAAGAAAATATACACAGAAAACTAAATACATAAGAAACAGAGGGGAGGGGAGCTCTGATTCAGGAAGACTGCACATCTCATTAGAATGTCTGAACCATATTTCCTCTTAGCAGACAAGCAGTAGAAAAAAAGCACAAGAGAGAAGAAAGAAACCCAAAATAGGAAGCAATTAGTATGAAGAGAGAAAACCTAGTGCGTTCATCCAAACACATCCGTAGTAGTGAGCGGACACTGAACAGCACTACCTGGTTGAGTGAACCAAGAGGGAAGAGAAATTCAGGAAGCAAAGCGCGCCACCTAGTGGTCAGAAGTCTCATTACTTCCTTCTACTACCTGAGTGCTCCTCTTTATTACTCAAATCCCTCTAGAATACAGGCCCCAGCAGACAGGGTGTTTTCTTTTGCTGTGATGGTGGTGGCGGTTCAGTGAGTAGCATCAGAGCCTGGAAGGGTTCCCGGCACATAGTAAATGCTACAGACATTATTTTTAACGTGAACATCTCAGCATCCCATTCTGTTTCTGTTGGTTGTCCCTGAAAGTTTACCACCTGATGGCTACACATCACATGAATATTTCAGGAGTTTGATTCTTATTTACACTCCTATTCCTTCCCTAGTCTCCACAGGAGTTTCATTGTTATCCATTCTTTAAGAATCTAGAGAATCTGAGTTGACTTATGTTCCTGACATTGCTTCACAATGGGGCATGAAGCCGTGTAACACTGACTTGGACCAGTTACGGCAATGCAAAAGGATATTACATGGTATGCAGATGGAGGAACAAAGGCAGCCCCACAGAAAGTATCCAGGAGCTGAGCACAGGCACCCAACCTATACAAGAGCGCCCTCCAAAAGCTTAGGATCATATTTAGGGATATGTTTTAGGAGCCCCAGGACACCTCCTCAGAAGGGCAGTTCCCACCAGGTTCTAACCTAAGGATGCTCACCTGTGTCCACATTTTCTTGGACATTTAGCTAGATGCTGCACACATAATCCATGCCCTTTCAAGAGCTTTCACCATAGTCAGAAACTTTCAGCACGTTGACAGTATAATTTGCATTTATGGCCTTTCTTCTTAAAACTTGCAGGAAGGAATACAGAGAAGGGCAGGAGACTAAGCAGTAGCACCATCCCAGTGTTCTCTTTCTCTTGGTTTTTAAGATTCATTTCTATTTCTGTGTATGCCAGAAGAAGGCATTGGATCCCCAGGGGCTGCAGCTACAGCCCATTGTGAACCACCTGATGTAGTGCTGGGAACTGAGCTCTGGTCCCCTGGAAGAGCAGAATTATTCTTTTTCCTCAATGTATATTTTATTGAATTTGTGTGCCTTTCATATGATACATTTTAATCATATTTAGATCCCTTCCCCTTCCCATATAGCCCCCCACCAGATTTCATGCATCCTGTTATATATGTTAAGGCCTATTGAGTCAAGATTGTGCACCCAGATGTCCCTCAGTGAGAGTTCATCCACTAGAGTCTAGACAACATATCTAAAGTCACTCCCTTAAAGATCAACTCTCCCTCACCCAGCAGTAATCAGCTGCCAATAGTTCCTTGGCTAAGGATGGGGTCCTCTGCCCATTTCCCCAGTTCCATGCTGTTTTTTTATTATTATTATTAAATGTGTATGAGTGTATTTCCTGCATGTAAGTGCACCTGTGCTGTACAATGCCTGAGGAGGTCAGAAGAGGGTGTCAGATCCCCTGAAACTGGAGTTACAGACCATTGTTAGCCACCATCTGGGTGCTGGGAATCAAACCTGGGTTCTCTGCAAGAGCAGCCAGTGCTCTTAACTACTGAGCCATCTATCCAGGCCCCTGTGCTGCGTTTTTGTCTAATTGAGTTTGCAGGGGTCTTGTGCATGCTGTCACCATTGCTGTAAGTTCATATGAGGAAGCTTCCAGAGGCCTGGAAGTCTCTGTTTCCTAATGATCATGAGCCAACCCTGGCTCTTACACTCTTTCTGCCCCCCTTCTGCAATGGTCCCTGAGCTGAGGATTAATATAGGATTGATATAGGATTAAGCATTAATATAGGCATCGAGAATGCCTCTATCCAGGCATTCTTAATGGCTAAACCATCTCTCCAGCACCTTTTCCTTAAGGCAAAATTGCCCGGGAGCCGGGCTTGGTGGCACACGCCTTTAATCCTAGCACTTGGGAGGCAGAGGCAGGTGGATCTTTGTGAGTTCAAGGCCAGCCTGGTCTATAGAGTGAATTCCAGGACAGCTGGGGCTACAGGGAGACCCTGTCTTGAAAAGACCAAATAAATAAATAAATAAAATTATAATAATAATAAAATAAATTGCCCGGGTTCTGTTGTACGTTGTAGAGCTGGGATAAGCAGTTTGCCATAACCACTGTGCTTCCTGCATTCTCTGGTATATTATAATAACGCTCCCTTATAATAACACTTCCTTACCCTCTGAAATTATTTTCCATTTTTACTTGTTTATTGCTGTCTCTCCAAACCAGAACATAAGGTTTAAGACAGAAATTTTCTCTGCCTCTTTCTCCCCAGGAGCTCAACTCATTGAAAGAAAAGCAGCTGCTAGCACTGAAAACCAAACAGCCACTTAACCTTAATGAAGTTAGGGACTCACCACCCTGGGGCATGGTGGCACTTGGGAGGCTGTGGCAGGAGGATCTCTGTGAGATCCAGGCCAGCCTGGTCAAGTTCCAGGTTAGCTGGGGCTACAAGGAGACCCTGTCTCAGAAATTAAACAAAGAACTGTCCCTGGGGTTCCCCTGTCCAACCATAACAATGTCAAAGAACACCAACATCAAATAAGGCCATTCTGTGGTCATGATGAACTCACTTAATAATCACTCCTAAACACAGAAAATTACAAGCTCACTGTGTCAATGCCAGGACATTCTACCAGAGACGTTTTGCTCTTTCTTCCAAGAGTAAATAACACAGTTCAGCCACGCTCACGCCTCTAACCACCTCTTCTTAGGAACCCCAAACTCATCTCTCAACGAAAACTCACCTTTCGCTGACATCACCCTCGCTAAAGTTCTTCCTTTTCCTCCTATTCCGTTTTCCTTCTTCAGTTTCTCGCATCCTCTTCGCATTGTAAGTTCCCACGTCAGTTTACAGTTCCATTCTGCATAGTCCAAGACCTGCCGTCCCAGCATCTTCCGAAGTCCTTCTCACCGGAACACACTCCGTGCCCACGCCCAGCAGGAGATGACCCATTCTTCCAAACCAGTTCTGGTCGGGTAACTTGCCCCAACCAATCACAAACATCCAATCCAATCAGAGCCCGAATCCCCAGTTCCACACCAATCCGCAGCAGGTCCAAGGCCACGCCCCATCCCGCCCGCTAGACTCTGGTCCGCCTTAGCCCCGGCACAGGAAGCTCCTCGATTGAAGAGCTCCGCAGCCAATCCCTGGCCGGAGTCGGCCCCGCCTCTACCCAGCCCCCGCCACCTGGGTGAGGACCCCAGAGCCTGTCTCACTCGGGCTCCGCGACCCTTTGACCCGGGAAAGCGAGGTAAGTGGGCGCGGGCCGCCGTGCGCAATGACGTGGCTCGGGCGTGCGGAGTTGGCGGAGCCGTGACCGAAGCAAGGTTGGAGGGGCTGGCAAAGACCGCAGCAGGAGAGTGACCGCAGAGGGTCGGCCTCACGCTGGCAAGGTTTTCTTCGGAGTAGGAAAGGCGTTACTCTTGCTATTGTTTAATTTGAAGTATTTAAAAAGCAGTCTGGAAAGGGTAACATTGATTGTAGTTCAGCCCTCATCGACATTTTTCTTCTTTTTGAGACAGTATCTTACGTAGCTAGCCTCGATTTTGCTTTGATACTAAGGACGACCATGAACTTTTGAGCCTCCGGTCTCCACCTCTCTGGTGCTGAGATCACAGATTTGTTCCCCAACTCCAGGTTTTATTTCGCGCTGGGTTTGGAACCTAGGGCTTTTTTTTTTTTTTTTTTTTTTTTTTTTTTTTTTTTTTTNTTTCGCGCTGGGTTTGGAACCTAGGGCTTTTTTTTTTTTTTTTTGTCTTTTAGAGACAGGGTCTCCCTGTAGCCCCGGCTGTCCTGGAACTCGCTCTGTAGACCAGGCTGGCCTTGAACTCACAAAGATCCAACTGCCTCTGCCTCCCAAGTGCTAAGAATAAAGGCGTGCGCCACCACGCATTGGAACCTAGGGCTTTTGCATAAGCAAGCTCTCCACCTAGTGAGCCACTTCGCTAGCCCCGTGACTGAATGCTTAACCTTTGAAAAGGAAACAAAGGCTGTTAACTTGTTAACTTGAGGCCTGAGTGAATCTGTGGAATCCAGAGTCTTCTAAGGAGGAACGTGTCTGAAGGCAGAGGATTCCTTGAAGATCTGAGCCTCAGGTAAACCCTGAGGTAACCCCTCCTTTCCACAGGCCAGCTCCTGCCTGCCACCCAGATTACTCTCTGGGCCACAGGCACCCAGTTGCAAATAAAGTTTTGCCTCCTGTGCTGCATCCCAATTCCTACACCAGGCAGGCAGCCACAAGGCTTCCTTTATGGAACAGTTTATGATGACGTGAATCCCATTTTAACATAGCAGTTTGGCAATTTCTGAACTGTGCTTTTTTTCTTTTTTTGGTCTTTTCGAAACAGGGTCTCCCTGTAGCCCCAGCTGTCCTGGAACTCACTGTGTAGACCAGGCTGGTCTTGAACTCACAAAGATCCGCCTGCCTCTGCCTCCCAAGTGCTAGGATTAAAGGCATGCGCCACCACGCCTGGCTGAACTGTGCTTCTTAAATCTTGTGGGGCTTAATTTTCTACTCCCTGTCCTCACATGGCCTTGAGGCTTTTTCGCCCTGTACTTCCACTGCTGGTTCACCAACTATCAGATAATCTCTGTTGCAATTAGTGAACTTTGTAAACATTCTAGAAGCTTGGTCACACTGACCCTGCCAGTTGGAATGTAAGATCAGAGCTCTAAACTTGAAACATTTTAACTTGTTTTTGACTGTTTTGCTAGCATGTCCAGGGGCCTGGGTTTAGGAAGGAGGGAGGGAGAGAGAGAGAGAGAGAGCTTTCCAGGGCTTTCATGGAAGCATCTATATAGGCTCCTGTGTCCAGACAGGTACATTCTTGAGCGTGCCCAGACATATATCAAGTGTTTAAAAAAAAAGGATACAAAGATACCTTCAATAAGGCACTTAGTATTCTAATGAGCAAAGTTTACTCTAGATCACCTATAAATAATGAGAGTTACTCACAGATTTTGAATGGTTCTTTGTAAGTTTCATGCCTGACCTCTTTTGAAACAATGTTGAAAGATTATTAACAATCCTTTAAAGGGACAGCATCTTTCCCCACCCCTGCATCCATAGGCAATTTCCCATAAAAGAAAAGTACCAGTGTAGCAGCTTTTCACAAATGCCCCCACAGCTCCTTCCACAAGGATACTACCTAGGGAGACAGAATCATGAGGAAAGCTTAGTTTGAGGGTTGTAGAGGTCCAGGATTTAAGGTAGAGGGAGAGAGGTGGGAGGAGAACAATGAATTGTAACGTATCAAGCCAAGGGAACAGGTTGCTTCTGGAAGGAGAGTGGGTTTCACTGGCAGCATGATAGGTTTCCCAATTTGCAAGTGAGAATTGCAAAATGTTCATTGGATTTAACAATGTGAAGGTCAAAACTGACTTCAGCAAGAGCTACCTCGGTGAAGTCATGGGTGCAAAAGTCAAACTGCACCAGATTGAGGAAAAGGAAACGCCTGATAAAAATGAGCTAGAGAAAAGAGATTTTTGTTTATTTATGGGTTTGTGGGTTTGCTTTCTGTTGTTTTAACTGGAAGGATCACCAACAAAGACTTTTAAAAACCCAGGAAAGACTAATGGTAGACCAAGTTCTCTGCCAGAGGTCAAGGATTGAGAGATCCAAATACTGATCCTCCTTGGATTACAGTCCAGTTAGTGTATTGATAAATCCATGTTAAGTTAAAAATGTCATGAAGTTGAACATTTATTTAATACACCTATCCATCTAGCATCGTCGCTTAGTAATGTTATATATTATACCATATGTGTTGTTTTCCCTTGTTGTGGCATGCCCTGGTATCACACATCCCAAACTTAGAAAAAAAAATACAATTCCAAGCACAATTTCTGCTAAATTCATATCACTTTCACAGTTCCATAAGGTTGAAGACATTAAGAAAACCATGGAGACCCGGGCGTGGTGGCCCACGCCTTTAATCCTAGCACTTGGGAGGCAGAGGCAGGCGGATCTTTGTGAGTTCAAGGCCAGCCTGGTCTACAGAGTGAGTTCCAGGACAGCTGAGACTACAGGGAGACGCTGTCTTGAAAAAGACAAAAAAAAAAAAAACCATGGAGAGAAGAGACTTTGTCCAGTGCGAGAAGATAGGTCACTTTATTATAATTGGAAAGGAGACAAAAGCACTTTGGGTTTGGATTTTCAGAGCTGGGCAGTTTGATGGCTTCTGCTTTGATGGAAAGCAATTGTCTGCTTAGACATTAAGATAGTAGAGGCTCAAGTGAGAGTATTTGGGCTGCCAGGGAAAGTACTGCCTACAAATAGAGACAACATTGGGGAGTGTTGGGGATCATGTTGAGATTGATGATTCTTACAGTTTGGATCTGGAATGTTCCCAGAGGCTCCTGTGCTGAATGTTGGGCCACTAAGGCAGTAAGGTTCAGAGGTGGGGTCAATGAGAGGTACTTGCATCCTAGGGGACTCTAACTTCCAGTGATGAATTCACAGCTTAATGGGTTCTTCAAGGAGCAGGACTTCATTGAAAGAAGTGGCTCGCTGGTAGGAGAGCTTGACTTTGAAGTGTATTTGTCCCTGATTCATCTCTCTTTCATAATTCTCTGAGGTCTATAAACTGAGCAGCCTGTTCTCCCTGTAAGTTCACTGCCATGATATTCTGCCTTAGTTCAGGTGCTGCAGAAGAGCCAAACTACACTGGACTGAAACCATTCACCAAATTAAACCTTCCCTCCTTTAAATTGATTTCTTCAGATGGTTTGTCCCAGTGATAGACTGTGATTTTTTTTTTTTTTTTTTTTGGTATTTTTGAGACAGGGTCTCCCTGTAGCCCCAGCTGTCCTGGAACTCACTGTGTAGACCAGGCTGGCCTTGAACTCACAGACATCTGCCTGCCTCTGCCTCCTAAGTGCTAGGATTAAAGGCGTGCGCCACCATACCCGACTAGACTGTGAATTTGTAATGAAATAAGCCCCACCTCTCCTATCCCATATAGTGTCCAACAGTCTGCAGCTGGTGGACCATAGAAAACAAACATCATTCTAGAGTCCAACCAGTGGTAGGTTTTCAGGACAAATGGAAAACCAGAGGAAAGGACTTGGAGCATTATCAAGTGCATTCCTGATGAGGTGGAACTCTCATTTAACTGAAAGATAAAGGAAGCTGGGACCTGATGGGTAAGGAAGAGGCAGCATCCAGAAGATATTGGTGAGACTGGAGTATACTGAAAGTTGGGCTAATTTAACAAATTAGAAGGATGAGTAGGTTTTAGTCAGGGAGCAGAATGCTTCCATTAGTGGTTTTGGCATTAGACTAGTTGGGGCAGTGGCAGGATCCAGGGCATGACTGCAGGAGACTGAGGCAGAATGGAGAACAGAGCAGTGAAAGGCAGGGTTCACTTGAGGGATCATCTCTGAAGGCATTAGCATCACCTTAGGATGATCACAAATGCATGAGCTCTGGTGGGGTGGGGGGATAGGCTGGGGGACACAGGTCTAGATTTGATGAAATATATATATAAATGTAAAAAAATAAAAATAAAACAACAACAACAACCACAAAGGATGATCACAGATTGCCTAGGGTCAAGAAGAAAACCATTACCTAGTGGCAGCTTCCTAATGGTGACTCCTGATCATGTCAGGGAGGGGTAAGAATAGTCTGGCAATGGCAGAGTAGCTAAAAGAGGCAAACGATCCGGCAGGGTGATTAGGGACAGCAGTGTATTTCACTTGAAAATTGCCAGTAGGTTTTAGGGTGTTCTCCCCACAAATGATTGATAAGTGTGAGAGAACACTAGAAGAGCAAGAAAGAGGGTCCGCCCTGAGGAGCGCGGAATGGGTGTCTTCAGGGAGACTGGAATGATTGATTGCAAGGAGAGAGCAGGGAGTGTGTGGATTGGCCACACTCTTGGGCTCCTAGTGGTCTCTAAGTCCAAAGCTCACCTCCTTATGGGGCCTGTCCTAGACAGGGGATTTTTTGGCTTTTATTGAGACAGGCCTGGAACTTACTACATAGACCACGCTGGCCTCAGTGTCACAGAGATCTGCCTGCCTCTTCCTCCCAAGTGCTGGGATCAAAGGCATGTGCCAGCCTCATGCCCGGCTCATGGGAAAATTCTTTTCATAAATATCCCATTTAGGCTAGGGAGATGGCTCAACAGGTAAAGCTACTTACTTGGCAAGTCTGAGGACTTGAATTTAATCCCCAGTATCCACATAAGGGTGAAAGGAGAGAACTCACGCCACAAAGTTGTCCTGTGACCTCTATATGTGCGCCTTGGCATGAGCCATTTGAGGTGAAAATTTATTTAGAACAGGATTTTATTTATTTATTTATTTATTTACTTATTTATTTTTCGGTCTTTTTGAGACAGGGTCTCCCTGTAGCCACAGCTGCCCTGGAACTCGCTCCGTAGACCAGGCTGGCCTTGAACTCACAGAGATCCACCTGCCTCTGCCTCCCAAGTGCTAGGATTAAAGGCGTGCGCCACCACACCCTGCTATTTATTTATTTATTTATTTATTTATTTATGCTGTGTATTTAACCCAGAGCTAGAGCTGTCTTCTGACCTCTACACACAGCACAGCGAATTAATTGAAAACGTTTTAAATGTGCATTCATATTTTATATAAGCTTAGGGCCTACTATCTACAAGTGTCGATGGTCATCTGACTCATACTTCCTTTGATGTTTCCGTTCTCCTCTAGCATGTTTTTAGCCCAGAGGACACTCTGCTCCCTTGGCAACAGAGCAAAATCTCTCAAGACAATTTGTTCTTCAAAAATCCTTGGATTTTCCACTTCTGCTGTAGGTATTGCTTACACATACTGACAAATTCTTGTGTGTATTCTTCGAAGTGGTTCTGTTTTGTAAGCCAGAAGAATCTGTCACTGACCAGACCTTCGGTTCTTTGAGCCATTGCTTGCCCATGGCTCAGTGCATTTTTATCAGATATTCATGATCTTATTTTTTTGTGTGTATGAGTGTATTGTCTGAATGTATGTAAGTGCACTTGTGTCATGCAATGCCTGAGGAGGTCAGAAGAAGGCATCGGGTCTCCTGGAACTGGGGTTACAGATGGTTCTTAGCTGCCATGTGGGTGTTGAGAATCAAACCCAGGTCCTCTGCAAGAGCAGTCAGTGCTCTTAACTGCGGAGCCATCTCTCCAGCCCCTCATGATATTATTTTATGTCCACAAAAACCTTCAACTTGTGTATGAGTTTTTATATTTTATAAATGAGAAAGCAGAGATTGTGATAGGTTTAGCATCTTAGGCAAAGTCAGTAGGCCCAGGTCTTCCATACTAAAGGACAGGGGAGTTGATGTGTCATTTTGTTTTTACTTAACAAAGAATATTACAGTGACTAAAAGTGCAGGTTCTGTGACCTCTGGTTTATCAAAATACGGCAGGCTGAAGGTAAAATGTCAGGAAAAAAAGTAAACAAATGCAGAATGTGGGTCAACTACTGGATGGAGAACAGAGCCCGTTTCAGTTGGTGTCCTGGGCAGCTGGCAGGAGGCGCAGGATGGGGGGCTGCTCTGGAAGGACAAGGTCTGAGACCCACAATCCCTGAAAGACAAGGTGTGGCTCTTCTTAGGACCTCCACTGTCTACCCAAATGTCTTTGAAGGACAAAACTAATCAGGCTACTTTAGGTTATCTTTTGTGAAAGGATTAAGACAAAAGGAATTTCATGCCATGACAGTTGGAACTCACTTGTTTGGAAAACTTGGCTTTTGAGTCTCTAACCCTTGTCTCTTTGTTTTTTGTTCAGTCAGCTCATCCCCTTAGATGGTGGTGTGAACTTTAGCATAGTAATTCCATTTTGATTTTTAGCCTGGTCTGATCAGGAACTTAGGGCAAAGCAATAATGGCCTTCTATAACTTTTGTTTAATAATATAAAAAGTAAAGAAAAAGACAAATATGAACTAGTTGTAAGTTGATGCCAAGTAATTATTGTTAATTTGGGTAATGACATTGCAGTTATATAAGAAAATGCTAGCTGGGCATGGTGATACATGCCTTTAATCCCAGCACTTGGGAGATCAAGGCCAAAGGAGAAAGGAGGGGAGGGGGGAAGAAAGGAAGGGAGGGAGGGAGGGCAGGCTAATTTTAGCTGGGCAGGAATTTGTCTTTGAGCTATTTTGTACCTTCCTAAATTGAAGACAAATAGACCTGCTTATGGAATTTTGACTAACTTCAGTCTGTGGGAAAACCAGTTTTGCCTTAATTTGAAAAATCAATCACTTTGATACATATAAATTTTGCATATTGGCTTTTCCTTTGAACTCATCATAGCCGCCAGGGGCTGTACCAAATGTGCCCTGTTTGCCAGGAGGTGTGAGTGAGGCCCTAGGTCCAGTCTCTAATATCAAAAGGGAAGAAGGGAGGGAGGGAGGGAGGGAGAGAGGGAGGGAGGGAGGGAGGGAGGGAGGGAGGGAGGGAGGGAGGGAGGGAAAAAGAAAAGAAAAACGGGAAAAGCTGGCAGAGCCGGGCATGGTGGTGTTGTATTGGAGCCAGGCATGGTGGCATTGTGTTGGTGCCGGGCATGGTGGTGTTGTATTGGTGCCGGGCATGGTGGCATTATATTGGTGCCGGACATGGTGGTGTTGTGTTGGTGCCAGGCATGGTGGCGTTGTGTTGGTGCCGGGCATGGTGGCGTTGTGTTGGTGCCAGGCATGGTGGTGTTATATTGGTGCCGGGCATGGTGGCGTTGTGTTGGTGCCGGGCATGGTGGTGTTGTGTTGGTGCCGGGCATGGTGGTGTTGTATTGGTGCCAGGCATGGTGGTGTTATATTGGTGCCGGGCATGGTGGTGTTGTGTTGGTGCCGGTCGTGGTGGCGTTGTGTTGGTACCGGGCATGGTGGTGTTGTGTTGGTGCCGGGCATGGTGGTGTTGTGTTGGTGCTGGGCATGGTGGTGTTGTATTGGTGCACATCTGTAATCCCAGCATTTACTGTCAAACTCCAGCTCACTTAGCATCCCTGTAACTATTAGACAAAAGCTGAGGGACCCCCAGTCTCTACCAGTTCTGAAACTAATAATTGGATAACACCAGAATCCTGCAGATAGCCAATGCCTATTATTCTACTGAAGCTTAATATGTTCCTATAGTATATTATCTCTTAGAGACGAGACTCATTATCTTCACTCATTTGTTCAGTCAATAGATGAGAACTACAAATAGGCAGAAATGTTTTGCTGTTGTTCATGCCTGGTTGGTTTTCTGTTTTGTTTTGTTTGGGTTTGGGTTTTGATTTTTTAGACAGGGTCTCATTTATGTCAGGCTGGCCTAGAACTTGCTAGGCATCGGAGGCTGATCTTGAAGTCCTAATTCTCCTGCCTCCCCTTGCCAAATTCTGGCAATACAGACATGCATTGTCATGCCTACCTGGCTATTTAGGGTCTTTCTTTTTTTCCTTTTTTTTTTTTAAACAAGGCTCTACCATATTTTCTACTGGCCTCAAACTTGTATTGATCCACCTGTCTTAGTCTCCTGAGCAGCAGGGTTACAGGCATTAACCACCGAGCCCAGTTTAGAAATACTTCTTTAAATATATATTGCTTAAATGTTGCATTTCCACTTCGAATTTTTACCATCATCTTTTCTCCATTGCTGATCGTTCTGTGTTTTTGCTGTGACATCTAGTGGTAGGTAAATGAAAGTAATTCGTCTGGCTTTCTGAATGTGTTGTTAATAACTTGAAAGAGATCTCAAATCTTTGAGATAATTTTGTTAATGTTTGCTTAAGGAACTTTTGTCCAGAGAGAGAAAGAGGGCATGATTTCAGTATACGCTGACAAGCTTTTTATTTTTAAGATATTCTTTTGATTTATTTTTTTTTATATGTATGAGTGTTTTGCCTCCATGTATGTCAGTTTTCCCATATCATGCAATGCCTGTGAAGTCCAGAAGAGGGCATCAGATCCCCTGGAACTGAAGTTATTGATGATCATTAGCCACCATGTGGAAGGTGGGAACTGAACCAGGCTCCTCTGCAAGAACAGCTGGTCTGCTTAACCACTGAGCCATCCTCCAGCCCAGGTTCCTGGTTTCTGTTCCCTTTGAGCTGCAGGGCCCTTCTGCCTTTCCGTGGTGGCATGAGCTTCTAACAAATTCCCCTTCATGCCAAAGCGATTTCAGATTTAGTCTGTGTGCCTCATCCAGCTCAGAGATCTGATAGCTTTTGAGTTTCAGCAACCCTCCTTTGCCCTGGAATCTTCCCCTCAGCAACGCCGCAGGGAGCCTCTGCCTTTGATAATGTCACAGTGCTATAGGAGGGGTCACCCATCTCACTGAAACCTGAATGACCAGCAGGAGCTAAGAGATGGAGGTTTCTTTCTAGAATAGTTGATTTTAAACAACAAAGGCTTTTCAAAAGAGGTATAAATGCTAAGGAAGGAGGGTTTCCTAAGTGTCGTCACTGCATGTGTTGAAATATCAAAATATATCCAATAAATAAGTAAAATTGAAGGGGAGAGAGAGAGAGAACACACACATTGTATGTAGATTTACTGTTTCTATTTTTGGCCTTTTCTTTCGCTTTATTATTTTTTGGCTGTCACCTTGGCTGTCCTGGATAAAAGACTTTATTCACAATGCATACTGTATAGATGTAACAGCCAGCATTCTCCCAGCACTAGCACTCGGTTTGAGAAGACTTTCTGCACCCGTCCCATTGCATATACTTGCATCAGTTCTTCTATGTAAAGTCCTTAAAATATGTACAATTGAAACTTTGATGTATTAGGTTCTTAAGGTTCTGGGTAATTCTTTTCATCTTTCCAAACTCTTCTAACACTTGCTTTTCTTTATCTTTGCCAAACTCACCGCCTGGTGGTCACATTATAGAGCACCACTCTTTATCTCCAAACTAAGATTAAGTCTTCCTAATCTCCCTGGCAGTTTGGTGTCAATAGTGTAGCAATTTGATGTGTAACTACATTAGGAATGAAATCTACCTGATAAAAATTTCGCCTTACAAGGTTACCTGGGTCCCCCAAACATAAAAGCCCTATGGGTGCTCTCTTTTATATACCCAGAGTTCATTTTAACTTCCTAGATCCTGGGTGGCTCCGGGGAATGTTTTCCCCAGGTGTTCATTTGCATCTGCTGCAGAGGCTGGTGTCTCTGTTGTGTAGGGTGTCTTATGACCTTTGTCCATGCAAAAAGGAGATAAGAGAGTTTATTTTGGAGCCAAAGAAGAGTGACCATGGCCCAGGAACACAGGTTTAGGTTCCTGAAAATTCCATGTTCCAGTTTAATGGATTTTTATAGTACTAGAATAAAGAAAGTCATAAATCAAGGTACTCTTAAAATACATCAGTGGAGGGCTGGAGAGATGGCTCAGCGGTTAAGAGCACCTACTGCTCTTACAGAGGACCCGGGTTCAATCCCCAGCACCCACATGGCCGCTGAAAAACCGTCTTTAACTCCAGTTCCAGGGGAATCCGAGACCCTCTTCTGACCTCTGCGGCATTGCATGTCATGGGTGCACCAACGTACATGCAGGCAGTACATTCATACACATAATAAAATAAAATAAAATACATCAGTGGAAACATTAGGCGAGGCTTAAAGCAAGAATAAGGCATTTCTACTATAGGTCTCTGACATTATCAATGGCACTCAGCCTTTGGGTTGCTAGAAGCTAGTGATCTCTTAAATCAATAAATTTTATTTATTTATTTATTTGTTTGTTTGTTTGTTTATTTATGAGACAGGGTCTCCCCACATCCCCAGCTGGCCTGGAACTCACAGACATCTGCCTGCCTCTGCCTCCCAAGTGCTAGGATCAAAGGCATGCACCACTTTGCCCAGTTTTGTTTAAATTTTTTCTTTAATTTTATTTATTTCCATATGTGTATGAATGTACTGTCTGCATGCAAGTCTGTGCACCCGTGTCGTGCAATGCCACGGAGGTCAGAAGAGGGTCTCGGATTCCCCTGGAACTGGAGTTCTCCTGGAATTGGAGTTTCAGACGGCTCTCGGCCGCCATGTGGGTGCTGGGGATCGAACCCAGGTCCTCTGGAATTGGAGTTTCAGACGGCTCTCGGCCGCCATGTGGGTGCTGGGGATCGAACCCAGGTCCTCTGTAAGAGCGGTCGGCGCTCTTAACCGCTAGGCCATCTCTCCAGCCCCACTTTGCCCAGTTTTAAAGATGGTTCTTAGCAGCCATGTGGGTGCTGGGAATCGAACCCAGGTCCTCTGCAAGAGCAGTTGGTGCTCTCAACCACTGAGCCATCTCTCCAGCCCCCAAGTCAATAAATTTTAAAGTCAGACAAAGAGGCTTAATGAGGGGGTTGAAGATAGCCCAAGGAAAATAATGTTAGTGAGCCCTGGACCTGGATCATTGAAATGCTAATGGGCCTTGGATCCCAGCACTCAGGGGCCAGAGGCTTTTTTCTCCCTCACAGCCTTAGGCTGAAAGTCTGAGACCAGTGTAGAGACATTTCCTCCAAAAAGTCAGCTTGTTCACAGGGTCTCTCCTTTCCCTTTATATCGTGTTTTCCCCGTGTGAAAGCCTGTGCCCAGGTTTCCCTTCTAAGTGAGGATGCAGACAGTGCATGAGAATCCACACTCATTACCTCATCATAACTATTACATCTGCAGTTGTTAGGGTCCGAGAATCCACACCAGACACACTGAAGGATGGAAAACGAAGACTTTATTTGGGGGGGGGGGACCAGCATGCTGGGGTGGGAGGGAAAAGGCTCCGACCCTGCTAACTTGGCTCACAGGCCTTTTATACAGGGTCTAGGGGAATTTTAGCGGGATCTGGGTAACTTCTAGCCTTATTGGATAATAGCAGAGTTACAGCTCCTGGTTAGGTCTGCCCACCTGCCCTCACATACCAAAGGTTATCTTTAGACACAATGTTGAGACAGGTACCAGAAAATGTCAGTCTACAGGTCCTCACTTATCAACAGTGTCATCGGTTATCTTTAGACAAGTTTAAATTTTATTAGCTGTTCTTGAGGCCTTGAGCAATTGACCTTTTCCCTGAATTGGGCATATTCTAGTAATTGCTTAAAATGGTGGCTATACTCGCAGGGCGTGGCGGCACATGCCTTTAATCCCAGCACTTGGTAGGCAGAGGCAGGTGGATCTCTGAGTTCGAAGCCAGCCTGGTCTACAAAGAGATCTCCAGGACAGCTGGGACTAAAGGGAGACCCTGTCTCAAAAATACCAAAAAAAAAAAAAAAAAAATGGTGGCTATACTCAAAATGGAGTCAGTGTGGGCCTCTTACACAGTGACCCTATTTTATTTCTAAGGTTACATTTCAAATATTGAGAGTTAGGGCTTCGACACAGGAAATTGAGAGAGACAAAATTCAGGCTTTATTTTTGTCATGTTTTCACAATTACATTTTACTTATTCCTGCTGTCAGTTTTATAACCCTGCTCCATGGTTTAACATGAAATCACATTGGCCAAAAAAAGTATAAATGGAACCAATGTATATGGATCCAACAGAAGCTTTTAAGCTCCTTCCCCCCTTGAAGTGAGTAGTGTTCCTGATGGAGGCTGGGGTACATTTCAGAGTGATGCAGTCATGAAACAGAGCAACAGCTGGACTTTGGTGCATAAGGAGATAAAGCACAAGGAAAACTTTGACAGTTTTAAGCTATTAAGACTTCAGGGTCGGGGCTGGGGAGATGGCTCTGTGGGTAAAGCACTTGCCACGTGAACATGAGTGCCTGCGTTTGGATCACCAGAACCCACGTGAAGCTGAATGTGATAGCACTCGAGGTAGACAGGAGGTTGAGACAGGAGAACCCCCAAAACCTCAGGGACTGACTAGCCTGCTGTACGCAGAGGTGAACAGCAAGGGACTCTGTCTCAAGCAAGGTGGAAGACAGGGATCAGTACCAGCAGTCATATCCTCTCACCTCCACATATACATACATGTGTGCCCGTACCCACACACACAAACGCATGCACACCTAAAAATCTAAAGACTTTGAGATTTATTTTGAGACAGGATCTCCTGTAGTCCCAGCTGTCCTGGAACTCACTCTGTAGGCCAGGCTGGCCTTGAACTCATAAAGATCCGCCTGCCTCTGCCTCCCAAGTGCTAGGACTAAAGGCGTGGGCCACCATGCCCGGCAAGATCATTTTTTTTACTGAAACATAAATTAACTTAAGCTGACTTAACTTGAATGACTGTAGTATGAATGGATGTTTTAATTTTTTTAATTTTATTTATTTTCGTATGTGTATAAATGTACTGTCTGCATGTAGGTCTGTGCACCCGTGTCGTGCAATACCGCGGAGGTCAGAAGAAGGTCTCCGATTCCCCTGGAACTGGAGTTCTCCTGGAATTGGAGTTACAGACGGTTCTTAGCCGCCATGTGGGTGCTGGGAATCAAACCCGGGTCCTCTGCAAGAGCAGTTGGTGCTCTTAACCGCTAAGGTATCTCTCCAGCCCCTGAATGGATGTTTTAAATCCATTCATCCTGTATTTGTTGAAAACTCACTATGTACTGGGTGAGGTGCTACATGTTGGACACTTGCCGATTTAGTTGGGTCCCAATACCTAGATACTGGCTCAAACGCCAATGTAGATATTGCTGTAAAAGTATTTTTTAGATGAAATTAGAGCTTAGATCAGTAGGCCTTGAGGAAAGCAGATGATCATCCGTAATGTGGGTGGCCTTCATTCAGTCAATGTCTTAGAAGAAAAATAACTTAGCATCCCATCCAACACACAAGAATTCTCACCTCAGATTTGAGCTGTAACATGGGTTCTTGCCTGGGCCCTGCTCCATAGATCTCAAACTTGCCAGCCCCTAGACCGAGCCAGGACCAAATCCTTGAAATCTCACACATGCTATTGGTTCCTCTGGAGAAACTTGACTGACACATCAGTGCACAAGCTATTGTCATACTCTAATATGAATGAATGAATGAATGAATGAATGGTTTGAAAGTACTACATTTAACAGGAGTTCAGGGGCTGGAGAGATGGCTCAGCAGTTAAGAGACAGGGTGCACAAACCTGCATGCAGATAGTACATTCATACACATAAAAAAATAAATAAAATTAGGGGGCTGGAGAGATGGCTCAGGGGTTAAGAGCAACGACTGCTCTTGCAGAAGACTGCGGGGTTTGATTCCCAGCACCCACATGGCGGGTAAGAACCATCTTTAGCCGGGCGTGGTGTCACACACCTTTAATCCTAGCACTCGGGAGGCAGAGGCAGGCGGATCTTTGTGAGTTCAAGGCCAGCCTGGTCTACAGAGTGAGTTCCAGGACAGCTGGGGCTACAGGGAGACCCCGTCTTAAAAAGACAAAATAATAATAATAATAATAAATTAATTAATTAAAAAATAAATAATAAAATTAAAAAAAACAACAAGAGCTCACAGGAAGAGTACCTTACCTTGATGTATGTAGAGTCAGAGGTTTGGGGCAGGAAATGAGGTCTAAGCTGAAAACTGAAGGTGGCAGACAGAGGAGCTGGCCCCATGCAGAGACCTGGTTATGGGACCAGAGGCTGAGCCAGTAGAGAGCATGCATCCTCCACAGAGGCATTCTCGCCCGCAAAGAAGAGAAAACAGGGCTTCCCTGCAAAAGAAATCGTGGTGGTTGTGACCATCCAAAACTCAGCCTTACCTCACACGATCCTATTCCTTAATATTCTCCACGGTAGGGGAGAAACACAGAAAGGTATTTGGGCAGAGGACACAAGCATGAGCAGGGAAGAGCAAACACGTTTTGAAGTAACAGGGAGGTTAGGGTGTGGAACTGGGATGGAGAAGGAAGCAGCCAACTGCCGAGAAAGGCCGACCTCGGCACAAACGTCAAGGAAAAGGAAATCTCAAAGTGCACTTTAGACTCAACAGTACATTTGTACTTAGTGTCTGCATGATCCATTACACTCCAGACTGATTTTTCCTGGGGGGGTCTCGGGGTAGGTTGTAGTGTATGTATGTACATGTGACTGTGCCAGAGGTCAATGTGAGGTGTCTTCCTCAATTGCTCTCTACATTTTTATTGAGATAGGGCTTCTTATTGGTTGGCCTGGATATAGCAAGCCGGACTGCCTAGCCTGGGAATCCCTGAGGTCCTCCCCTTCTGGTCCCCCAATCTTGGTGTTATTGGTCATGATATGAACACCTGACTTTCACACAGGTGCTGGAGATCTGAACTCAGGACCACATGCCTGCACTGCAAACACCTTGCCCACTGAGCAGTACCCCCAACACTGACTTTTTTTTTTTTTTTTGTCTTTTTGAGACAGGGACAACACTGACTTTTTAAACATGAATGTACTTTGCATTCTGGTCACCTGCTGAGTTAATTATTAAGACCTCAACATTGTTTCAGAGAGAGGGAAATAGTTTGTTCAAGGGTCTTTTCTCTGCCCTGCTGGGTCCTTTTAGGTTCATAATTGTACTCTCTTTTTTTTTGTCTTTTCGAGACAGGGTCTCCCTGTAGCCCCAGCTGTCCTGGAACTCACTCTGTAGACCAGGCTGGCCTTGAACTCACAAAGATCCACCTGCCTCTGCCTCCCAAGTGCTAAGATTAAAGGCGTGCGCCACCACGCCCGACTAATTGTACTCTCTAGAGTCACATAGTATTAGGGTGAGACTTCATTGGAATGCTGTTCTAGAAGGCACGTTAGCCTCTGGAGAATTTGCTTATGATTTCCTTCACTGGAGTTTCAAAGATTAAAACTAGGAGGCAGAGAAAGCTATTTCTTTGGTCTCATTATTGGAAATAGAATGAGAACAGTGGTCTATTTAATAACCATTATCAGTATCTTTCTCCTGGATTGAATTAAAATTGCTTTAATATTCTTTTATAAAATTCTTTACAAAAATGCTGTCAGTCATTTTTCTTATTTCCACCAGCTTGTTAAGAATGAACTCAGAGCTAATTCAATACATTTGAGATAGTAGAAATGTAACTTTTGAAATGAGAGAACCAAAATATTGTGTGTGGTATGATAATTATAACTTCTAATTTTTTTCTACTACAGCTTTTGCTTGTTTGGTTGGTTGGTATGAGTAACCCTGATAGAAATGACTGATACACTTTTAACAGGCAGATTGCAATCCAATTGTAAATGGTCTTACTGTGTGAAAGGCAGTAGAAGAAGATATTCTGAGGATGGGCCTAGAGTCAGATGGTGGCATCAAATCTTGTGCTGAGCCTGTTTAAGGCTATTTAAATGTCCCTTTCCTGAACTGCAGAGGTGAAAAGTTTTGTGTTTTCATCCTCCTGCTACCTCACTTTACTCATTCATAAATGGGACTGGGACTGGAACCAGTTGTAAAGCTGATGTGAATACTAACAAAGGTGAATACTAACAAAGGTGAAAGGTGATGTGAAGCACGCCAAGTGCCTGGTTCATATTCACTGCTTAGTGGTGTTAGCTATTATTATTCATGACCCATTATTAAGGAGTTTTAAAGCCATTTATTGTGCTTTCTGTATGCTGAACTAGGAGCTTACAAAACTCTCAATGCATCTTATGTTACATGACCTTCAGAATGTAGCTCAAGAAACTGACTTTTTCCTTTGGTGTTATTATCCTCTTTAATATATTTCAAGCCTTTAAACTGATAGATCTTCGGGCTAGAATGGTATTTTGTTTGTTTGGTTTGATGGTTTTGGTTTGTTGTTGTTGTTGCTGCTGTTGTTGTTGTTGGTGGTGGTGGTCTTTTTGAGACAGGGTCTCCCTGAAGACCCAGCTGGCCTGGAACTCCTTATGTAGACCAGGCTGGCCTCAATCTCACAGAGGTCCACTTGCCTCTGCCTCCGAAGTGCTGAGATTAGAGACTTGCACCACAACACCTGGCTAGAATGGTATTTTGTCCTTGGGTGAGAACATACAGATCTGAGAGTCACAAGAAAAGTATTCCATAGCCGGGCGTGCACCACACTTTTAATCCTAGCACTTGGAAGGCAGAGTCAGGCAGATCTCTGTGAGTTCAAGGCCAGCCTGGTCTACAGAGTGAGTTCCAGGGCAGCTGCAGCTACAGGGAGACCCCATCTCAAAAAGACAAAAAAAAAAAAAAAAAAAAAAAAGCATTCCTTGAACTAATAGGTGCAGGGATGGCCAAGTCCCTGTAACTGTGTACTGGACAATATAACTTTGCTCTGTGCTTCTATTTATGAAGTGACAGAAGGAAAAATGAAGCATGACCCATTGTTTACAGACCTTTTTGAATTCTGATAAAGAATTAAAAGATCCTTTCAATATTTGTATCTTTCAGAAAATGTCTTCGAAATTCAAAAATGCCAAACGTATTGAGGGCCTTGACAGCAATGTGTGGTGAGTGTCTCAGATAAACAGTAACTCCGTAGTCCAAAACTGAAGCCATTCATTAATTCACCATTAAAGTGAAGTGGAAGGAAGCTGACCTTCCTTACCATGAATTCATTTAGCAGATGTGCAAAGCTCTGGGCTGGAGCTGGACAGACAACAGAGTTAAAAAGCCAAGTGTGGAGGGGCGTGGTGGCGCACGCCTTTAATCCACAGCACTCGGGAGGGCAGAGGCAGGCGATCTTGGTGAGTTCAAGGCCAGCCTGGTCTACAGACTGAGTTCCAGACAGCTGGGGCTCAGGAGGACCCTGTCTCAAAAAGACAAAAAAAAAAAAAAAGCCAAGTGTGGCTGGTTTTTTTTTTTTTTTCTTGAAACAGTGCTCCTGCTGTGTATGTAACCCAGGCTGCCCTAAACTCTTCATCTTCTTGCCTCAGCCTCGCCAGTGCTGGGGTTAAAGGTGTGCACTACCACACTCAGCTAACCTTTTCTTATTAGTTCTCATCTCTGTTGATAAGAGAACCAAGTACAACTAGTAATGGTTTCTGTGTGTACTGTGACCATATAAAGATATATATATATATATATAAGGCCATACATATCTGATTCAATTATGGGTGTCACTGAATTGAGATCTCTAAGAAAGAGAGTCATTAATTTAATTCAGCCATGATTTTAGTAGGTGAATTCAACTTATAGGGGGTAAAGCTTTTGAGAGGAACTTGTTTTCCTGTTTGTTTTTATCTCTAAGCCTTCTTTTTTGTTGTTATTGTTTGTTTCTTATGTGTATGAGCATATATATGTAGGGGCACCCATGTCATGTAATACCCATGGAGGTCAGAAGAGGGTGCTAGATCCCCTGGAACTGAAGTTATGGATGGTTTGCCTCTATGTGGGTGCTGGGAATCAAACCCAGGTCCTCTTGAAGAGCAACTAGTGCTCTGATAGTGCTCTGAACTGCTAAGCCATCTCTCCAACCCCTTTTTTCAGTTCTGAAGCAGACTTTGTAATTACAGTTCTTACTGATTTCAGTATTTTTTTAACAGGATCGAATTTACCAAATTGGCTGCAGATCCTTCTGTTGTGAATCTTGGACAAGGCCTTCCAGATATATCCCCTCCTCCATATGTAAAAGAAGAATTATCAAAGATTGCACTAATTGATAACCTGAATCAGTATACTCGGGGCTTTGTAAGTATATCAGGACTATGTGGTGCATGTTGTAGAAGAAAATATAGGGGAAACAGGTTTAGCATATTAGTATAGACAAGGAGTTTTTTTTTTTCTCTTGTAAGACTCCCCAAAGCATGGGAAACAAAAGCAAAAATAGAGAAGTGTGATTTTTTTATGAAGCTAAGCAACTTGTATACATCAAAGAAACATAGAGTAGAGAGACAGCCTACGGTACAGGAGAAAGTATTTGCAAAGTGCTCATCAGACAAAGGATGAATATCTAGAATGAATAAGTTGAGTAACAGAAGTATTATACAGTTAAATAGACATTTCTAAAAAGAAGAAACAGAAATGGCTAAGAAGTATTTGAAAGAATGCTGGAAGTCACTAATCATTGGGGAAGCAAAAACCACAATGAGCAATCATCTTAGAGCAAAAAGTGAGGCTGGAGATGGCTCCGTGATGAAGAGCACTGGCTGCTCTTGCAGAGGACCCAGGTTTGAACCTAGCACCTACATGAGGGCTAACAACCATCAGTAACTCCACTTCCAGGGGATCCAAAGCCCACTTCTGTCCTCTGCGTGCACTGTACAACACAGGTGCACTTACATGCAGGCATAATGGTCATCTACAGAAAAATAAATAAATCAAAAAAAAAAAAATTAAGAGAACAAAAGGTAACAAATCGAGATGAGGTAGAAAAGAAACTCCTACTACACTCTTGATGATACAGTAAATGAGTGCAAGCATTCTGAAAGGCAGTGAAGTACTCTTCACATTAGCCAAGATATTGAATCAGTGTAAGTGACCATCAACAGAAAAGCGCACCGAGAACATACAGCATGTGCCCTAGTGGGTTATTATTCTGCCACACAAGTGGAAGGAAGTAGTCATCTGCATCAAAATGGATGGATGGTTGGAACTGCCAGATATTAACTGAAACAATAAGCCAGACACAGAAAGACAGATGCTGAAAATTTTGTCTCATGTAAAAGCTAAAAAATGTAAATCTAAAAGTAGAAAAGGGTTGAAAAATTATTACTAGAGGCTAGGGGAGGTCACTAGGGAGACAGGAAGACTGAACAACAGACATCCAAGTCCCAGCGAGGTGGGAAGAATAATTCCTAGTGATCTACTGCACGCAGGGGGTTAGAACTCACAGTAACCTAGTACATGTTCTACAAAGAACTATGGAGAGATGGCCTAGCATTTAAGAGCGCTGACCACTCTTACAGAGGACCGGGTTCGATCCCCAGCACCCACATGGCAGCCGAGAACCGTCTGAAACTCCAATTCCAGGAGAACTCCAGTTCCAGGGGAATCCGACACCCTCTTCTGACCTCCTCGGCATTGCACGACACGGGTGCACAAACCTGCATGCAGACAGTACATTCATACACATACAGAAATAAAAATTAAAAAAAAAAGGGGCTGGAGAGATGGCCTAGCGGTTAAGAGCACCGACGCTCTTGCAGAGGACCCGGGTTCGATCCCCAGCACCCACATGGCGGCTAAGAACCGTCTGTAACTCCAATTCCAGGAGAACTCCAGTTCCAGGGGAATCCGAGACCCTCTTCTGACCTCCGCGGCATTGCACGACACAGGTACACAGACCTACATGCAGACAGTACATTCATACACATACAAAATTTAAAAAAAAATTAAAAACGAAAACAGATATCACATCCAAGGGCTGGAGAGATGGCTCAGCAATTAAGAGCACCGACTGCTCTTGCAGAGGACCCCGGTTCAATTCCCAGCACCCTCATGGTAGCTAAAAACGTCTTTAAGCTGGGCGTGGTGGTGCACGCCTTTAATCCTAGCACTTCAGGAGGTAGAGGCAGGTGGATCTCTGTGACAAGGCCAGCCTGGTCTACAGAGTGAGTTCCAGGCCAGTTGGTACTGTAGGGAGACCCTGTCTCAAAAAAAAGAAAAAGATATCACGTCCAGTGTGGTAGCCCAAGGCCTTACTCCCAACCCTTGGGAGGCAGAGGTAGAGGGATCTCTGAGTTCTAGGCCAGCCTGATCTACACAGTGAGTTCCAGGCTAGCTAGGACTATATAGTGAGACCCTGTCTCAAAAAAGAAAAAAGAAAACAAACACAAAAGACATCACACTACCCTGTAAATATTTGTCAGTAGTTACATTTGTTTGTTTCTGTGTATGGACTGAATCCAGAGCCTTGCACCTGCTAGGAAAACACTAGTACTGAGCTACATTCTAAGCCCCCAAAGAAAAATAAATTTAAATGTGAGAATCACGATGTTTCCCATTTTGTGCATTTATCGCCCGCTTTGTCCTCTTCTGAAAGAAGCCGTCCTCCATAACTATTGCTTTCTTATCCCTAGGTAATAAATACTCAGCTTCCTCTTAGCATTTGCATTCATCAAGTGTTGTTTGTGTCTTTGTTGAATTTGTTTTTTGCTCTATCTTAGTACATAGGTTGTCAGAACTGCTCCAGCTGCTGACAGAAGCAGGCTCCGGAGATAGAGTGAAATGCAGGACTTCTAAATTCATTTTAACTGGGGAAATCGTTTTACTCACTGAATGTTCATTTCTTTTCAAACCAAATAACTTTGAAATTATGTATTCCTAAGCCTTCTTGGTATAAAGTTTTTAGCAGCAACAAACCTTCACAATAATTCACTTAGGAATCCTCAAAGTATGAAAATGTTTTAATTTATTGATATTTAAAATATATAAACTTGGGAAGATAATTCAAAATAGTAAACCAAAATTTTAAAAAATGTTACATTTTAGTCATATCACCTCAAAGAAGTAGCTTCCACAGTCAGTTTCTAGGACTGTATGCATGTATTTTTATCTTATTTTTTAATGCTACAGGGTCATCCATCCCTCGTGAAAGCTCTTTCCTGCTTATATGGAAAGCTGTACCAAAATCCGATTGATCCAAATAAGGAAATCCTTGTGACGGTTGGAGCATATGGGTCTCTCTTTAATGCCATTCAAGGACTCATTGACCCAGGAGATGAAGTGAGTCTGTATTATTGTGATATCTACATCAATCATACTTGCCCCACTTACTTAGTGTTCTTTTTCACTTGAAATCCTTTTTGAGGTCTAATGCTTTACATACAGTAAAGTTAACCAGTCTTAAACATAAAAGGATACAATGTTGTTTCCTTAAAATCCTCTTCATAAATGTGTATGGCTGTAATACTTTACAATCTCAAAGGTGCCCACTGTGAGCCCATGTGCAGATCTCCCAAGACACCAAGAACTCCAGTTTTGACTCCTGGACATTTTAATTCCCTGTGTTCTTGCAGACTGGCATATGCCCCATGCTGAAGGCCAGGCCTGACTTTTCAAGTGCTACATCTCAACATGGAGCACAGTGCCTGCCACATCAGAGGCACAGGAGTCAGGAACTGAATCGCTGATCCCATGTTCTTCTTTGCTTTCATTTCAGGTCATAATAATGGTACCTTTTTATGACTGCTTTGAGTCCATGGTGAGAATGGCTGGAGCCACGCCAGTTTTTATTCCTCTACAACCTGTAAGTTCCCAATCCATTCATAGGCTTTTATAATTCTTTCAATAACAATTAGTTTGTCAACTAAGAGATGTCTAAGTCTTTTCCAAAATAACTAATACAGTAGTACAGGAGAATCACAACATCTTCTGTTAGCCCTACAGTATCGTGGTTGGGGCTAGCCCCTGGGAAGGAACAACACCTGTGGTGCTGAGTTCACCAATCCAGTGTACACACAAGAACCCTGGTCCTCCAGGTTCTCAAGGTTGAATTAGAGCCTACTTATTCATATTGATATTCATTGCTAGTCATTTATTGTTACCTTTATCATGCTTTTTATTTTTCTCTATTTTCTCTATTTTTTTTCTATCTTTTTTTCTCTATTAACTTATCTGTTTGTAGGACAGCAAACATGAATTTGTTTAAATCACATTTTCATTCTTCATGCTTAGAAACCTACCAGTAGACCGAAATGGTCTAGTTCTGACTGGACGTTCGATCCTCAGGAACTGGAAAGCAAATTTAGTTCCAAAACCAAAGCCATCATGCTAAATACTCCACATAACCCCACAGGGAAGGTAGGTGTGTCTTGTATACAGGCTGTGACCCACTGTTTTCTCGTGTGTTGGGTAGTAACTGGCTGTACCCTTTCCTTTAATATATGTAGGTGTATACCAGAGAGGAGCTGCAAGTAATTGCTGACCTTTGCATCAAGCATGACACCCTCTGCATCAGTGACGAGGTTTATGAATGGCTTGTCTATACTGGAAATAAGCATCTAAAAATAGGTACTCATTATTACATAGAGTCACAAGTCTAAATGTGTTTGGGCACATGTGGAACAACTGATTGGAAAGGATCCCGGGCCAACTTTAAAATAGTCTTTGTGAGCACTTTGGATGGACTGTGCTTGAGTGAAAATCAGCTTGACAGACAAATAGTTCAAGTGGAGGAAGAGATTTCATATCATGCTGTAGCGCTCATAAGCCAGCCAGCATATTCCTTTCACCTATCTTTGACTTCTTAACAAGACTCTTGCTCTTCCTTGACTGTAAGACACAGGGAGGACTGTCTCTGAAGAAGTTCATGGTGGTTTCTGCGGAACAAGCTGCCAAACTGCCAAGGCACAGAAAGAAATCGTAGAATGGTAAAGGACTCAGCCTTCCCTGGGATTCCACTAGTAGTTCACCCAGATACTATACTACCGTCTGGGGTGGCCCCAACTCTCAATTACAAGACTACGAGCTTGGCCACAACCTTTGGATTTTTGCACCTGGCCTTCTTTTGCCTAGAAACACTGTCCTGCCACTGTCCACAAGGCTCCCTCTGATCTTTGTTCTGTGTCTCTTTTCATGGCCTTCAGCATTTGCTTTCTTCGTTTTTGCTTTGTTTTACTTTTCTCTACATAGTAAGATCAAAATCTATTCATTTTGTTTGTGTGGGTCTGTGCATTTTTGGTTTTTGAGACACTGTCTCCCTGTAGCCCCAACTGGCCTGAAACTCACCACATGTAGAACAGTCTGGCCTCAATCTCACAGAGCTCTGCCTGCCTCTGCCTATGGGCGCTGGGATCTAAAGGTGTGCACCACCAGACATGGCATAATCTATGCATTTTGATTCTAAACTGCAAGAAGGAACAGTGTATTATGTGTGTCGGCCTCTTCTAAATCTTCATTCTCTGCATTGAAGCCCTACATAGAGTAGGCAATCCAGATGTCATTGTTGAATAAATGAGTGAGAAGCATGAAAAGGAGAAGGGAAAATGACTGAGGGGTAGAGTGACAGAAATGGAGAAATTTAAAAAATGGTGCATATATATCTAAACAGTAGCTGCATGTTTGATAATTGTTCCAATATATGGCCACAGAGACAAGAGGAGAAAGCAAGTGCTTTTGGGATCAGAATACTAGTGGGCAAGAGATGGAATGAGGGAGGCAGAGATACAGAGACCAAATTCCCACAGATAACTAGCATGGCAGGAAGCACAGGAAACAAGCTACAGTGAAGGAAGTATGCAGTTTAATGTACAGGGAGTGTCCTCGTTTGCTTTCCTGTCACTGTGATGAGTACCATGACACAACTTGGGGAGTGTATTAGTCACTTTTCTGTTGCTGTGATAAAACCACCATGACAGAGGGAAAGTATAAAAGGAATAGTTTACTTGAGCTTACAGTCACAGGAAATTAAGAGTCCATCATGGCAGAGCTATAGTGGCAGGAGGTGCCGGAGCAGGAACAGGAAGCAGAGGGCAAGACTGGAGATAGGAAGGGCTTTCTGAACCCTCTAAGCCTGCCCCCCCCATACTTCCCCCAGCACTTTTTTAATTAAACATTTTTTAATCACTGTTCTATTTATAGTTATCTGTAACAAAGAGCTATTGTTGCAGACACATTGGAGTTTTTCTGACTTGCCCATTAGCATTTATTTACTAAAGCCTCTTCTGTTTCATATTCTGTGGCATTCAATATCAGATAAGTGGCCAAAGGCTTAAAAAAGTTGTGTAGAAGAAAGCTTAAGATGATATTTTACAGATCTGCTTATTAACTTAATCATCAGAGTGATCTGGGCACTTGGGAGAAGGCACCACGAAAGGATGGTGCCAGGCTGTTTTTTTGTTTTTGTTTTTTTTCTTTTAATAAAGGAATGTAGCGGGGTTATAAGGCCAGAAGCGAATCATGTACCTGGCATCAGAGGTGATGCATAGGGACTGTGGGGACACAGAAACTAGAGCCAGACTGGTGGCCCACCTGTATAAATCCCAGCACTCCTGAGGCCGAGGAGGAGGAGCTCAAGTTCAAGGCCAACCTGAGCTACATAGAAGTAGATACCAAGGAACTAGGACAGAATATCTTGGTGAGACAGGAACACTGGTCTTCCTGGTCTCTAGTGTGGGTTACTAGCCAGCATGGAGATTTACCCAGAGAAAACACATGTTCTAAGCTTCTGCTGAGTGTGGGTGACTCTGAAACACAGGGGGAACTCCATTTGGAGATAAGTAAAATTGCAGGTTGAATGATCAGATTACAAAGGGATGTATGATTTGCAGTCATCAAAATTTTGGTGGCAGCTAGATCCATGGAAAAGGGTTCATTTTTTTCTGGGCAAGTATATAAACAGGTGGCAGTAGGGATTTATAGTGCAAAATGTTTTCACAGCAAAATGTTATCATGGGTCCAAATTGTATCTAAATTCACCAGGTTTTATCTGTGGCTCATCTTGTTGATGATCTCTGTCTTAGGTCATCTGAGCTATTTACCAATTGAAAAATATTTCATTTTATTTTTTGTCTTTACTCACCTTTAGCTGATTTCTGCTGAAGCCTCAATCACTTATGTGTAACAATGAGATGCAGTTGCGACATTAGCTTTTTTTTCATAAATGAGAAAAGCAAAGGTGTAAGTACAATCTAAAGTTAAAATATAATGGATATAGGGTTGGCGAGATAGTTGTCAGTGAAGTGTTTAAAGACCTAAATTTAATCCCCAAAACCAATGTAAAAGAAAATTTACTGCTGGGCGTGGTGACACACCTTTTAAGCCTAGCACTCACTCAGGAGGCAGAAGAAGGCAGATCTCTATGAGATCAAGCCAAGCTAGAGGTACAGGGAGACCCTGTCTCAAAAAGACTGAAAAAAAAAACTTTTTTTTAAAAGTCAGTGTGGTGGCATGTGCTTGTAATTAACAGCACAAAGTAGACGGCAACTGGGGAATGACACCATAGGTTGTACTGTGGCCTACGAGAGAGAGAGAGAGAGAGAGAGAGAGAGAGAGAGAGAGAGAGAGAGAGAGGTAACATACACAAGTTTTCTTAAATCATCAGACTTAGAAAGTCTGATTTTATTTGGTGGAGAGAGTTGTTTGGTTGGGGTTTGAGTTTGGGTTTTGCCTGTAAATTAAGATGTCCACACACATACAGCTAGCTACATGTCCTCTTTTGTCTGTTTTTCATGTTACATCTGTGATTCCCCAAAGTCTCTTTGGTTGAGGGGACATAATGCCTTAACAATACTTAAGGCTTTTTTTTTTTTTTTTTAAGAAAAATGGTAGAATTTGCTCTTACTAGATGACATCCATAATTCAAATATTTGCCAGTGACTAAATTGACATTTCCACTGTCAAAAAGAATCCTCCTTCCAGAGCCTACCTCATTCATATACTAATACAATGATACTTTAAATTTTAGTATAAATATGTATAAATTCCTCTTCAAGCTACATACTCCTTGAAAAAAATGTATCCACTTTTATAAGGTTATAATTTTAACAGATTACTTAACTCTCTTTTTAATACTATGGTTAGATTTCTTATTTTAGCCCAGAATATCTGCTCTCCCCTTTTCTGTGTGAATAAAATGGTATGTTTCCAAATCTCAACCAAAGCATCCCTGGCCCTAGAGAGCTCTTTGGTCATTGGCTGACACTCTAAGCCCATGGCTGCTCCAGCCCTTGCACAGCACTGTTATTGCCTCGTGTTCCTAACACCCCTGCTAGACATTACACTCTTTCTTTTTTTGTGTGATTTTATGTGTATGAGTGTACTATCTGCATGTAGGTTGGTACACCCATGTCGTGCAATGCCACGGAAGTCAGAAGAGGGCATTGGATTCCCCTTGGAAGTGGAGTTAAAGATGGTTCTTAGCCACCATGTGGGTGCTGGGAATCGAACCTGGGTCCTCTGCAAGAGCAGTAGGCGCTCTTAACCGCTGAGCCATCTCTCCAGTCCCGACATTACACTGTTACAGGAGTTACTCTTCTTGGGGCTAGAGAGATAGACTAGTGGTTAAGAGCACTGACTGCTCTTGCAGACGACCCGGGTTCAATCCCCAGCACCCATATGGCGGCTGAGAACCGTCTGTAACTCAAATTCCAGGAGAACTCCAGGTCTAGGGGAATCCGACACCCCCTTCTGACCTCCGTGGCATTGCACGACATGGGTGCACAAACCTACATGCAGACAGTACACTCATACAAATCAATAAAATTAAAAAAAAAGTAGTTACTCTTCTTGGCTTCCTCTGCCTTCTGGTAGTTAGTTATTAAGACATTTAATGAGTGAACGAATGACTTTTTTTTTTTGTCTTTTTGAGACAGGGCCTCCCTGTAGCCCCAGCTGGCCTGGAACTCACTCTGTAGACCAGGCTGGCCTTGAACTCACAAAGATCCGCCTGCCTCTGCCTCCCAAGTGCTAAGATTAAAGGCATGCGCCACCATGCCCAGCAACGAATGACTTTTGAAAATACTAATCAAGTCACACATGGT
>VZQC01004376.1:7553828-7572977 GCA_009823505.1 Rhizomys pruinosus
AAATAAGCATAAATAAATGGATGTTTTGCTACTGGAGGCAGTTTGACTGAGAGGGGGGCATTTTCTTTTTGGGGGGGGTCTTTTCGAGACAGGGTCTCCCTGTAGCCCCAGCTGTCCTGGAACTCACTCTGTAGACCAGGCTGGCCTTGAACTCACAAAGATCCACCTGCCTCTGCCTCCCAAGTGCTAGGATCAAAGGTGTGTACCACCACGCCCAGCTGAGGGAGGCATTTTCTATACTAACTTGTTCTTCCATAGTCTAGTGAGAATAATATAAGTATTGTTATAGACTTTTCAAGATAAACTATGGAAAACCTACTCAGAATAGAATATAAATTTTCACATGGAAAATGTAAATATTCAGTTGTCTAAAATGTAGAGGGAAATTAAAATTATGAATATAGGGTCACATTACAATGGTTCTAAAAATGGACTAGTGGCGCTTTTCCAGTTAAAGTGGAGTTACATATAGAGAAACCTGGGTGAAAACACTGTGTGTCAAAAATGCATTTCACACATTTAAAGTGCTGATTGGCATAGCTAAGTGGCACTGCAATCTGGAGTATCAGTCACTTGAAAGTAGTAAACAGAGCCCTACCCTTTTCTTTTCTTGGAAATTACTCAAAGGAGCTGTAAAATGATTTCACAAATTATCTAGTGTCTAAGGAAGGGTTGCTGAGCACAATAGAGGTAGCAGTAGAAGGACAGAAGATTCCTAGAAGAGATTCTGTTTCTGCATCTCCAAGTAACAGACAAAGCCTGCACAAAGCAGGTCTGTACCAAGAACAGTAGTGGTGGTGGGTCCCCTGAAAGTAGGAAGGAACAGGGTAGACGATTGTGTGCCTCATGGCAAATAAACTGTAAAACAGGGTGAGCGGAGGGGAGACTGGGCTGTGGATTTCCTCCTTCACCTCTGCCAGTGTTGCCAATGCGGGTGATCTGTGTTAAGTCATTAAGTCCATCCAGGTGGCTGAATCCTACATCCAAGTTGTATTGAACTTTACAATGTGTGGGGAGAGTCTCTGCTGTGTTGTAGCGTGCTCCAGGTTGTCCTTGATAAGTAACAGCAAGTCCATCTTCAAATCATAAAACCAGCAGGCAGTATACGCAGTACCCAGAAGCACAGGAATGGCTGAGGAAGAGCTTACAGTGGGTATGCCATCAGAGATTATTCATAATCATAAAGGAAATAGCTCCACATCTTTACAAGATGCTGTCCAGAATAAGAAAGGTAAAGAACAAAACAACTGTCAGAATGCTCAGAAAAAGTAGTGCCATAGAGCAAACCGAGTGTGACATTTGAAATTCTAAACATTCAGACAATGGGTGAAGGTGGAGATCTTAAAAGTTCAGGAAAGTTGTGTTGTGGGGATAGCACAGCCGTTAAAGGCGGAGGCTAAGAACCGCAAAAAAAAAAAAAAAAGTTCAGGAAAGTGAAGATAAGATAGTGTAAAAAGATGAAATGGGGGCTGGAGAGATGGCCTAGTGGTTAAGAGAGCTGACTGCTTTTGCAGAGGATCCGGGTTCCATCCCCAGCACCCACATGGTGGCTGAGAACCGTCTTTAACTCCAGTTCTAGGGGAATCCAAAGCCCTCTTCTGACCTCTGCGCATTGCACGACTTGGGTGCACAAACCTACATGCAGACAGTCCATTCATACACATAAAAAATAAATAAAAAAGATGAAATGGGATCCATCAGAATGTCCATACAACATTGAAAAGAGAAGTAGAGCTACTGGAAATGATAACACTGGAAACATTCCAAAGGACATCACAGTCCTATGTTACATATTAGGATTGAGAAAATAAGGAAAGAGATGTCAAAAGGAACACAGAATTTCACAATATTAGAGAGAAAATTATGGAAATGAAATACACAGAGTTCCTGAAAATAAAATAGAATTGAACCTCAAAATCATCTTACAACTTTATTTTCAGAAATATTTCCAGTTCTAAAGAAGAGAAAGGATGCAAACCTAAATATTGAAAAAGATTAAAATGATAGCTGGGCATGGTGGTTCACACCTTTAATCCCAGCACTTGGGAGGCAAGGCCAACCTGGTCTACAAAGTGAGGTCCAGGGCAGCTGGGGCTACAAGGAGACTGTCTAAAAAAAAGAGAGAGAGAGACAGAGACAGAGAGAGCTCGAGATTAAATGCCTTAGGCTGAGGCTCAGAGGATAAAAGCTCTAGCTATGCAAATCTGATGACCAGAGTTCTATCCCCAGCACCCACATGAAAGCAGGGAGACTTGGGCCAGGCATGGTGGTGGCCCCTTTAACCCCAGCATTGGGGAGGCAGAGTCTCTCTTCACACTAATTGGCTAGTAAGTTTTAACAATATCAAGGTCAAGCCAGGTGTGGTAGATCATGTCTTTAAACCCAGCACTTCGGAGGCAAAGTCGGGCTGTGAGTTTAAGGCCAGCCTTGTTGACAAGTTCCAGATCAACCAGGACAAATAGTGAGTCCCTAATGAAAAATGAAGTTAATATTGATAAACCATTATTCCATGTGGTCCTCCGCTCCAGTCCCACCCAGTTTCACCAATCGTCTCACTAATGGCCAGAACTATCTGTTGTATTTAGCTGTCATGACTCTATCAGGATAAAATCAGTCCTCACCTCTCACATTCATGACCTAGATGTTGGTTTGGTTGGATTTTGTTGTTGTTGTTGTTGCTGTGGTTGTTGTGTGAGACAGGGTCTCCCTGTAGCCCCAGCTGGCTGGAACTCACTATGTAGACCAGTCTGTCCTTGAACTCAGATTTAGATTTTAATGGAAACTATTAGAACAAAATGCTAGAAGGTTCCAGAAGAGGCCATTTTATAGAATGGAAGGATTAATAGGAAAAAACATGGAAGGGCATAGCAAATAGCTATTATTTTTCAATACTGGATCCCCCGAAACATAGGCTTGTTTCTCTGTGTTTTGTTTTGTTTCATTTTGTTTTGTTTGTCTTTTTGAGACAGGGTCTCCCTGCAGCCTCAGCTGTCCTGGAACTCACTTTGTAGACCAGGCTGGCCTTGAACTCACAGAGATCTGCCTGCCTCTGCCTGGGCATTAAAGCTTGCGCCACCAGGCCTGGCTGATTATAATTATTTTGAATAACTGCTTCCACCTTCTTAGTTTTGCATTTGCAACTTTATTTTGAAGTTTTTCTTCATTTAAGATTAAATACCTAAATCTTCATTTTGTGCTCTTATGGTTTATATCTTTTATAGTTGACTATAACTGTATCTTGAGGGGCTGGAGAGATGGCTCAGCAGTTAAGAGTGCTGACTGTTCTTGCAGAGGACCTGGGTTTGATTCCCAGCACCTGTGTGGCGGCTAAGAACCGTCTATAAGCCAGGTGTGGTGGCACACGCCTTTAATCCTAGCCTTCGGGAGGCAGAGGCAGGATCTCTGTGAGTTCAAGGCCAGCCTCGTCTACAGAGTGAGTTCCAAGCTAGCTGGGGCTACAGGCAGACCCTGTCTCAGAAAAACAACAACGACAACAACACACAACTGTATCTTGAATTTATATTGGTCTGTGACAACATGGTTATTTTATTGGTTTCCAGAAAGACAGCACACTGGATGCTGCAGCAGAAATCATCAAAGCATGGAACGCCCAGAAGTCTTGAGGAGTGCACAATGTATGTTTCCACCAGATGACCTAGGGAGGAAGAATGGATGCTTCCACCAGATGACCTAGGGAGGAAGAATGTGTTTCCATCAGAGGACCTATGGAGGGATTCTGCTCAGTGCTGCCACCTACTGGATGCTGAAAAGCGGGTCTTTCAGTACAAATAAATCAAAATAAATACTTCCATTGTCTTTCCAAAGTTAACTCCATTCCTAACAATATTCAGTAGATTCTGATTTTATTCATTTGAAGTATATTAAAACACTTTCCCCTGTTATTTTGTGAGAGTCGACAGAGCATACCAGAGAAGAACTGTGTGGTTTAACTTCTGTGTTGTCATTTCCTCATTATATAAGGGGAATGGAAAATGCACCTACTTCATCAGGTGTGGTGGCACATGCCCGGAGTCCCAGCGCTTGGAATGTGGAGGCAGGAGTTCAAGGTGGTCCATCATTATATAGTGAGCTGGAGGCCAGCCTGGGCTACATGAGACTCTGTCTTGGAAAATAAACAAGTAAACAAAAATTACACATAACTTCATATGAAGCTTGTTTGTGAGGATTAATGGCCCAATCTACATAAAGCCTGGTAAGCTACAAACTTCCCCACTGTGTTAAACACTGACTAGTCACCCCCCTTCGGGCTGCATCTTTGCCTTATCTAGGTATCTAGTTCCCTCGAAGGGGCATTGAACTTTGCTTATGGTTTTGCTTCTCTGGAGTTGTCATCACTAAGGGCTGTTCCAGCTTTGAGATAATAAACCCACCATCTCACATTATAGCCACTCATCCTCCAGCTAATGCTGTTGTGAATATCTGAGAGCTCTCTCTCTCTCCGTCTCTCCCTCTTCTCCTCCCTGCCCTTTTTTTCTTCCCTCCCTTTCTCTTCCTCTCTCCCTCTTCCTCCCATCTTCCTTGTTTCTCAGTTCCTCTTCTTGAAATTTGCTGCAGTTTCAAATCTACTGTTTCTTCAAAAATGCTCCACTTTCTTGCATCAAAATTATCTAAGAGCCTTTTTCAAAACAGATTCTGAGACCCATCTGGCCCTTCCAGGAAGTTCTTACACAGATGAATCGTATCTGTTGTAGTTCACAGGACCCTCAGTTCACAGGATATCCTCAGTCTGATTCCTAAGAGACTACAGAGCTTCATTCCCTTCCTTGCCTACCTGGGGTTTTATTGTTGGGTCACTTCAGCCTGGACACTTGGAACAATTCCCCCATTGTTCTAACTCAACTACCTGGACAAAAAAAAGGGAACTCCGCCCCTAGGCAGAAGCTCTGTGTCTGCACCTGGACAGCTGAGCATTGTGGAAGTGAATTGCACAACCAGGAATGTTCTAGCAGCTGTGAATTCACATCCTTAACCTTTAATAGACATAATCTGTGTTCCCTCAGTGAGATTTCTCTACCTGTTACCACAGTAGCAATTGCTAACTTTCTCCACAATAAGAAAAATGTCCAATCTCTTCTTCCCATGTCATAGCCCTGCACCAGCATCTCAGCTGAGTCGTAACAGTCATGCGCTTCCCTTAAAAACAAAAGAAAAACAGAAACTTCTTGCAAAGTCCCTGACGCAGCATGCAGCCTTTCGTCATTCTCCTTATAAGGGTCATCCCTTGACCTGTCAGGGCAAGACAGGCTGGGAGTGATGACAGACTAGAGAAGACTGGTGGTTAGAAATTGCGGGGCTCAAGGCCCTACATGCCTTTCATTCCCAGGATTTGGGAGGCAGAGACAGGCAGATCTCTGTGAGATCCAGGCCAGCTTGGTCTACATAGTGAGTTGTAGGCTACAGGGAGACCCTGTCTCAATAAGACCAACAAACAAAACAGAATTACTGGGCCCAACTCTGGAAAGGGAAGCACATAGGTGAGAATGTTCATCAGTGGTACAGCACTTCCCTGGGGGGTCCAAGGCCTGGTGCTTGAGTCCCAGCATGGTCAGAAAATAATAGGGTGCAGAACCCCAGGAGCCAACTGTTGCATAGCAATAGGACCCCCATTGAAAATTTTTCAGTAGATTTGAACTGCTCTTTGCAGCCCTGGATTCATTCACTCAGGGCTGATCCTGCCACCTCTAGGCTAGCTCCCAGTCCTCACATTGTCAGGGAATTAGACTATTCTTTTGCTTCCTTGAACTCTGCAGAGTCCTTTTTTTTTTTTTTTTTTTTTTGTTCTTTTTGAGACAGGGTCTCCCTGTAGCCCAGCTTTTCCTGGAACTCACTCTGTAGACCAGGCTGGCCTTGAACTCACAAAGATCCGCCTGCCTCTGCCTCCCAAGTGCTAGGATTAAAGGCGTGCACCACCACTCCCGGCTCTGCAGAGTCCTCTTAAGTAGAGAGTAGTCACAGCTCACCCACCTTCGAAGTCCTCCACATTCTGTCTTCTATACTTTTATCTCTTCCTTCTCAGGACAAAATGTTTTCTTTGCCTCACAGCAGACAGTAACTCCAGCTCCAGGGTGTCTGGTGCCCTCCTCTTCTGGCCCCTACTGATTTTAAGCATTCTTTTTTTTTTACATACCCACACATTTTTTTTTAATTTTTAAAATTATTTTTCATGTATATGAGTGTACTGTCTGCATGTAGGTTGATGCACCCGTGTCCTGCAATGCTGCGGAGGTCAGAAAAGAGCGTCGGATTCCCCTGGAACTGGAGTTAAAGACAGTTCTTCGCCGCCATGTGGGTGTTGGGAATTGAACCTGGGTCCTCTGCAAGAGCAGTCGGTGCTCTTACCCACTGAGCCATCTCTCAGCCCCTTTAAGCATTCTTAATTCAGGTACTGTCATGGTCAAGTTTAAATATTTCAACCTAGCAGGTAGACATGGGCCCTGATACATGATCAAACATTCTTTTGGATGTTTTTCTGAATTATTTTAGATGAAATTACCATTGAAATTGGTGGATCAGCAGACAACCTTCAGGCCGCACCAGCTCACTGGCTCACCCTGGACTCCTGGATGCTGGTCCACCCTGTAGGGTTTTCTCTTGGCAGCGTCCATAGTCACATGATCCAAAACTTTAAATATTTTTCTGTATCTCTACACATCCTATTATTCTGTTTCTCTGGAGAACTGGGACTAATGTGGACACCTTAGCAAAGGGGAAGATAAGCTGTCTATAGATTCTCAGATAAGAAGTCTTTGCATGGGGCGGACAGATAACTCAGGGCATTAGCCGCTCTTGCAGAGGACCGAGTCTCCTTTGACTGCTGCTACTGTTTAAGCTGAAAGTTCAAAGTACCCAATTTCTCAGCTTTCTTAGCAATAAGTCTTAAGTGTTTTAGAAGAGCTTCCTCCATTTACAGAGGTAAAAAAGACCTTTTGTCCTCTGTGCCTTAGCTTCTTCCTGCCTGGAATGCAGTAGTAAAGCCCAGAGATCCTAATGATGGGGATAATTATATAACCACACCACAACCAAATAATTTAATTTAAAAATTATTCCCAGATAAAATGAGGTATTTTCTGGGTCCTAAGGTGGGCTAAATCTAAGAGTAAAACAAAACAACAAAAACCTTAATCATGTTTCTGAGAATTTCATTTACTGATGCTCTGAGAATATATATAATTTCATCACACCAATTAAATCAGAAGTTCATCTGCTGACAAACAGTCAGCCTGGCATATATCAGAAGATTTTAAAATAATTGGATTTTTTTTTTTTTAGACTTTTTTGAGACAGGGTCTCCCTGTAGCCCCAGCTGTCCTGGAACTTACTCTGTAGACCAGGCTGGCCTCAAACTCACAAAGATCCGCCTGCCTCTGCCTCCCAAGTGCTAGGATTAAAGGCGTGCGCCACCACACCTGGCTCAATAATTGGATTTTCTAATCAGTATTAACTTTATATTATATAGCTGCTTCTTTCCTTTACATTTAGGTACATTTGTAAAAATAATATTTAAATTGGGGCTGGAGAGATGGCCTAGCGGTTAAGAGCACCAACTGCTCTTACAGAGGACCCATGTTCGATCCCCAGCACCCACATGGCGACTGAGAACCATCTTTAACTCCAGTTCCAGGAGAATCCAACATCCTCTTCTGACCTTTGCAGCATTGCACAACACGGGTCCACAAACCTGCATGCAGACAGTACATTCATACACATGAAAATAAATAAAATTTAAAAAAATTAAAAAATTAAAGTTTAAAAAAATAATATTTAAAGCCTTGCAAAAGTCTCTGGAAAAACATCTCATAGTTAAGATAAAATCATTTTATCCTTTTATGAACAAGAGTGGTCATCCAGTCTGAAGTATTAATTTGGCACACTCTCATTAGTTGTCTGTTGAAAAAAACATATACACACTGTAAGTGAAACCTCAGAACTATCTGTTCTAATGGGCAACTTCATTTATGTATAAGCTCGCAAGTTAGTTTATTATCACTACTTTTTTTTTTTTCTGAGATATAGGGTCTTCCGGTAGCCGAGAAGGATATCACAGATATCCCTCTGCCTCCTCTGCCTCCTTACTATGCCTCTCCCCGGCCTATTATGACTTTCATAATGCTTCATTGCACATTCTAATGTTTCAGTGGCACATTGCTTTTACCAATGCATCCATGGAAACACATGAAAACTTCTATGGCATTGTAAAACACCAGCAGCCACACTCCATGCTTGGATGTGATCGCTTTTGAAGAGCTCACGTAACTTTTTTTTTTTTTTTTTGAGACAGGGTCTCCCTTTAGTCTCATAGTCTCAGCTGGCTTGACATTCACTCTGCAGGCTAGGCTGGCCTTGAACTCACAGAAATCCTCCTGCCTCTGCCTCCCTAGTGCTAGGATTAAAGGCGTGCACCACCACCCCCGGCTAGCCATCTTATCTTCTACTTGTCTTCCCCACTCTCCACACACTCTGACCCTCAACCTCCCTCTCTCTCCCTACTTCACCATCTCTGGAAACCAGGCAGCCTCCATCTGCTCCCCAGGCACTTGTGAGTCATTTTTCCTGAGACTTCCCGCAGCCTCCGTATGACTACTTCAGACCTTCAGTCAGGTATCCCTGCAGCCTACCTTGCTTTCTGTGCACAGGGGTAACTCCTAATTGGATGTGGCGGCCTTCACTCTTCCTCTCAGTTTCTTCAGCAGATGGGCAGAAGAGTCTCCTGAGTGAGTCTGAGACAAGCTTTGGCAACATGGCAAGATCCCATCTCAAAAATCAATCAATCCATCAATCCATCAGTCAATCAGAACACATTGTCTTTGTTGTTTATTTTTTTTAGGAGCCTGTTGAGGAATTTGTTGTTTATTTTTTTAACCTCGTCTCTCTTTGACCCATATCTTTCATTACTTAATGATTTCCTAAAATGCCAAAGATTATTCCTAAAATTTAAGATGCAATTAGCATAAAGAGTCCCTTCAGCCAGGTTCCTGAAGTATCTTTGCTTAGGGCTTCAGATAATCCATGCTGTGGGACTCTGATCCCCGGAAGCCAAATGCTCTGGGAAACAATCAGAAGTTGCACTTGTCCCTGGGGTGCTAAAATAATTAGTACAACAGGTCTCTACAGTGCATTAATCCATCCGTGCACAGATCTGCATCCATAAACACATACATGTACACATGCTTATGATTTTGGATTTTTCTGTTTTAACATTCAGGAATGGAAGCTGAGCATATGGCACACACCTCAAATCAGCACTTGTGAAGTGGAGAAGGGAGGATCAAGAGATTGTAAACAACCATGAGAACCTGTGTCAAAATAAAGGCAAGAACAGAAAGACATAAAGTGTTATATTAATCAATAAAAGATGGATTAAATAAAGGTAGATCTAAACTATGCCAAGGTAAAACATAAGAGAGCAGATTGGAGACCTGGCTCAAGGATTAGTAACACTTGCTATTCTTTTTTTTTGGTCTTTTCGAGACAGGGTCTCCCTGTAGTCCCAGCTGTCCTGGAACTCACTCTGTAGACCAGGCTGGCCTTGAACTCACAAAGATCCGCCTGCCTCTGCCTCCCAAGTGCTAGGATTAAAGGCGTGCGCCACCACGCCCGGCAACACTTGCTATTCTTGTGGAAGGCTTGGGTTTGGGTCTAAGCCCTACATCTTGTGGCTCCCAACCCCCTGTAAGTCCAGCTCTAGGGAATCCAAACTTTTCTTCTGGCTTGCAAGAGTGGCTGTACTCATGTGTGCATACCATAAACAGACATGCACATATTCAGAAATTATCTCTAAAAGATATTAATGAGAAGAAAAACAAAGTAACATCTTAAAATTTTGCTATTAAAAAATCTAGGTGAGACTGGAGAGATTGCTCAGTGGTTAAGAGCACCTACTGGTCTTTAAAGGACCTGAGTTCTATTCCCAGAACCCACAAGGTAGCTAACACCAATCTGTAATTCTGGTTCCAGGGATGCAATACACCCTCTGGTCTCCATGGGCACCAGACATGCACGTGGTGCACTTATATACATACAGGCAAAACACTTTAAAAATAATCAATCAGCTGGGCTTGGTGATGCACGCCTGTAATCCCAGCACTTGGGAGGCAGAGGCAAGCAGATCTCTGTGAGTTCAAGGCCAGCCTGGTCTACAGAGCAAGTTCTAGGCCAGCTGAAACTGAAGGGAGACCCTGTCTCAAAAAGACCAAAAAAAAAAAAAAAATCAATCACTCAATGACAGGGCCAGAGAGATTACTCAGTGTTAGAGCCCTGGCTGCTCTTGCAGAAGACCTGTGTTCAATTCCCAGTACCCACAAAGAGGCTGACAACTATCTGTAACTCCAGTTATAGGGGATCCAATACCCTCTTCTGACCTCCGAGGCCACTTTCTGGCATGGGTGCACTTATATACATGCAGGTAATACACTGATACAAATAATAATAAATAAGTGAATCCAGGCTGGAGAGATGGCCTAGTGGTTAAGAGCGCCGACTGCTCTGGCAGAAGACACAGGCTTGATCCCCAGTACCCACATGGCGTTTGGGAACTGTCTTTGACTCCAGTTCCAGGGGAATCTGATGCCCTCTTCTGAACTCCAAGGCATTGCACAACACGGGTGCACAAACCTATACACAGACATACATTCATACACATAAAAAAATAAAATAAATAAAAAGTTTTAAAAAAATAAATGAACCAAAAAAATAACAATCATAAGCAAATGACTTTATGTAAAAATAAATACATATTTGTTTCTATTATGCATGTATGGTTATTTATATGTAAATACACAGTAACAGGTCTACAAGGGTGCACATTCATTCATAACAGTGGTCAACTCTGGGAAGAGGAGTGGGATTCGTGACCAGTATTGCTGAAGAGGGTGGTGAGGAAGGAATTTTACTCACTTTTGTTCATGTGCTGATGCATTTTTATTTTGTTTTGCAATTAGTTTATTTGGAGGGTGGAGATATTGCTCAATGATAGAGTGTCTACCACAATTAATTTAGTTGGCAAACAATGGTTGTAAGCCTACTGTGAACCAGACACTGCATACCTGCTCTTGTAACTGTGGTAAACAAAAGACACAAAAATCCCGATCATTGGCCAGGCATGGTGGCACATGCCTTTAATCTCAGCATTCAGGAGGGAGGAGCAGGCAAATCTCTTTGAGATTGATGGCAGCCTGGTCTACATAGCAAGCTCCAAGCATCTGGTGCTATAGGGAGACCCCATTTCAAACAACAACAAATCCCTACCATCTACATCTTATTTTCCAATTAGGGGTATGAGGCAGCAAACAAATAAACACAGTCCTTGAGGTGAGTATGAATTGAAGGATAAGTACCGAAATGTGTTCGCATTCTTGTTCTTGCTAGCATGAATAAATAGAATATGCAAAATAATAATGGTAGAAAGCAAAATTTGAAGGTGGTATATCTATGTCCTTTTGCCTGGTTAAGTAGATATTTCTAATGGGAGTTTGGTTTTAGGTCAAAATAATACTGAGAGGATCTCTCTACCCTTGTTGCCCAACCTGGAAAAACAACTCAGTAGGAACACTGTCATCAGAGTAAAGTAATACAACATTTCTAGGGATCAGTTATACAATAGTGAATAAAAAGTAGTACGAACCTGGTATAAGATGCTCTGGTTACACTGGCAGATGTTTACCCCATGAACATCCATGTTTGCCATAAATAAGGACAAAGATGTTCCTGATAGTACTGGCTATAACACCAAAAAAACCTGGAGACAATCAAGTCTTCCATTAGTGATGGGGCAAAGATCATGGCATTCAAGTCAAGGAATTTAGCTCAACTCTATTACTTGGGAAAAAAGAATCTGTTGAATGACATCTGTTTGTGTAAATAAAACATGAACAAAGTGCAGCACAATATGGAACATTATAATACAATATGGGTGCATTATACATTAATTTGAATTATGAAAATTAAATATAAGATTATGTATAACTAATATAGTCTTGTGCTCAGCATTTTAAAATTTCAGGAAATGAGGGCAGCCATCTACAAAGCTTGAAGCTTTTTTTTAAAATTTAATTTATTTTTTATGTGTATGAATGTACTGTCTGCATGGAGGTTTGTGCACCCGTGTTGTGCAATGCAGCTGAGGTCAGAAGAGGGTCTCAGATTCCCCTGGAACTGGAGTTAAAGACGGTTCTTTTTTTTATTTATTTATTTATTTATTTATTTATTTATTTATTTATTTATGTGTATGAATGTACTGTCTGCATGTAGGTCTGTGCACCCGTGTTGTGCAATGCAGCTGAGGTCAGAAGAGGGTCTCGGATTCCCCTGGAACTGGAGTTCTCCTGGAATTGGAGTTACAGACGGTTCTCAGCCGCCATGTGGGTGCTGGGGATCGAACCCGGGTCCTCTGCAAGAGCAGTCGGTGCTCTTAACCGCTAGGCCGTCTCTCCAGCCCCATAAAGATGGTTCTTAGCTGCCATGTGGGTGCTGGGGATCGAACCTGGGTCCTCTGCAAGAGCAGTGGGTGCTCTTAACTGCTTGGACATCTCTCCAGCCCCCCCCCCTTTTTTTTTGGTCTTTTCGAGACAGGGTCTTGCTGTAGCCCCAGCTGTCCTGGAACTCACTCTGTAGACCAGGCTGGCCTTGAACTCACAAAGATCCACCTGCCTCTGCCTACCAGTGCTAGGATTAAAGGCATGTACCACCACGCCTGGCTATGCTTGGAGATTTATCCATAGTCATATAACCTGTCTTTCAATTTATCTCATAACAAAGTAAATAGAAAAGTATGTAGGTTGATCATCCTGCATTGCTTTGGACCAGAAGTGTTTAAGATTTTGGATTTTTGGGTTTTTGGGTTTTTTTGTGTGTGTGTGTGTGTGTGTCTTTTTGAGACAGGGTCTCCCTGTAGCTCTGGCTGTCCTGGAACTCACTCTGTAGACCAGGCTAGCCTTGAACTCACAGAGATCTGCCTGCCTCTGCCTCTGCCTCCCAAGTGCTAGGATTAAAGGCGTGTGCTACCATGCCCGGCAAGATTTGGATTTTTTTTTTTTTTTTAATTTTGAGCTTTGGCAAGGTGGCATATGCCTTTAATTCCCAGCACTCCAGAGGGAGGGGAGGCAGAGGCAGAGGCAGAGGCAGAGGCAGAGGCAGAGGCAGAGGCGGAAACCCTGTCTCAAGAAAACAAAAACAGTTTTTGAATATTTGCATACACATAATGAGACATCTGTTTGTTTTGTTTTATTGTTTTGTTTTGAGACGGGGTCTCCCTGTAGGCTCAGGAAGTCTGGAAGTCCCTATGTAGACCAGGCTGGCCTGGATCTCAGATCCACCTGCCTCTCTCCCTCCTGAGTGCTGCAATTAAAAGCCTGCACCATGCCTTTAATCCTAGCACTTAGGAGGCAGATGGATCTCTGTGAGCTCAAGGGCAACCTGGTCTACATAGAGAGTTCTAGGATAGCTGGGACTACAGGGAAACCCTGTCACAAAAAGACGAAAAAAGAAAAAAGACTGCACCACTATGCCCAGCATAATTGGGGTATCTTTAGGGTAGGGCCAAAATTTAAATAAATTCATTTCATTCATAAACATGTTTATTCACATACCCTGAGGGTGATTTTACATGATGTTTTAAATAATTACATGCATAAAACAAGGTCTCATAGCATGGAACTTTCTGCTGCTGGCATACCAATTGCACTCTAACATATTTGGATTTTGGCCAGATGACCTTTATTCCCAGCAATTGGGAGGCAGAGGCAAGCAGATTTGAGATTGAGGCCAGCCTGGTCTATATAGCCAGTTCCAGGTCAGCTTGGACTGCAGAGAAACAGTCCTTCAAAAAAAAAAGAGCCAGGCATGATGGCACACGCCTTTAATCCTAGCACTTGGGAGGCAGAGGAGGAGGATCTCTGTGAGTTCAAGGCCAGCCTGGTCTACAGAGTGAGTTTCAGGACAGCCAAAGCTACAGGGAGACCCTGTCTCAAAAAAGCCAAAGGAAAAAAAAATAAAATAAAATAAAGAAAAGAAAAGAAAGAAAGAAAGAAGATTTGGATTTTGAATTTTGGAGAATTTTAACATTCATATTTTCAGTTTAGGTATGCTTAATATGTATTTCAATATTAATAAGTTCAATGAAAAGAAATTAAGAGATGATATTGCTGTATAGGCCAGGCTGGCTTCACACTTAAATTTGTGTTCCTCAGCCTTCCAAAGTATCAAGATTACAGGTATACATCCAGCTCTGAATCTAAATATTTTTCAGGTCCAAATAAAAAGTACTAAAAGGTATGATCTATCTTGCAGTGTAGTGGTTTGAAAGCAACCCAAAATGAAATAATAATTATTATTATTATTGTCTTTTTGAGACGGGGTCTCCCTGTAGCCCCAGCTGTCCTGGAACTCACTCTGTAGACCAGGCTGGCCTTGAACTCACAAAGATCCACCTACCTCTGCCTCCCAAGTGCTAGGATTAAAGGCATGTGCCACCACACCTGGCTATTATTGTTATTGTTATTGTTATTGTTATTGTTATGTATATGAGTGTACTGTCAGCATGTAGATTGGTGCACCCGTGTCGTGCAATGCCACGGAGGTCAGAAGAGAGTGTTGGATTCCCCTGGAACTGGAGCTAAAGACGGTTCTTAGCCACCATGTGGGTGCTGGGAATCAAACCTGGGTCCTCTTCAAGAGCAGTCGGGGCTCTTAACCTCTGAGCCATCTCTCCAGCCCCAAAATGAAATTCTCATTAAGTTCTAGTGTAACTTGTATCACATGACTCTGGAGCAATGTTCTGAAAAATTGAAAGATTGTAGGGCAAGCTTAGCATAAACTAAAGGAATAAACAGACATGTTTAGATTGAGCACTGAGTGCCTTTAATTTTAAATTAAACTGTGTGAAGAAAAGACTGAAGTAGGATAGGTGAATAGAAGTGGTGAGCAGGCGTAATAGGAAATTATATGCAGGTGGGTGGGGAGCCCTAAGGGACAAGTAGACACGGCTAGCTGTAATGGACAATGCTACTGGTAAAACCACAGTACAAACAGTGACTTAAAAGTGTTTTTGAGGGGCTGGAGAGATGGCCTAGCAGTTAAGAGCACCGACTGCTCTTCCAGATAACCGGGTTTGATTCCCAGCACCCACATGGCAGCTGAGAACAGTCTTTAACTCCAGTTCCAGGGGAATCCAACACCCTCTTCTGACCTCCATGGCATTGCACAACCCGGGTGCACAAACCTACATGCACACAGTACATTCATACACATAAAAAAATAAATAAATAAAAATTTTAAAAAAAGTGTTTTTGAGCTGGGTGTGGTGGTGCATGCCTTTAATCCCAGCACTTAGGAGACAGAGGCAGGTGGATCTCTGTGAGTTCAAGGCCAGCCTGTTCTACATAGGGAGTTCCAGGCCAGCTGGGACTAAAGGGAGACCCTGTCTGAAAAAGAAAAGAAAAAGTGTTTTTGAGTGTGCAATGTATGTGTGTGCTGGGAATCAAACTCGGGTCCTCTGTAAGAGCAGTCAGTGCTCTTTAACTGCTGAGCCATCTGATTATAGGGCTTTAAAAGCAAATATTATTTAGTGTAAATCAATGTACTTGAAAACATTTGGGGAAAATTATATCATTCAAATTCTTCATGACTTTACTATAAGATTAGATAATCTATTTGAAGGAAATATTAACTTCAAGATATAGAAAATGGCACTACATAGTATAACAAAAATTTTAAGACACATATGCAAAGTATCTTTTTGAAAGATACTGAACAAATCAGATACTACATTTTTATTTTTTCAAAAATATTTTGGATAGCCAGGTATGATGGTGCACACCTTTAATTCCAGCACTCTGGAGGCAGACGCAGGTGGATCTCTGTGAGTTCAAGGCCAGCCTGGTCTACAGAGTGAGCTCCACAGCAGCTGGGACTAAAAAGGGAGACCCTGTCTCAAAAATACCCCCCCAAAAATGTATTTTTTGGTTTGCTGGGCATGGTGCCACATGTCTTTAACCCCAGCACTTGGGAGGCAGAGGTAGGTGGATCTCTGTAAGTTTAAGGCCAGCCTGCTCTATATAGCAAGTTTGAGGCCAGCTGCAGCTATAGGGAGACCCTGTCTCAAAAAGACCAATAATACAGATAAATAAAAAATATATTTTGGGGCTGGAGAGATAGCTCAGTGTTTAAGAGCATCAACTCCTCTTACAGAGAACCTGGGTTTGATTCCCAGCACCCACATGGCAGCTAAGAACCATCTTTAACTCCAGTTCCAGGGGAATCTGATACCCTCTTCTGACCTCCCCAGCACTGCACGACACGGGTGCACCTACCTACATGCAAGCAGTGACTCATATGCATAAGAAGTTAAATTAAAAAAAATATTTTTAAAAAATTAATTTATTTTTTATGTGTATGAATGTACTGTCTGCATGCAAATATATATATTTATATATTGTATGTGTAAGAGGTTTTTTTGCCTGCATGAACGTACCATGTGTGTGCAGTCCGTGCAGAGGCCAAGAGAGTGTCAGATTCTCTGGAACTAGAGTTATGGATGGTTGTTAACCACCATGTGGGTGCTGGGAATTGGACCCAGGTCCTCTGGAACAACTTCAAGTGTTCTTAACCATTGAGGCATCTCTCCAACCCCGCTTTTTATGTATTTCCTTTTAAATATTTTATTTATTCTTAATTTTGTGTATGGGGTGTACTGTCTGCATGTATGTAAGTGTACCTCGTCATGCGATGCCTGTGGAAGTCAAAAGAGAGCATTGGATTCCTCTGGAAATGGAGTAACAGACAGTTGTTAGTTGCCATGTGAGTACTAGGATTCAAACCAGGGTTCTCTGCAAAATTGACCACTAAGTCAGCTCTCCAACCCTACAAATCAGAAACCACTAATGTGAACCCTCTGAGGTTGTTTTGATTACAATAATCTAAAAGTTCAAAAGAAAAGTACTGCTCTAAAGTTATTTCCTTTCTAGTGATCTTTCTCTCTGATTCTGTAAAGAGACAAGTGACAGGTAATATTTCCTACTTAGGGATTTTCTTTTCTTTTTTTTTTTGGTCTGAGACAGGGTCTCCCTATAGCCCCCAGCAGGCATGGAACTCACTGTGTAGATAAGGCTGGCCTTGATTTCACAGAGATCCACCTGCCTCTGCCTCTCAAGTGCTGTATTGAAGATGTACATGACCATGCCCCACTTATTTATGGATTTTTAAACATTATTTTATTATTTTATTTTTATTTTATGTGTCTGAGTGTATTGCCTGAATTGAGTCCAGCCATGTTGTGCAATACCCATGGGTGTCAGAAGAAGATGGTTGTTAGCTGCCATGTGTGTGCTGGGAATTGAACCCAGGTGCTCTAACTGATTAGCCATCTCTCCAGCCCCTGGATTCCTTATTTCTTTTTAATTATTATTTTTATTTTAGTGTGTGAGTGTATTGCCTGCATACATATGAGTGCACCCATGTTGTGGAATACCCACAGAGGTCCTAAGATAGTGTCAGATCCCCCTGGAATTGGAGTTAGAGACAGTTGTTAGCCACCATGTGGGTGCTGGGAATCAAATCTCCAGTCTCATTTGTGGCCTGTCCTCCATTGGGAATGAATCCAGTTTTTCATTATGAAAGTCCAACAACTTCACCAAGTACTAGGATTACACATACAGGCTTAAAATGTTAAGAATCCATAAATAGAGCTGGGCGGGTGGTGCACGCCTTTAATCCTAGCACTTGGGAGGCAGAGACAGGCGGATCTTTGTGAGTTCAAGGCCAGCCTGGTCTACAAGGTGAGTTCCAGGACAGCTGGGCTACAGGGAGAACCTGTCTCGAAAAGACCAAAAAAACATCTCCAGTCTCTATTTATGGATTCTTTTTTTTTTGTTTTTATATTTTTTTGGTCTTTTTGAGACAGGGTCTCCCTTTTAGTCCCAGCTGGCCTGGAGCTCTCTATGTAGACCAGGCTGGCTTTGTACTCACAGAAATCCGCCTGCTTCTGCCTCCCAAGTGCTAGGATGCTAGGATTAAAGGCGTGCACTGCCACGCCCAGCTCTATTTATGGATTCTTAACATTTTAAGCCTGTATGTGTAATCCTAGTACTTGGTGAAGTTGCTGGACTTTCATAATGAAAAACTGGATTCATTCCCAAATGGAGGACAGGCCACAAATGAGGCTTCAAAGCAATCATTATGCAAGTACACTGACAAGTGGGATATAAGCTAGGAACATGGAGATAAGGTGGCACTCGGTATGCAAACTCAAGTGTTTTTACAGAGATAACTGGTCAGAACAATTTAGATCATAGGTACTCCAAAAACTGAAGCCCACACTTGTATACTGTTGGTGTACTTTTAGTAAATCATTCAATGATCTTTTTTTTTTTTTTTTCTTTTGGTATTTTCGAGACAGGGTCTCCCTTTAACTCCCAGCTGACCTGGAGCTCACTCTGTAGACCAGGTTGGTCTTGAACTCAGAGATCCGCCTGCCTCTGCCTCCTGAGTGCTAGGATTAAAGGCGTGCGCCACCACACCCGGCCATTCAGTGATCTTAAACTCTATAAATCTAAACTTCAGTCCAAAGTAAACACTAGGATGTAACTGCATGAATTCTAAAGGCAGCTTTCTGGAATTCAAATCCCATTGTACCATTTCCCGGCTATGTAACTTCAGGCCAGCTACTTGACAATTTGATACCTCAAGAGCTCTATCTGTGAAAGGCAGGCTGTAGCAGTATCCAACACAGAGTTGTTGAGAAGATTAGATGTGTTAATATATGGATAGCTTTAAATAGCTCCTGGCACACAGTAAGTGCTATGTGGGAGATTGCTACTATTATTTATGTGATTATCCTTTTGCTACTTCTACCTAAAGTGAAATAAAGCCTCATTGCCCATACCGAGAATCAAACAAAGAAATAGCAGGCATTTCTTTTTTTTTTTCCACATAAATTTATTTATTTATTTATTTTTAACAAATCTAGACCCGTGTTCCCGCCCATTCCCCCACCCCGCCAGAGCTCATGCATTCTGCCAAACATGCTTTTCATCTCTTAGTCTTTCTCAATATTTTCCATGGGGAAGTTGACTGTTTTGAGCAGAAGTTCACTGTTTCAGTCAGTTCTTTGATGCAGTCTTTTCTGTTGTTGTTGTT
>VZQC01004376.1:7574272-7603865 GCA_009823505.1 Rhizomys pruinosus
AAAAAAAAAAAAAAATCAATAAAAAGGCAAATGTACGTAGTGTTAGAAAAAAAAAAGAAATGAAGGAAGGAAGGAAAGAAGGAAGGAAGGAAGGAAGGAAGGAAGGAAGGAAGGAAGGAAGGAAGGAAAAAGGGTCACATATATGTTAGATCTATGCAGGCACAACAGGCTTAAGGTCACCCTGGGAACATATTTGCCCTTGACCACTGAGCCATTTCTCCAGCCCCTGGATGTTTTATTAAATTCTCTATACTTACCTATTGGCCAAATTTCCAAAGGCCACAGGGGAAAAACAAACAACCCAAACCAAACAACAGAACAGGGCTTATGTGTCTGTCTATAACACAATAAGGTGACATGGTCCTGTTTCAACTTCAGATACTGAAACCCCAGTGTATTGATGAGCTAAAGGACCCAAGTAAGGGTCACAGTATGCTGCTGATGACAGAGTTTGAATCTGGATGCCCTAATCTCATTTTCATTTTAAATTCATTATTAGGGGCAAGTGAGGAATGCATTTAAGTGGGAAAAACTGATTTGGGAAGGAGTTGTTAGTTTTTTAGGATTGAGAGCTGCCAGAAATCAAGATTTCCTTTGCGGTGTTTTGTTTCTGTTACTGTTTGTTTTGGTTTAAGAGTCTCCTGCAGCTAAGGCTGGCCTTTTACTCCTGATCCACCTCCCTCCTCCCGTGTGCTGGGATTACAGTCTTTCCTCACCAAGCCGAGCTCCTTCGCCTTTTAATTCGGTCACACTGAGAACTAGCTCTGGTGTGGCTTTTCCATAGCATTCCCTCGAGACTCTTCCTGGGTTGTTTTGTAGACTGGCCAAGCAACCTACAGATGACAGCCACTCGATAAGGAAGTAGGGAAACGCGAAGCACCTGGCGCGGAGAACCTCATCCTTTTTGGCCCTCTTGCCGGCCCGTAGCGACGCGCGGGGATGGGGCGTAGCCTGCTAAGTCTATAAAAGGCCGACTCGCGGCGGCTCGCCGCTACTGTCGTTTCCTGTTTTGGGTGCTGCTGTTGGTGGAGCGGCGGCGAAGATGGCGTCGACCAGCCGGTGAGTGCGGCCACCTCAGGGCGGGGGAGCGGGGGTACCCGGTCCCCTTCTGGCCGGCGCCTCCCGCGTTGTCGCCGCGGCCGGAGCCAAGCGGCTCCTCCCAACCGACACAGGCGTCGCCCTCCGGGCTGTGCCGGTTGTCGGCGCCGGTTGTCGCCCCCCCCTCCCCCCAGCCTCTCCTCTTTCCTGATCTCTCAACTGTCTTTGTGTCTTGTTAGTTTTTCCTACGTCCGCGTTAACATCTGAGGCCCACCCAGCCCGGGGGAGCATGGGAAAGGGGCATTTCCAGGTCCCCATCGATGTGACAGCTAGAAAGTTGGGAGACGTCAGCGATCAGAGCTGTGGGAAGGGGGGGAAACGGGTCACCAGCAGGGTGGCTCTCCGAAGTAGATGGGAAAGTGCCACGAAGACTCGATCTCCCCCAAAGGGGTCCTCCAATGTCATTATTGCACACTTCCAAGGAGATGTCTGCAAAAAATGAATTAATTACGTATGCTGGGAAGTCATTTTAAATATGATTTTTAAATGCATTGTACCCCTATCGCCAGGAAATGCATGCTGTGTCCTCAGAAACAGCCTTTAATCTCGTGACCTGCAAAATGCGTGCAGACCTTAATTACATCTCTCATAACCACTATGAGGTAGATATTAGTATTTTCACATTTGCACAAACTGAGTCATGTCAGTGCTGACCTTTCCGATGACTAGGATCCCTATTTCTGGTGTTATAATAACACAGAAGGTACTTAAAGCATCAAATTAAGTTCTGCACCTCTGGCATATTTTTTTCTCAGGTTGTTACTACGTGTGGAATTGATAAACGTCACCAATGAAAGCCATTCACAAAAGTCTAGGCGTTTTTCTGAGAACTTCCAGCACTACTTTATTCCAGAAAGTAGGGGTGGGCCTGGGGTAGCATCTTCTACATCTTGTGGAGAAATAACTGTTAAAGCCATTGACATTTCTTATTTATTGATTATAATTTATGATTTAATGCTCAATCATTCCATCTGGGTGTGGTTCTGTAAGGTAAGGCTTCCTTTCAGGGATACCGGAAACTTCAGCTTCCCCAAATTACCCAGATACTACTTAAATTATCTCTTGGCAGTAGATTTTGAAGTGGAATGTGGTCATATGTACATACAGCCTTTTATCTTAGGGAACAGAAACTTTATTTGTGTAAAACAAGTTGTAGTTCAATAGTACAATGAATTCGCTGGCCAAGATTTTTAAAATTGTCTTCGTGTTTTTTTTTTCTGGTCTTTTTTTTGAGACTGGTCTCCCTGTAGTTGCAACTGGCCTGGAACTCCCTTTGCAGACCAGGCTGGCCTTGAACTCACAGAGATCTGTGTGCCTCTGCCTCCCAAACACTGTGATTAAAGGCGTGCACCATCACGGCTGGCTGTTTTTTTTTTTTTTTTTTTTTTTTTGGTCTTTTCGAGACACGGTCTCCCTGTAACCCCAGCTGTCCTGGAACTCACTCTGTAGACCAGGTTGGCCTTGAACTCACAAAGATCCGCCTGCCTCTACCTCCCAAGTGCTAGGATTAAAGGTGTACGCCACCATGCCCTGGCTTTTTGTTTGGTTTGGTTTGGTCTTTTCCAGACACGGTCTCTCTGTAGCCCTAGCTGTCCTGGAACTCGCTCTGTAGACCAGGCTGGCCTTGAACTCACAAAGATCCTCCTGCCTGCCTCTGGCTCCCAAGTGCTAGTATTAAAGGCGTGCGCCACCACGCCCGACTGATTTTCTTCTTATAGATACTGATGTTCAGAAGAATTTGGGTTCAGACAGCATCATGTTTTTCTTTAGAACTGATCTTGATTGTCTGTTGTATGAAACTTTATTAAATAAGCATTTTGAATAGCCTGAAGTTTAATCAGTTAGAGGACTTTAGAAATTGAGGCTCTTTCAGAATTGTTTTTAGACAGTCTCTATTACTTTTAATTTGTGCTTGAAAATTAGCCCTGCTTATTGTCACTCCTCCCAATTGAGTCACAAGTTAGGAAAACCCATTATCACTTTGAGCTATGTCTCCAGCCCCTACTATCACTTTTTAAAATTAAGTAATTGTGCTGGGCATGGTAGCACACACCTTTAATCCTAGCACTGGGGAGGCAGAGGCAGGCAGATCTTTGTGAGTTCAAGGCCAGCCTGCTGTAAAGAGCGAGTTCCAGGATAGCTGGGACTACAGGGAGACCCTGTCTCGAAAAGACAAAAAAAAAAAAAGTTTATAAACCCATCTTTTTTTCTCTAGCTGTTTGTTTTGCTTTTTCATTTGAGACAGGGTCTCTCTGTAGCCCCCAGTTGGCTTTTCAGCTCTTGGGTTTATTTCCTTGTGCTATTGGAGTCCTTTTTAGAAAGTCCTTGCTATTCCTGTATCTTGACATGTTTTGCCCGTTTTCTTCTAGCACTTACAAAGTTTCAGATCTTTTTGTTTTTTAAAATTGTTTTTATTTTTCTTTTTGAGAATTTCATAAATACTTTTGATCATATTGCCCTGTCCTCCATCTCTGTCTCCTCCCAGATCCACCGTTGTTTCTGTTGTTTATGATCTGTATTTTATGTGTCTGAGAGTTTTGCCTACACCTATGTAAGAGCCCCACATGCATTCCTGGTACATGTGGAAGCTGGAAGAGGGCATTGGAGCTCTTGAACTGGAGTAACAGGTGGTTGTGGGCCATAATGTTGATGCTGGTACTCTGGAAAAGCAGTAAGGAAGGGCTCTCAAGAGACCATTGAGCTGTCTCTCCAACCCCAGAGTTTCAGATCTTTTATGAAGGTCTTTGATCCATTTCAAATTGATTTTTTTTTTTTTTTTTTTTTTTTTTTTGTGCAGATGAAATAGGAGAATCTGGTTCCATCTTCATGTGGATATCCAGGATTCTTTTGTTCCTTAATTTATGAAGCACTTTCTGTGTTATTCAAACTGATCTTAAGTCCTCAGGCAATCCTAGCTCATTCTCAAGTTCTGGGAATATGAACAAGCCCCTACATGCCTAGTAAAAACAAATTTTTGGTCATTTTTTTTTGAACAGGGTCTCTCTGTAGCTCTGGCTGTCCTGGAACCACTCTGTAGACCAGGCTGGCCTCGAACTCCACANAACAACAAAATTATGCCAGGTGAATTTCAATAAAGTTTTCCTTTCTTTTGGAATAGGAGATTGAACCCAGGGCTTCACAGATCTGTTGGGCAACATCTATCCTGAGCCACAAACCACAGTCCTTTATCCCGGCACGCCTTTAATCCAAGCACTTGGAAGGGCAGAGGCGGTTATTGCAGGTGAAGTTCAAGGCCACTGGTCACAGAGTGAGTTCCAGTGAAAAAAAAGGGAGACCCGTCTCAGACAAAAAAAAAAAAAAATCAATAAAAAGGCAAATGTACGGAGTGTTAGAAAAAAAAAGAAAATGAAGGAAGGAAGGAAAGAAGGAAGGAAGGAAGGAAGGAAGGAAGGAGAATGTGAAGGAAGAGGAAGAAAGGTGTCACCATTAATGTTAGATCTATAGTCAGAGCACAACAGGCTTAAGGTCACCCTGGGAACATATTTGCCCTTGACCACTGAGCCATTTTCCAGCCCCTGGTATGTTTTATTAAATTCCTATACTCTATACTTACCTATTGGCCAAATTTCCAAAGGCCACAGGGGAAAAACAAACAACCCAAACCCAAAAACAGAACAGGGGCTTATGTGTCTGTCTATAACACAATAAGGTGACATGGTCCTGTTTCAACTTCAGATACTGAAACCCCAGTGTATTGATGAGCTAAAGGACCCAAGTAAGGGTCACAGTATGCTGCTGATGACAGAGTTTGAATCTGGATGCCCTAATCTCATTTTCATTTTAAATTCATTATTAGGGGCAAGTGAGGAATGCATTTAAGTGGGAAAAACTGATTTGGGAAGGAGTTGTTAGTTTTTTAGGATTGAGAGCTGCCAGAAATCAAGATTTCCTTTGCGGTGTTTTGTTTTCTGTTACTGTTTTGTTTGGTTTAAGAGTCTCCTGCAGCTAAGGCTGGCCTTTTACTCCTGATCCACCTCCCTCCCCTCCAAGTGCTGGGATTACAGTCTTCCTCCCACCAGCCGAGCTCTGTCGCCTTTTATCAGAGTCACCCTGAGAACTGCTCTGGTGTGGCTTTTCCATAGCATTCCCTCGAGACTCTTCCTGGGTTGTTTTGTAGACTGGCCAAGCAACCTACAGATGACAGCCACTCGATAAGGAAGTAGGGAAACGCGAAGCACCTGGCGCGGAGAACCTCATCCTTTTTGGCCCTCTTGCCGGCCCGTAGCGACGCGCGGGGATGGGGCGTAGCCTGCTAAGTCTATAAAAGGCCGACTCGCGGCGGCTCGCCGCTACTGTCGTTTCCTGTTTTGGTGCTGCATGTTGGGGTGGAGCGCGCGGCGGAAGATGGGCGTCGACCAGCCCGGGTGGTTGTTGGTGTGATGTTTGTTTGCGGCCACCTCGGGCGGGGAGCGGGGGTACCCGGTCCCCTCCTCGGTCCGGCGCCTCCCGCGTTGTCGCCGCGGCCGGAGCCAGCGGTCTCTCCAACCGACACGCTCGCCCTCCGGGCTTGTGCCGGTTGTCGTCGCCGGTTGTCGCCCCCCCCCTCCCCCAGCCTCTCCTCTTTCCCCCCCCCCTGATCCCAACTGTCTTGTGTCTTGTTAGTTTTTCCTACGTCCGCGTTAACATCTGAGGCCCACCCAGCCCGGGGGAGCATGGGAAAGGGGCATTTCCAGGTCCCCATCGATGTGACAGCTAGAAAGTTGGGAGACGTCAGCGATCAGAGCTGTGGGAAGGGGGGGAAACGGGTCACCAGCAGGGTGGCTCTCCGAAGTAGATGGGAAAGTGCCACGAAGACTCGATCTCCCCCAAAGGGGTCCTCCAATGTCATTATTGCACACTTCCAAGGAGATGTCTGCAAAAAATGAATTAATTACGTATGCTGGGAAGTCATTTTAAATATGATTTTTAAATGCATTGTACCCCTATCGCCAGGAAATGCATGCTGTGTCCTCAGAAACAGCCTTTAATCTCGTGACCTGCAAAATGCGTGCAGACCTTAATTACATCTCTCATAACCACTATGAGGTAGATATTAGTATTTTCACATTTGCACAAACTGAGTCATGTCAGTGCTGACCTTTCCGATGACTAGGATCCCTATTTCTGGTGTTATAATAACACAGAAGGTACTTAAAGCATCAAATTAAGTTCTGCACCTCTGGCATATTTTTTTCTCAGGTTGTTACTACGTGTGGAATTGATAAACGTCACCAATGAAAGCCATTCACAAAAGTCTAGGCGTTTTTCTGAGAACTTCCAGCACTACTTTATTCCAGAAAGTAGGGGTGGGCCTGGGGTAGCATCTTCTACATCTTGTGGAGAAATAACTGTTAAAGCCATTGACATTCTGTATTTATTGATTCATAATTTAGTATTTCTTGGTCTCAATCATTCCATCTGGGTGTGGTTCTGTAAGGTAAGGCTTCCTTTCAGGGATACCGGAAACTTCAGCTTCCCCAAATTACCCAGATACTACTTAAATTATCTCTTGGCAGTAGATTTTGAAGTGGAATGTGGTCATATGTACATACAGCCTTTTATCTTAGGGAACAGAAACTTTATTTGTGTAAAACAAGTTGTAGTTCAATAGTACAATGAATTCGCTGGCCAAGATTTTTAAAATTGTCTTCGTGTTTTTTTTTTCGGTCTTTTTTTTTGAGACTGGTCTCCCTGTAGTTGCAACTGGCCTGGAATCCCTTTGCAGACCAGGCTGGCCTTGAACATTGTGTGCCTCTGCCTCCCAAACACTGTGATTAAAGGCGTGCACCATCACGGCTGGCTGTTTTTTTTTTTTTTTTTTTTTTTTTTTTGGTCTTTTTGAGACAGGGTCTGCCCTGTCGCCCCAGCTGTCCTGGAACTCACTCTGTAGACCAGGCTGGCCTTGAACTCACAAAGATCCACCTGCCTCTGCTCCCAAGTGCTAGGATTAAAAGGATGTGTGCGCCCCCACGCCCGGCTTTTGTATTTTTAAAAAATTCCTTGAAGTTTTCTATACACCCAGCATTTGTATTTATTTATTTATTGATTGGTTGATTGTCTTTTTTGAGACAGGGTCTCCCTGTAGCCCCAGCTGGCCTGGGACTCACTCTGTAGACCAGGCTGGCCTTGAACTCACAAAGATCTGCCTGCCTCTGCCTCTCAAATGCTAGGATTAAAGGTGAGCACCACCACACCTGGCTTCCAACACCATGGATTGTCTACTTTAAGTAAATGGCATGTATTCTGACTTGCTTTTCTGTCACTATTTCAATAGTTTGAGATTCATCCATGTTATGCACGCAGCTAGTTGATACTTTTCAGTGCTGTATGGAATTCTCATCTTAGTGTTAGAGCTGTTCCATTTTTTTAAATACTTTACAAGATTTCTTTTTTTCTTTTTTTTCTAAGTGTTGGGGATTGAACCCAGGACCTTGTATATGCTAGCCAAGTACTCTGCCACTGGGCTGCATCTCCATCCCTTGGTCTACTTATTTATTTATTTATTTATTTATTTATTTATTTATTTATTTATTTATAGACAGGGTATCAGTCTAGTCCAGGCTGGCCTAGAACATACTATGTATAGTTAATAGGTTGGCCTGAACTGCTACCGATCCTTCCAGCTCTGCTTTCCTGAGTCCTGGGATTACAGGCCTACATCTACATTTTATCGGTGCCAAAATATAGCAATCCTTTACATACTATATTCCATATAACATCCTGTTTTATTCACTGATAGTTACTCTAATTCTTCCATTTTTCATTTTTCCCTCTATCCACATCTTCGTGTGTTGTCACTTTGTTTGTTTTTATTTTTTAATTAATTTTATTTTATTCTGTATGTGTATGAATGTACTGTCTGCATGCAAGGTCTGTGCACCCCCTGTGTGCAATTGCGCGGAGTGTCAGAAGAGGGTCTGGGATTCCCCTGGAACTGGAGTTCTCCTGGATTGGAGTTTCAGCACGGTTCTCGGCGCCCTGTGGGCTGGGGATCGAACCCCGGGTCCCTGTAAAGCAGTCCGCGCCTGCTCTTAACTGTTAGGCCATCTCTCCAGCCCCTCACTTGTTTTCTGTATAGTGGTCATTCTGACTGGCTGGTGAGAGGTGGACTCTCAAAAGTAGTTTTCAGCGGGGTGTGGTGCCATACTCCTTTAATCCTAGCAGTTGGTGGTGAAAAGAGACTGTCACCCGGCATGGTAGCACACACCTTTAATCCTAGCACTGGGGAGGCAGAGGCAGGCAGATCTTTGTGAGTTCAAGGCCAGCCTGCTGTAAAGAGCGAGTTCCAGGATAGCTGGGACTACAGGGAGACCCTGTCTCGAAAAGACAAAAAAAAAAAAGTTTATAAACCCATCTTTTTTTCTCTAGCTGTTTGTTTGCTTTTTCATTTGAGACAGGGTCTCTCTGTAGCCCCAGTTGGCTTTTCAGCTCTTGGGTTTATTTCCTTGTGCTATTGGAGTCCTTTTTAGAAAGTCCTTGCTATTCCTGTATCTTGACATGTTTTGCCCGTTTTCTTCTAGCACTTACAAAGTTTACGATCTTTTTGTTTTTTAAATGTTTTTATTTTTCTTTTTGAGAATTTCATAATACTTTTGATCATATTGCCCTGTCCTCCATCTCTGTCTCCTCCCAGATCCACCGTTGTTTCTGTTGTTTATTGATCTGTATTTTATGTGTCTGAGAGTTTTTGCCTACACCTATGTAGAGCCCCACATGCATTCCTGGTACATGTGGAAGCTGGAAGAGGGCATTGGAGCTCTTGAACTGGAGTAACAGGTGGTTGTGGGCCATAATGTTGATGCTGGTACTCTGGAAAAGCAGTAAGGAAGGGCTCTCAAGAGACCATTGAGCTGTCTCTCCAACCCCAGATTTAGATTTTTATGAAGGTCTTTGATCCATTTCAAATTGATTTTTTTTTTTTTTTTTTTTTTTTTTTTTTGTGCAGATGAGAATAAGAATCTGGTTTCCATTCTTCATGTGGATATCCAGGTCTTTTTTTTCCTTAATTATATGAGCACTTTCTGTGTTATTCAAACTGATCTTAAGTCCTCAGGCAATCCTAGCTCATTCTCAAGTTCTGGGAATATGAACAAGCCCCTACATGCCTAGTAAAACAAATTTTTGGTCATTTTTTTGAGACAGGGTCTCTCTGTAGCTCTGGCTGTCCTGGAACTCACTCTGTAGACCAGGCTGGCCTCGAACTCACAAGATCGCCTTGTCTGCCTCCCAAGTGCTAGGATAAAGGCGTGCGCCACCACGCCTGCATTTATTTATTTCTGTGTGTGTATCATGTACTATCTGCATGCAAGGTTTGTGCACCCATGTCGTGCAATGCCGTGGAGGTCAGAGAGGGTGTCTGTCGGATTCCCCTGGAAACTGGAGTTCTCCTGGAATTGGAGTTTCAGACGGTTCTCGGCCGCCATGTGGGTGCTGGGGATTGAACCCGGGTCCTCTGTAAGAGTGGTTGGTGCTCTTAACCGCTAGGCCATCTCTCCAGCCCCAAAACAAATTTTTAAATGATCCAAAATCTCAGTTCTGGATTAAATGAAATCATCAGGACTTAAGGTCAGCGGAGCTGTCTTCATGTATTTGGTTCAGTGTGGTATGCTAAATCTTTAAGGTGGCTAACAAGTAGAAAAAACACAAATTTATTTTGTGATCAGAGAAATAAGTAGCAAAGAGAACAAATTGGATAATTTGCAAATGCTGCTGGCTCTTGCAATAATTAGTCATTATTATACTAATGAAGATTTTTTAAAATCCTAGTAGCTTGCTTATTATTAATAGGAAGCAAGAAGTTTAAAGATTGTTTCATATTGGTTTGCAAGATATAACAATTTTTTTTTTCCATGTAGTTTGGATGCTCTCCCAAGAGTCACATGTCCGAATCATCCAGATGCAATTTTAGTTGAGGACTATAGAGCTGGTGATATGATCTGTCCTGAATGTGGCCTAGTTGTAGGTAAGTAACTGATGGTTTTCATTTAAATAATAGTTTATGGCACTTTGCTTCTGTACATTTTCCAAACTGTCTTTTAATGAACACATTTTGATCACTCCCCATACTGCACAAGTACCTTAAAATAAAAGAAACACAAAGGAGTACAGTCATCCAGAGATATCATGATCAATTATGTGTAGCCAATGAATATTTGATAATGCAGGTGGAAGCTGAAATGAAAAGGCTAACAGCACTTGAATCCATAGTCTTAAATATTTAATGGAAGGTATGTGTGAGAAGGGATTGATACTCAAATCAAGAAATACAATCCAACTTTTGTGGCTTTTGTATGCTTTGTGAAACAGATAAATATGCTATATTTCAGAAGAATAAAGACATGTTTATGTTGAGCCTCATCCAATGCCCTGTAGTCAACATGAAAGGTTTCTCAGTGTTTGAATATGGCATCATGATCTATGCTATCTAGTTTACATTGTTAATGTCTAAATGTTCCACATCTTTGTACAATTTTAAGGGTTGAGAGTGTAGCTTAGTGGTAACATGCTTACCTAGCTGAGCCATCTCTCCAGCCCCTATGGTTTTCTTTTCTTTCTTTTTTTTTTTTTTTTTGGTCTTTTCCAGACACGGTCTCCCTGTAGCCCCAGCTGTCCTGAAACTCAACTCTGTAGACCAGGCTGGCCTGGAACTCACAAAGATCTTCCTGCCTGCCTCTGGCTCCCAAGTGCTAGTATTAAAGGCGTGCGCCACCACGCCCGACTGATTTTCTTCTTATAGATACTGATGTTCAGAAGAATTTGGGTTCAGACAGCATCATGTTTTTCTTTAGAACTGATCTTGATTGTCTGTTGTATGAAACTTTATTAAATAAGCATTTTGAATAGCCTGAAGTTTAATCAGTTAGAGGACTTTAGAAATTGAGGCTCTTTCAGAATTGTTTTTAGACAGTCTCTATTACTTTTAATTTGTGCTTGAAAATTAGCCCTGCTTATTGTCACTCCTCCCAATTGAGTCACAAGTTAGGAAAACCCATTATCACTTTGAGCTATGTCTCCAGCCCCTACTATCACTTTTTAAAATTAAGTAATTGTGCTGGGCATGGTAGCGAACACCTTTAATCCTAGCACTGGGGAGGCAGAGGCAGGCAGATCTTTGTGAGTTAAAGGCCAGCCTGGTCTAAAGAGCGAGTTCCAGGATAGCTGGGACTACAGGGAGACCCTGTCTCAAAAAAAAAAAAAAAAAAAAAAAGTAATTGTTTAAAAATTTATAGCACGAAAAAAGTTTATAAACCCATCTTTTTTTCTCTAGCTGTTTGTTTTGCTTTTTCATTTGCACAGGGTCTCTGTAGCCCCCAGTTGGCCTAGAACTTGTTATGTAGACTAGGCTGGCTATAATCTCTCAAAGATATGCCTGCCTCTGCCTCCAGAGTGTTGGGATCAAAGGTCTGTGCCACCACCAGCCTAGCTTTTTTCCAGCTTTTAATACTGTTTTCTCATTTCCTAATAAGTAACTTCCCTCTTCTGTCCTCTGTGCTCACACGCATTTAGCATCACACAGAAATAAAACAGAAAAAAAAAAAAATATAATAAATAAATAAATAATTTAAAGTTGAACAGTAGGTGGCAGTATAGTATTTAGGTCATCAGTTTGTTCATGATTTTGACCTTGTCCATTGATAATCCTCAATAAAGTATTAGTACACTAAGGGAGTAGCTATTAGAACATAAAATTGAGGCTAGGGGTTAGTTGAATAAAGCATAGTTTAGTAAACCAGAATGCTTCCGGGGTGGGGTGATCTATTGTGAGTTTTTTTTTTTTTTTTTTTTTTGGTTTTGTGAGACAGAATTTCCTGTAGCCCCAGATGGTCGGAACTCACAGAGAACCACCTGTCTCTGCCTCCAGAGTACTGGGAGTAAAGGCATGTTTTACTACTTAAAATTTAAAATCATTGTTCTTTTGTGTGTGTGTGTGTGTGTATTTTTTTTTTTTTTTTTATTTCTGTATGTGTATCAATGTACTGTCTGCATGCAGGTCTGTGCACCCGTGTCGTGCAATGCTGCGGAGGTCAGAAGAGGGTCTCGGATTCCCCTGGAGCTGGAGTTCTCCTGGAATTGGAGTTTCAGACGGCTCTCGGCCGCCATGTGGGTGCTGGGGATCGAACCCGGGTCCTCTGTAAGAGCGGTCGGCGCTCTTAACCGCTAGGCCATCTCTCCAGCCCCCTGTGTGTGTATTTTTGAGACAGGGTTTCCCTGTAGCCCCAGCAGTCCTGGAAATCACTCTGTAGACTTGGCTGGCCTTGAACTCAAAGACCCGCCTGCCTCTGCCTCCTGAGTGCTAGGATTAAAGGCGTGCACCACACCAAGCTTAAATTCATTGTTCTTAACAGCAACATAAATAGGTAGATGTGAAAAAGAGAAATGAGTAATTTTGACCTCTTGTTCCAAAATTCATTCATTGACAAGTCAAAAGATAGCCACCCAAAGTGACTACTTTTAGTTGATTTTTCACTTTTACTGATTTTGTTATTCTCAATTTCTTTTTGAAAAATAGATGAAATTCATATCTTTACAATACTATAAAAACTTGGGCTAACACTCTTTAGATACTCTACACTTAATCTGTGGAATGTACAGGTGTGCAATTCAGTATTATACATGCTGGATATACTTTCTTTTTAGATCGGGGCCTTGATTGGAAGTTACGGATCTGTCCATGTTAGTGCTATTAATTTGGCTGTTACAAACCTCACACAGGATTCCTATCTGGCTTTAAATATTAAAAAAAAAGGGGGCTGGAGAGATGGCCTAGCGGTTAAGAGCGCCGACTACTCTTACAGAGGACCCGGGTTCGATCCCCAGCACCCCCATGGCGGCCGAGAACCGTCTGAAACTCCAATTCCAGGAGAACTCCAGTTCCAGGGGAATCCTATACCCTCTTCTGACCTCCGCGGCGTTGCACAACACGGGTGTACAAACTTGCATGCAGATAGTACATTCATACACATACAGAAATAAATAAAATTAATTAAAAAAATTATAAATATTTAAAAAAAGAAACAAAAACAAAAGAGTTGCTAGGTGTGGTGGCACATTCCTTTAATCCCAGCACTCTGGAGGCAGAGGCAGGAGGATCTCTGTGAGTTCAAGGTGAGCTTGGTCTACAGAGCGAGTTCCAGGCCAGCTGGGGCTACACAGGGTGACCTTGTCTCAAAAACACCAAAAAACAAACAAAAACAACAACAAAAACCAAAACCCAAAAAATAGCATTTAATTTAATTTAAAATGAAGTGAGTAAAGATTGTCATGTTTCTATTTTTAGGATACTTCAGGGTATATTATGAGTGTGTGTGTGTGTGTGAGAGAGAGAGAGAGAGAGAGAGAGAGGAACTGTTAGGCTTCTTGCTGTCAGAGGTTGATTATAGATAGGCAAGCTCCTTGTCAGAGCTTGACTTTATCTATTTTTTTTTTAATTTTTATTTATTTCTGTATGTGTATGAATGTACTGTCTGCATGCAAGTCTGTGCACCCGTGTTGTGCAATGCCGCAGAGGTCAGAAGAGGGTGTCGGATTCCCCTGGAACTGGAGTTCTCCTGGAATTGGAGTTTCAGACAGTTCTTGGCCGCCATGTGGGTGCTGGGGATCGAACCCGGGTCCTCTGCAAGAGCGGTCGGCGCTCTTAACCGCTAGGCCATCTCTCCAGTCCCGGCTGACTTTATCTAAACATTAGGTTCTCTTGTATTACCGTTCACTTGAAAATACCATTTTCTTTCCAGAACAACTTGTAAAGTACTGCCTCATTTTGGTTTTCTGAAAAGGTAAATCCTTCATGTATTTCGGCTTGTTCTGAATGGCCCTGCCTCACTTCTCATTACTCGAGTTCTTGATTTGCTACTGTAGTTGTAGTTTCATGCTGTGCTGTTTGAGCTGTTTTGGAAATTTTATTTCTTGTAAATGCTGTTTTGAGCAGTTAAATCTGAAAGGGAATGGTTTTTACTATAAACTGCAGATTCTTGAGTCATTCCACATATGTGGAAAAATTACATCGTTGCCTCGTGCAGGGTTTTCTTTCTTTCTTTTTTTTTTTATCTTTTTGAGACAGGGTCTCCCTGTAGCCCCAGCTGTCCTGGAACTCACTCTGTAGACCAGGCTGGCCTTGAACTCACAAAGATCCGCCTGCCTCTGCCTCCCATATGCTAGGATTAAAGGCATGCACCACCATGCCCGGCAGAGTTTTTTACTTACATTATAGTAGAACACTTTGTTATTTTTAATACATTTTAATCTATTTTGCCTTTTTTATTAATTAATTAATTTATTTATTTATGTGTATGAATGTACTGTCTGCATGTAGGTCGGATTCCCCTGGAACTGGAGTTAAAGACGGTTCTCAGCCACCATATGGGTGCTGGGGGATCGAGCCCGGGTCCTCTTCAAGAGCAGTCAGTGCTCTTAACCGCTAAGCCATCTCTCCAGCCCCTCTATTTTGCCTTTTAAAGGTAGCATAAAGCAACAGTAACAGGTATTTTGAGGTCAAATGGAAAATACTATGAAAAGGAAGCCTTTGGCTTCCTAATGCTTTATCTCCAAATACCTAGATAGAATTACAAAAATGTGGGCATACCTACCTGCCTTTTCATTGTATTGCTTTCCTGATGTAATCATTTCTGTTACCTGAGAACATTGCAGATTAGCTGAGCTTGTTAGCACAGGCCTATAATCCTAGCTACTAGGAAGGCTGAGGCAGGAGGATTAAAGTTTAAGACCTGCCTAGATTGAATTCAAGGCCATCCTGAGAAAAGTATGAGGACCCTGCCTTAGAATAAAAAGCTAAAATAGGGCTAAGTTTGGTGGTTTGAATGGGAATGTCCCCCAAGGGCTCCACAGATTTGAATACTTGGCCCCAGTTGATTGACCCTGTTATTGGAGGTTTAGGAGGGACAGCCTTGCTGAAGGTAGCAGCCATCACTGGGAGTGAGCCTTCAGAGTACACAGCCATGTCCTGTTTGATTTCTCCACTTCCTGTGCCTGTTGGAGATGTGAACTCTCAGATTTCTGCTGTGTCTGCCTCCTGGTATGCTTCCCCACCATGATGGACTCTGTCCTCCAGAACTATAAACTCTTCCTTCTGTAAGCTGTCTTAGTCATGATGTGTCACAGCAACAGAGAAATGACTAGTAGACGACGGGTATAGCTCAGTTCAGTGTAGAGCACTTGCCAAGCATGCTCAAGGCCCTAAGTTCAGGCCCTATAACTTGAAAGAAACGTATGTGCTCTCTCTATATATACATAAACATAAGTTAATGATAGTTCATCTTTTTAAAGTTTTTAAATTTAGTAACTTTGGTTTGAAGTCCATAGTAATTTGTATTTTTATTTTGCTAAATAGGAAAGTTAGTTTCATTTGCTGTTTTCGAAAGCACAAGTATATGGGAAAAGCATAGTAGTACTTTCATTTACCATTTTTGTTCTCCTGTGGTGTCACCTGCTCATTCTGATAAAACTGCCTTATAATCATGCCCCTGCTTCTGTGTCTCTGCTTCTCTTCCCTGCTGTTCTTACAGCATATGGGGACACAGGTGAGGTCATCACCTCTAATCTTAGTTTCATTGTCATATGGACATCCAGGACAGCTGGAGCTACAGGGAGACCCTGTCTTAAAAAGACCCCCCCCCAAAAAAAAAGATGTAAGTTCAGATTTACTCTATGAAGCATTCTCTGTGAAAAAACACTGGTTCTGGATATGAATGTCATCTGAACATTGCTTTCTATCTTCCTTGTTGCAAGTTTTTATACAATTTTATTCTGAATCATTTTTCTTTATCACATAAGACAGGGTCTTGTTATGTGTGTATGTACTTCAGTATAGCCTTGGACTCACTGTTCTGTCTCAGCATCCCAGGTGTTAATATAGGCATTACACCATCATCCCAGCTTTCTTTTGCTATTTTTGATTAGCTTTTCCTTCTAAGAGTTGGGATGTGAATAATCATAGCATAATATTTACATAGGTTTGCTATTGGACTGGCAGAGTAGGTAAATGCTTCAGGACAAATGTGTGAGATAGAATCTCTGAGCTTCAGTCTGGATGCCTGTGTCGAGATTTCTAACCATTAGACAGTAATGTCTAATAAATAACTGAAGGTGTGCTTGTATTCTTAGGTGACCGGGTTATTGATGTGGGATCTGAATGGAGAACTTTCAGCAACGACAAAGCAACAAAAGATCCATCTCGAGTTGGAGATTCTCAGAATCCTTTATTGAGTGACGGAGATTTGTCTACCATGATTGGCAAGGTAATAATTCCACCCATCAGGAAATCGCAAATGGGGAGCAGCCATGGATCCAGAGATTCAGAATTTTTACAAAAGTATCAGTCACTGACCCAGTAGGGACTCTTGACCTGGGAATAAGATTTACCAGTATTGGACTTTTTTTTTTTTTTCTCATCGAGAGAACATGGAATCAAAATGAGTCTTCATTGTATGAGACTTTTCTTGGGGAAACAACACAAACATCTCCTTACCCAGATAGGGAAGCATTGTGAGAACAAAGTTGCATTTCTACCAAAGTCCACCCCAGAACTGGTAACAATTCACAAGCTGCAATCCTGGAGCTCTCTGTGGGACTTGCAAGCAGCCAGAGAGATTGAAGAGTTTCCCTTGAGGCAGCTCTGTTGTCAGCCTCCTCTGCCCAGCAGATATTTACTATTACATAGCCTTGGCCAGGGGCCTTGTAAATCTTTTAAGTTTCATCATTCTTGGTCTTGCTCTTGAATCTCAGCCTTGTTCCTCTAGTGTTTCAAGTCAGAGAAAAGTCTACCACAACAATATTTCTTATCCTTTTGTTTGTAAATAACATCTGTATAAAATGGCTAAGCATGGCCTTTATTAGTTAATATTGATGTTGCTGGAGTATTGATGATGTCTTTTCTCCACACCAGATATTTCATAAAAATGATAGGGATTTCATGGGACTGTAAAGAATTTGTAACATGTAGAACAGAGTATATGCTCAGTAAATGGTAGCATAATTTGCATTGCACCTTGATTCTGTTTTACTTTGTTACCTGAATTGGAAGTAGTGGTGACAGTATTCTGAAGACTAATCAAAGAAGTACATGTTATTTTAGAATTTTTGTTTGTTTGAGACAGAGTCTTACTTTGTAGCCCTTGCTGGCCTGGAACTTGCTATGCCAGCTAGCCTGTGTCTCCCAAGGGCCAGGATTAGAGGCATGTGCCAACACAGTCAGCACAATCTATTTTGTAAGGTCATTAAAAACAAGTTATTTCATGATTCAATCGATATACTGTGTATCAAATTTGAAAAACATGGTATAGGTAGGTATGTTTTAAAATATATGACTTTAAAAAAAAAACATTATTTTTAGTTTATGTGTATGAATGTATTGCCTGCATGTAAGTGAACCCATGTTGTGCATCTGCCCATTGGAGGTCAGAAGAGGGCATTGGATCCCCTGGAACTGGGGTTACAGACAGTTGTTAGCTACCAGGTGGGTGCTGAGAATTGAACCTAGGTCCTCTGCAAGACCAATCAGTAGTATTAACCACTGAGCCACCCCCAAAATGTACAGTATTATATACAGAAGTATTATTAAGAATGATATAGGTGCATTTGCTAAGCTTTTCAGGCTGGGAAAGTGTATCCTAGGCTTTTTTCCCCCTTCCCTCTGAGTCAGGGTCTAGCTATGTAGCTCTTGCTGGCCTGGAATTCATTATTTATTTAAAGGTTTGCAATTGTATTTGTTGATCCCAGCCTCCCACAAGTTTTTTTTGGGGGGGAGGGTTGGTATTTTCACTGACATTTTGTTTAGGTTTATTTACAAACAAAAATTGACTTCTTGATTTATCTTCCTACCAAAATATAGTATGTCCATTTCAGGATGGTTTTTAAATTTTCTCCATGATTAACTATTGGGGTTCTTCAGTGGATGTCTTTCATTTATTGAATAGTTGTGACTTGATCACTTATCTTTAATAGGCTGTTGAATTCTATTTTCTATCATTTAACATTTTGAATCATTTGTAAATGCAGTTGGACTTTGATTTTCATAGTCTGTGTTCTTGAACGATGTTTAGAATTATTGTCAATGAAACAAACCTCTTGAAAGTTTTTCTGTATGAGGACTCTTTACCCCTTCCCTGGAAGTTTTCTGTATGAGGACTGTGCAGACTTCTAAGACATGTGGAGTCTATTATATAAATTAGATTTTCATAGAAATGGTCTGTTCACATCTTCCAGAAGTGTTTTGTAAGGTTATAAACTTTGTTTTATAGGGTACAGGAGCTGCCAGCTTTGATGAGTTTGGCAATTCTAAGTATCAGAATCGGAGAACAATGAGTAGTTCAGATCGAGCAATGATGAATGCTTTCAAGGAAATCACTACCATGGCAGACAGAATCAACCTCCCTCGGAATATAGTTGTAAGTTCTGTCCACCTCCTTAAGCCCTTCTGGCATTGACTTTGCGTAATTTAATGAACACATAAAATTTTGATATTGCCAGTGATTAAATGGCCTAGAGTTAATTAAACTTAGTTTCTCTGCTTTGAAGGATCGAACAAATAATTTATTCAAGCAAGTGTATGAGCAGAAGAGCCTGAAGGGAAGAGCTAATGATGCGATAGCTTCTGCATGTCTGTATATTGCCTGTAGACAAGAAGGTGTTCCGAGGACGTTTAAAGGTAGGACTGTGGTTGTAGCACATGACAGTTCGTATTCAAGCAGCTTTGAGACCTAACAGCTAACTCTTGTCTTCACTGTAACATACAGTCATCTATCTGAGCTTCATTGGCCAGTGGCTCTTTAGTTTGTTCTTTTATTTTATTTTATTTTATTTTATTTTATTTTTTTATTTTTATTTATTTATTTTTTTTGGTCTTTTCGAGACAGGGTCTCCCTGTGGCCCCAGCTGTCCTGGAACTCACATTGTAGACCAGGCTGGCCTTGAACTCACAAAGATCCGCCTGCCTCTGCCTCCCAAGTGCTAGGATTAAAGGCGTGCGCCACCACGCCCGGCTTGTTCTTTTATTTTTAAAAAATTTATTTGTTTTTTTTATGTGTATGCGTGTACTGTCTGCATGTAGGTTGGTGCACCTGTGTTGTGCAGTGCTGGGGAGGTCAGAAGAGGGCGTCCGATTCCTCTGGAACTGGAGATAAAGACAGTTCTTAGCCACCATGTGGGTGTTGGGAATGGAACCCGAGTCCTCTGTAAGAGCAGTTGGTGCTCTTAACCGCTAGGCCATCTCTCCAGCCCCTACTTTGTTTTTTAAAAAATAATTTATTTTTAACTTTTGTATATTGTCTGCACATATATAAGTGTACCTGTGTTGTGCAGTGCCCGAAAAGGGCATCAGATCCCCCTGGAACTGGAGTTACAGATGGTTGTTGCTGCCAGGCAGTGTTGGGAACTGAATCTGGGTCCTCTGAAAGAGCAGCCAGTGCTCTTAACCCCTGAGCCATCTCTCCAGCCCTATTTTGGTCTTTGACAACAAATTCAAAGGTGAACTTACAGGCCATGTTCTTTGTAGACTGTTTCGTTGGATGGAGTTTTTAGTCCTTAAGCCTACTGTGTTCTTTGCTAGCACAGTTTTTTTAATGGCTGACTGAGGGCTTGGAGGCCTGTGTTGTATGCTAGAGAGGCTTTTGTAGTTAAGTCTGTACACTTGGTGATGAAAACAGTTTCCACTCCTAGACAGGTCTCTGTAATTATGCCAGGGAGTCAGGTCTTAGACATCAGTATAATTTTGTTTCTCAAGATCTGATGTTTGCAGTTTTATATAGACCAAAGGAGTTGAGATAACTGCTATATTTCATTTGCGTTTACTTGTGAATATATGACAACCAGTGACAGTATTGCCATGGCACATACACGCCCGCGTCCAATTTGAAAACTACTTACCACTGACTTAATGAATATTTATTTTTTACATGTTTTCTTCTGTCAAAGAAGTGATGGGCTTTATCCCCACTGTCCTTTTTTCTGTAACAACTCAAGAGTCTGATGTTAGCTTATTCAGCGGTAGCATGTAATTGCAAGGACTGTGTTTGCAGTTTGCCCTGTGTATTTTTGTATTTCCTTTCATGTCCTTGGAACATTCCTTACAAAGATGAATATGTAAATACCACAAAAGTTCTTGACTAGTTGAAGAAACTTCTATAAACTGGAACTAGTGAAGTTTGTATATTGAGAGACTGCAGCCTTAATCTAAAGTGCAGTCAGCATATAAACTCTGTGGGAAATGTCACTGAGAGGATTAGGGATTCATCTTTAAGCCATGATTGAAGTTTTTGCAACTAGAATGTTTTATTTTTATAATCAAAAAGGATATACTTTGAACTCCATGACTTGTGTGATTTTTTTTTTTCTCTTTTAGAAATATGTGCTGTATCACGAATTTCCAAGAAAGAAATTGGTCGCTGTTTTAAGCTTATTTTGAAAGCTTTAGAAACCAGTGTGGATTTGATTACAACTGGGGACTTCATGTCCAGGTTCTGCTCCAACCTTTGTCTTCCTAAGCAAGTACAGATGGCAGCTACACACATCGCCCGGAAGGCTGTGGAGCTGGACCTGGTTCCTGGGAGGAGCCCCATCTCTGTGGCTGCAGCTGCAATTTACATGGCCTCACAGGCATCAGCAGAGAAGAGAACCCAGAAGGGTAAGGTCTTCGTGGGAAGAGCCGGCAGGCCGGATACGGCTGGTGGTTCTCGGTTTTAAATGTGAAGGTGTGTGGTGTCTGGTGTGTGGTGGTTCTGTTTTTTTTTTTGTGTGTGTGTGTCTTTTCGAGACAGGGTCTCCGTGTAGCCCCAGCTGTCCTGGAATTCACTCTGTAAACCAGGCTGGCCTTGAACTCACAAAGATCTGCCTGCCTCTGCCTCCCAAGTGCTAGGATTAAAGGCGTGCGCCACCACACCCGGCTGTTCTCTGTTTTAAACATGAAGCAGGTTGAATATTCAGAACCCAGACTGGAAGTCCTTTTCCCTGCATTAAGACTTTAGGAAATAGACTTGGATTGTAGTTGAGTAGGTCAGTGATAGAGACTTGCCTGGCATGCATAAGTCCCTTGGTGCCATTCCTGCCACCTTGAAAAACATATACACCTTAGGGAAATATCGTATTTGCCTTTAAGTAGTTCTTTGGATGGAGCCTTAGCCTTGTATACAAATGTCCTTTTCTCACTTGAGTTAGTTTAGCTTGTACCCCTTTTTTGGGTGGATGGCTATTTAGTAGGACATGGGTGACTTACTGGTGACATAACTGAAGAAGATGGCACTTCTTTATGCAGTCATCATTAATTGTCTATAGTCCCTCAGGGAGGGATGAGCCTGTCTCTGGTTTGTTTTTTTGAGACAGTCCCATGTATCTGAGGCTGGCCTTGAACTTGCTATGTAGCAGAAGATGATCTGTATGTCCTGCTGTGGATCAAACCCAGGGCTTTGTGAAGGAAAGAAGGGAGGGAGGAAAGGAGGGAGTGAGGGCCGAAGGGAGAGTGGGTGAGTGGGTTTATTTGGTAACATTTCCTGATCCAGTCCATCAAGGCAGGGAGGCCATGGCCCAGGAGCTTGAGGCCACTAGTCACATTGTGTCTACAGTCACAGAGTCAGAAAACAACTCTTTTTGTTTTTTTCTTCAGGCTGTGAAGTTCCAGCCCATGATATGCTCTGGCTCACATTTAGTCTTCTCACCCCAGTTAACCTAATCTCTTGTTTCTGTGCCAGAGCAAGCACTCTACCTACTTGTAGCTCACTACACTTCATAGTTTTAGAGTTTAAAATTTTTCCTAATACTATTTTTTTTTTTTTTTTTTTTTTGAGACAGGGTTTCCTTGTTGCCCCAGCTGTCCTGGAACTCATTTTGTAGACCAGGCTGGCCTTGAACTCACAGATCTGCCTGTCTCTGCCTCCCAAGTGCTGGGATTAAAGGTGTACACTACCATGCCCAGCCCAATTTACCATTTTAAATCTTGGAAGAGATGTTTCTAAATACCTGACACATTGATTGACAGGTATAAAGTTACCTGTTGACCATCAATCTGTAGCATTCTGTAAAACCTGTTCTTTTCCTTTTTTCTTTTTTTCTAAATATTTTTTATAGAGTGTATTGCCTGTGTGTATGTAAAAAAAGAATCCATTTTAATAAAGTATTCATAATAGTTAACCAAATCTTCTAGTGGTAGGCTTTTGGTATTTTTTAAACTGACTTTCAAGGGAAATAGTGACACTTACTGACACTATACTGAGGGTATGTTTCTTTTGACTCTGTAGTAGTACAAAATACTCAGACGATATGAGCTCAATACATATGCACCTGGTATGTGTTTATAATGGTGAAAAACAGGGTAGCAAGATGGCTCAACAGTTAAGAACATTGGCTGTTCTTGCAGAAGACCGACGTTCATTTCTCAGTGCTCACATGGCACCTAACAACCATCTGAAACACCCTCTTCTGACCTCTGTGGGTATTACACAACATAGGTTCACTTATGTACACACAGGCAATATACTCATACACAATAAAATGAAAACAGATAAATAAAAATGTTCAAGTAGTGAAGTACAGCTGTATATCCTGTTAGCTAACTGCTTATCTCTCATATATTAAGCAGAAGTTGTAAAATAATACTTAAATGATAGCCCATTTTGGGTTTTAATAATACTTAAATGATAGCCCATTTTGGGTTTTTTGTTTCCTGTAGGGGCATCAAGGAGATTTGGTAGGAGAAATTTCAAGCACAGAAACAGTGACTGTCTTTACAAGACTGTATTCATGGATTTCTTCTGTGATCCTTGGGCAGATTTATAAAGGAAAAGCAGCAGTCAGTTCCTCATGTAGTCAGGAGAATATGTCACCTATGGTGCTAAGCCTTTACATATCTTTTACTAAGAAACCTTTTATGTTGACATAGTCTATATTTTCTTGACTGGGCTGGAACTCACTATATAGACAAGGTTGGCCTTGGTCTCTGCCCCCTGAGTGCTGGGATTAAAGTTGTGTGCCACCATGCCTGGCAACTAAGAAACTTTAAAGAAACCCACCGCTAACAGTGTTTATGTTGACTTTGACTTCTCTTTCCACCTGTTCGTTTTTATTTCCGTTATCTGTTTTAAAAAGTGGAAGTTGGGGTTTTTTTCTCTTCAATAGGAAAAGAGGTAAGCCAATTCAGCTTAATATTTTGGTTTTTGTTTTTTAGAAATTGGAGATATTGCTGGTGTTGCTGATGTTACAATCAGACAGTCCTACAGACTAATCTATCCTCGAGCTCCAGATCTCTTCCCTTCAGACTTCAAGTTCGACACCCCAGTGGACAAATTACCACAGCTATAAGCTGAGGCCGTTAGCATCACACTCTTATATACATGGAACTTTGTACATAGCCCATACACATTGCTAGGTTGAGCCTTTACTGAGAAAAAAGAAAAAGATGGTACGCATTCCAGGGCTAATTATTATTGCTTAGCATTCTGTGTGTATATACTAGTGCAACATATTTAATGATTTAAATTTCTTACTGAATTTGCTTTCTTTTGTAGTGATCTAGGAAACTGTATTTTGGAAGATATTTGAAATATGTAATTCTGAAATAAGACACTTTTCAAAATTGAAGTTTTTGTTATAACATGAAATATATAATATATAATTTTCAATTCAGTACAGCTAAAACAGCCTTTCCCATTGTTTTTATATATAATTTTTTTCAATTTTAATAAAGTCATGGAGCTAGCAAAAGCTTGAAAACCATTGTTAACATCTAGAGCATATTTCTTATAGTTTGAAAAAGTGAACATCTGTAAATTGCACACACATACGTGTAAAAGAAGTTATAGTACTGGAAGTGATAAGCCAGACTTTGAAAGGCACCAGTTTGAAAGATGGTAAAACCTTTTTGTCAGTGAACTTACTGAGCAGAAAAGATATTGCTGGTTAAGAAAATAACAGCAGAACATACTTACATTTGGAATGTTAATAAATCATTTTATAGAACCAGCATGTCTACAGTCTCTTCTTTGTTATGCTTATTGGGACACCCTAAAGGTAGCATATTTCAAGTGAATGTTGAACTGGAGTGCTGGAGTAGTCAGGAATTCTTTTTAGCCAGCATCATTGGGTGATTGCCGTGTAGGTATTTTGCAAGTCACTCTTGGGTCTCTTACCTAGGCACCGGAGGAGCAAACCAGCAAACTTCTGTTTAGTTGGAACAGGAACTTGAATCCATGTGAGATATCATCATTGTAACATTACAGACATTAGCACTAGCTCTGGTCTTGGAGGTTCAAATCTTGGTCCTTGGAGGACCCCCCCCCCACTATCATTATTGATCATGGAATGAAGATTATTTCTCCCTTAGGTGAAATGTGGGGTGCTTGCATGGTATTGCTGCTCAAAGCTAGGGAAATCATTAGTAAACATGGGTCATTTCACAATCCAAGTGCAGGATTGCAAGTCCAGTGATGGAATTTAGATACTCAAGACAAGTAGAACCTGGAAGCTACATCATACCCCTAAAGTGAGGCCTAAAAATGACTATGGTCCATGTCTTCCTCACAGATGTCATTCTTTGATCCACAACATCTCCCATCCTGTGTGGACCAGGAGCAACAGTGCCCTCATGTACTCCCCAGGCTCTAGTGCTGGGTCACACAGCTTCCAATCTGCAGCCACAAATAGGGCTTAAAATAGTTGCTGGGGCTGGAGAGATGGCCTAGCGGTTAGGAGGGCGGACCGCTCTTGCATAGGACCTGGGTTCGATCCCCAGCACCCACATGGCGGCTGAGAGCTGTCTTTATCTCCAGTTCCAGGGGAATCTGACACCCTCTTCTGACCTCAGTGGCATTGCATGACACGGGTGTACAAACCTTCATGCAGACATTACATTCATACACATTACAAAAATAAAGAAAAAAATAGTTGCTTTGGCAAGGACATTGGAAAATAAAATGCCCATAGGTTGCCTAGAAATAATGATCCTTTTGTTTTCTTGAGCTAATTAGTTAACTGTTTTGAGTTTGTTGATGGTCTAGGGTGTTGCTCCATGGTAAAGCACCTGTGCAGTACCAGCAAGGCCCTTGCAATCCTCAGCTCCACCCTTACAGTTGATTTAGTTGTTTAAGCCTGAAAATGTGATGTTAGAAAAATGTAGCTATATAGTGATATCACAGATGGAAAAAAAAAGCTAAAACAATCTAGCTCCTGCTCCTCAAATATGTCAACATCTTGGTCAATGTTTTTTATATAGCTCTAAAACTCAGATCAAGAGAATTTTTAATTTTTTTTTTTGGTATTTTTGAGACAGGGTCTCCCTATAGCCCCAGCTGTCCTGGAACTCACTCTGTAGACTAGGCTGGCCTTGAACTCAAAGATCTGCCTGTCTCTGCCTCCCAAGTGCTAGGATTAAAGGCGTATGCCACCATGCCCGGCTCAAGAGAACTAATTTTAATGATTAATTTGAGAATGGGGGATATATATTGCTTTTTGACAATGAATTAGAATTGAAGTTCTCCTAAGCTATGTGGTTACTCGGTGTAATTCCAGATGCTGAAGGACAGCTGCTGCTGTTGGGAAAGGTTAGTAGTGGAAGAACACACTCGCAGGTGGGCCTCTGAAAACCACATTGCACTCTCTAAAGGAGAAAGTTTGCATCCAGGTCCACTGCTCTACTTTTCATTATAGAGAAGATATTTTCAATATAGACTAGCTATTTCTGTAAGAAGGAACAACTCATAAATTTGACTTATTTAAATTCTTGAAGAATTTTCTTAGAGACATCATGAAAGCAAATGGCTTTCTAGTTCTTTTAATTCCTCATTTCACTTGGAGAGTAAGGACTCCACTTTATTTTATTTTTTTAATTTATATTTTTTATGTGTATGAATGTACTGTCTGCATGTAGGTCTGTGCACCCGTGTCGTGCAATGCCACGGAGGTCAGAAGAGGGCATCAGATTCCCCTGGAACTGGAGTCAAAGACAGTTCTCAGCTGCCCTGTGGGGGCTGGGGATTGAACCCAGGTCCTCTGCAAGCGCAGTCGGCGCTCTTAACTGCTAGGCCATCTCTCCATCCCAGGACTCCACTTTTTTAAAACAAATAAATATAAAATAAATGATTTTTTTTTTTTTTTGTCTTTTTGAGACAGGGTCTCCCTGTAGCTCCAGCTGTCCTGGAACTATGTAGACCAGATTGGCCTTGAACTCAGAAATCCACCTACCTCTGCCTCCTGAGTGCTAGGATTAAAGGCGTGTGCCGCCATGCCACGTTCAGCTTTTTTTTTAAGGCCCCACCCCTTGATGCCATTCTTGATCATAGTCTAGGTTTCTTTTTTTCTGTTTTTATTATTTTTTTTTATTTTATTTTTGTATGTGTATGAGTGTACTGTCTGCATGTAGGTCTGAGCACCGGTGTCGTGCAATGCCGCAGAGTTCAGAAGAGGGTCTCGGATTCCCCTGGAACTGGAGTTCTCCTGGAATTGGAGTTGCAGACGGTTCTTAGCCACCATGTGGGCGCTGGGGATCGAACCCGGGTCCTCTGCAAGAGCAGTCGGTGCTCTTAACCACTAGGCTATCTCTCCAGCCCTTATAGTCTAGGTTTCTTGAAAGCTGTGGATGCAACTGACATTGGGTCAGATGACCCATTGTGGGAGTCTGATGGGAACATTCTCACTTTTAGCATCACTCCCGTACTCAGGACCTGGCCTTCTTAAGCTTTCTCTACCTGAACAGAGCCTAGTCTGTTCTTCCATTTCTTTAGAGACTGCTAGATCTTTTTAATATAAGTAGAAGCTATGGTTGGAACATGTTCTATCTAATGGGATGATGGAATCTCAATGCTAAAGTGCTTGCCTGATATGTTCGAGTTCCTGGGTTTGATCCTCAATGGGGAGTATTCATCCACTTAAGCATTCCACGAAGAGCTACTTAAATCTTGTTTAGGATGGCAAAATCCAAAAGATTACTACTTCATGTCCAGGCCTTACAGAGGAAGGGGATGTGACAGCCCTGAAAATATGTTCTAAAACCAGTGATGGAGCATGAAGGATTCACCAAGGTCTGAAAAACCCTATTAGTATGTAAACATACTAACGTTTGGGATCAGGAGATGATCCCCCTGATAACTTCAAGTCTGCTCCTGTTTGAGTGAGTCTATATTTAGCAAGTTAGTAATAGTAGGACAGTGTCCATGAAGATAAAGTAGATTGATGTTAGCATTTTAAACAGTTTTATGTGAGTGCATCCATCCTGCATTTATTGTATTTATTTGTTTTTGAGACAGGGTCTCCCTATAGCCCTAGCTGGCCTGGGACTCTGTAGACCAGGCTGGCCTTGAACTCACAGAGATCCGCCTGCCTCTGCCTCCCGAGTGCTGGGATTAAAAAGTGTACGCCACCATGCCCTGCTTAAAGACAGTTCTTAGCCGCCATGTGGGTGCTGGGAATTGAACCCGGGTCCTCTGCAAGAGCAGTCAGTGCTCTTAACTGCTGAGCCATCTCTCCAGCCCCCCATCCTGCATTTAAAATAGACTCCATGAAAGTCACCTTCAGTGATTGTTATTCTGAATTCAAGCATTTGGTTGTCAGTTTCAGCACCGAGTCAGTCTCCATTTCATCCTTATGAGATGTCCCTAGAAATGAAAAGATATGCCCATGTTCACTTAGTAGCTGTGATGGGGTGAGGTCTCTAGATGGTTCATTGCAGTGCTTTTTTTCTTTTATTTATTTTTATGTGTATGAATGTACTATCTGCATGTAGGTTTGTGCACCTGTGTTGTGCAATGCTGCGGAGGTCAGAAGAGGGTGTTGGATTCCCATGGAACTGGAGTTAAAGATGGTTCTCAGCTGCCATGTGGGTGCTGGGAATCGAACCCAGGTCCTCTGCAAGAGCAGTCACTGCTCTTAAACACTGAGCCATTTCTCCGGCCCCCTGCAGTGCTTTTTCAAACCATGGGGGAATATTGTCAAAGAAGTTGCCTCTGTACTGATAACACTTACAAATTTCTAAGTAGAATTCTTTCAAATTGTTAGAGTACTTACCAAAACTGTCTAGCTTCTTAGGAAAGGCTGTTCAGAGTGAGTTATTTAGGAGGACTGCAAAGATGGCTCAATGAGTAAAGCACCTGCCATGCAAACAACACTTGAGTTTCGTTCTCTAGAACCCACTTGAAAGCTGGAGGATGGCTCAGCAGTTAAGAGCCCTGGCTGCTCTTGCAGAGGGAGGATCAGGGTTCAATCCCCAGCACCCATATGGCAGCTAACACTCATACACACAAAAATAAAAAAGCTGGGTGATGTGACAGCCAGCCAGAGATCCCCAGAGCAAGTTGGTTAGCCCAAGCCAGGCTAGCAAAGATAAGCAAGCTCTGGGTTCTGTAGGAGACCCTTCCTCAATATATAAGGTGGAAAGTGATTAATATACCTGATGCATGCATGCACACACATGTGCCCACACATAAAGGTGATTTTTAAGTCTTCCCAAAGACAAGGAGTTAATAACTAGAATTGTTTAGCCATTCTTTCCAAACCAGAAGCCGCTTAACTTGGATGCCTCTTGTTGATAAGCCTTTTTGTGTTCAAAGCAGCCAATGTACTTTATCCATGGCTGTCTTTGGTTCCTGAACTAATTTTGTATCACAGGTGTGAGATTTACTTTAATTATCAAGATGAGCAGCTGAGGGGGTCAGCCTATTACCCATCTGGTCCTAATCCAGGCAAGAGGCCTCCATGCCCCTTGCCAATATTGACAATTGTCAGTGGCCCTGACTTTTTCCTGATGCTGGATTTTAATGTCATCTGCCAGTGCAGAGCAGTTACTGGAAGATTCTCTGACCCTCATTCTGCTCATTCTCCCCCTGCCCAGCTATTGACACATATTCTTCAACTGGATCTCAGGACTGTGGCATCTCTAAGAGCATTACTCAGCTGACCTCCAGGCCTAGAGACCCTACATCTGTCATACACTCCCCCCCCCATTACTCTTTCAGGGCCTGGGGTTGTGGAGGGGTGGCTTTACACTGTCATTTCGGGAGGCTTTTGATGAAAGAGGAAAGATGACCGAGAGGGAAAAGATGCTCACTCACTCACATAGCCCTGCCTTCTGACAACATGTTGTGTGTGTGTTCCTCTGAGCAAGTCTTTAGGAGAATTCACTTGAAATCTATTTCATTACTGTCTACCTGAGGTACTGTACTGTCTGATCTCACAGGTTAAAGGCCCAGCCCTACTTTAGGTGCAAACTGCAGGCAGTAGTTTGCTGCCTATGATGTCAGCGGGCAGAAAATTAGAGCTCTTTTGTAATTTCATTAATTTGCTACAGCAGTTTGCAGGACCAGGGAAACATGTTTACCAGCTTGTTAGAACACGTAAAAAGACAGATAAACAGCCAATGGGGCCGGGCGTGGTGGTGCATGCCTTTAATCCTAGCACTTGGGAGGCAGAAGCAGGCAGATCTTTGTGAGTTCAAGGCCAGCCTGGTCTACAGAGTGAGTTCCAGGACAGCTGGGGCTACAGCGAGACCATCTCGAAAAGACAAAAAAAA